>CM077664.1:301010897-301511023 GCA_039707655.1 Elymus sibiricus | reverse complement strand
TGGAAGCCATCGAGCTCGGACTTTGATTTTGTCTGTCCGATCATGTTGTTTCACTTGTACTGCAACCTGCGAATCCTCAGCCTCACCGCTCTCCGTCTGACAGGCAGACAAGATAGCCTCGATGTCATCCACGTGAAAGCTACTCAAGATAATCGGCATATCCACAACGCACTTGGATTTTCTGCCGTAGTATTCATAAACAATGTCCTTCCTGATGGAGCAGAAGCTGCCCTTACCCAGGGGCAGAAGAACAGCCGGGGAATCTCCCATGATAATTCTCCGGGCAACTCTTGGATTGATAGCAAGCTGGTAGTGAGCTCGGGTGGCGCTGACGGGGTAGAAGAGGCCTTGGAGCAAATACAATAGAGTGACATAGGCGGGCTATAAGAGATGCCACAGATTTATGTCTAGTTGGAGGAGAGAAAAGAGAAGCGGGCTACAAGCCAGCCGACTGTAGCACGAGACCGAACAACCTTTGTGAGAGAAAGAGGTGGGTCATATATTAATGGTATTGACATACTAATATGACTAACTATTATACGGGTGGGCTATTAGGTTGGCTATAAGTGACATGACAACTCCATATAGCCGGCTCTTGATGAACCATGCTCTGATGGACATGTGGAACACAGAGGAGGCGGGGGACACCGGCTGACGGTGTCCTGGATTAGGGGGTACTAACCGGGCCGACCCATCTCTTCGGTTGGGCCGAGGTACCCCGTGCGTGACCAAGATGGACTCCGGAGACTGTACGTGGGAGACGTGATCGGCGCTGTCTTTACCGAAGACTTGTAGTACACTTCAAGATTTGTCCAGCCGCCTTACTCCTAGATACCGACATTGTAACCCTAGGTACCCTCCCTGGCGTGTATATAAGCCATAGGGTTTAGCCCGTAGAGGGGACATCAACGCAATATTGCTCACCTAGCCATAGAAGTTAGACACATTACGATCTTGAGGTAGATCAACTCTGTACTCGATACATCTCTATCAATATAAAAGAAGCAGGACGTAGGGTTTTACCTCCATCAAGAGGGCCCGAACCTGGGTAAACATCGTCTCTATTGTCTCTGTTACCATCGATCCGAGATCCACAGCTCGGGACCCTCTACCCCGAGGTCTGCCGGTTTTTACACCGACACTGGTGCTTTCATTGAGAGTTCCGCTGTGAGATCGCCAGAGGGATCGATGGGATCACCGGTCAACGGCTTCAAATCTGCGGAGCGCGTCTCCACTTCCGAAGCTTGGGTCTCGCAGACACCTCCACGTAACGTGGGAGCGAACCATGACCCCTCTTCGGCTCCAACGAAGGCCCCCCTCACCGACGTGGGGGTAAGATACTTCCTGGAGAACGGATCAGACGGCAACCCAATGACGACCGACTCTCAAATCGAATCGGCTAAACCGATAACTACGGATCCACCGTCGGGTGAGCGTGATGAGGTCTCCAGCCCACGGTCTTTAGAGATCGGATCTGGTTCGATCACCTCTTGTATGGAATATCGTCTCGACGACTCCGGCCCATCCGACATCTGGGACTTAGCCTACGTACGGCAGCTCCCTGGGGAGCCGATCCGGCAATACTGGGCCAGGTTCTTGATCGTCAAGAGTAAAATACTAGATTATCAAGACTCTGATATAATCGCCGCCTTCGAGCACGAATGTGAGGATAAAGGCGTCTTGAACGCCCTCACCCGTCGTTGCGTCCAAACACTCCCTGAATTAACCAACTTGGTAGCACGATTTTGCGCCATTGAAGACACCTGGCGAACCAAGGGGAATACAGACTCGATCTGTGAGGACTACCCGGAACGCGACCGGTCGTCGCCCCGGCGCAAAAATCACAAACGGAACACCTCGGGTGATCGACCCTGGAAGAAGAAGAGAACATCCGATCACCCCGGAACGGCCCTGGACGGCTTTCTGGGTAAACCATGCCCGATCCACGCTGTATTAGTTAACTCCTGCCCAACCCACAGCCTTTGAGACTGTTGGGTGTTGAGGCAGGTGGCCAAAGGGGGACCCGCCCTCTTGACGGGCACCTCCAGCCACTCTGGACAGACCTCAGACGAAGACGAGGTCCTAATGATTTATGAGACATTTACGTCTAAAAACCAGCGCAAACGGGCCTTATGGGAAATCAACGCCGTCCGGCAAATACCGCCTCGGGGTGCGTGGATAGACACGCCGATCACCTTCACTCAGAGTGATCAGCCGAAGTCAGACCTGGACAGATGCCCCGCCGCGCTAGTCCTCAATCCCATCGTGGACCGCTGCCGCCTCCATAAAGTCCTGATGGATGGAGGCAGCAGCCTGAATTTAATATATGAGGACACTCTGAGTAAAATGCACATCGATAAATCGCGCATAGAACGGAGCACCACTACCTTTAAAGGAATAGTGCCCGGGAGAGAGGCACGCTGCAGTGGAAAGATAACTCTAGATGTAGTCTTCGGGACCTCGGACAATTATCGCTCCGAGGAGATCACCTTCCACATCGCGCCTTTGAAAAGTGGATACCACGCCATCCTCGGACGGGACACCTTTTCAAGATTTCAAGCGGTGCCGCACTACGGCTACATGAAGCTCAAGATGCCGGGCCCAAAAGGGATCATTACCATTTCGAGTGACCCTGACAGGGCGCTTAAAGCTGAAAATAAAACGGCGTCCCTCGCCCTCGAGACTCTGGCCGAAACCTTCGCGGCCAAAGAACTAACCGCACTGCGCGCCGAGGTCGACCGGGACGATGTCGTTCTCGACAAAAGATCAAAGCCTACTTCTTTCAAGCCGGCCGACGAGGTTATCAAATTCCAAGTTCACCCCACGGACCCCGCTAAAACGGCGTCCATAGGGGCTAACCTCGACCCAGAAGTTGCCGAAGCCCTACGCACTTTCCTTAGGGAAAACTGGGACATATTCGCCTGGCACCCTTCCGACATGCCTGGGATACCCCGTAGGCTTGCAGAGCATAGCCTGAACATATTGGCAGGCTACAAGCCCGTCAAACAAACACTTCGGCGTTTCTCCGAGCCCAAGCGTCAAGCGATGAGCGAGGAACTGGCGAAGCTGCTGGAGGCAGGATTCATCAAGGATATAAAACACCCCGACTGGCTAGCCAATTTGGTCATGGTACCGAAAAAGGACAAGTCCTGGCGGTTGTGCGTCAATTTTAAAGACCTCAACAAAGCTTGCCCTAAAGACCCCTTTCCCCTACCCCGTATTGACCAAATTGTGGACGCCACTGCGGGCCACGACGCATTGTGCTTCCTAGATGCCTATTCAGGGTATCATCAAATTAAAATGAAGGAATCGGACCAGGCTGCAACAACATTTATTATGCCCTACGGACCGTTTTGCTTCAATATGATGTCCTTCGGACTAAAGAACGCTGGCGCTACGTACCAGCGTATGATTCAAACATGCCTGAAAGACCACATCGGAAAAACTGTGGATGCCTATGTAGACGACGTGGTTGTCAAAACTAAACGCATCGATCAACTGGTGGACAACCTCCGTGATACATTCGCCAGCCTACGGGAATATCAAATAAGACTTAACCCCGAAAAATGCATCTTCGGGGTCCCGGCTGGCAAACTCCTCGGTTTCATTATATCTAGCCGAGGAATTGAGGCCAATCCGGCCAAAATTCGAGCCCTGGATCGCTTAGAGATCCCTACAGAGCTCAAAGATGTACAAAAGCTAGCGGGCTGCGTAGCACCCCTAAGTCGTTTTATATCACGGCTTGGTGAAAAAGCTTTACCATTGTACAGGCTATTAAAGCAGACCAAAACGTTTAAATGGACCAAGGAGGCTGCGGCGGCCCTAGAAGACATCAAGGCCCTCCTCGCCACCAACCCAATCCTGGCAGCACCAGGCGTTTGCGAACCAATGATACTATACATCTCGGCCACAAACCAGGTGGTTAGCGCAGTCCTCGTGGTCGAACGAGACATGGAGGGTCATAAGTTCCAGGTCCAAAAACCCGTATACTACATGTCCGAGGTCTTAACCCCCTGTAAGGCACATTACCCTCACTATCAAAAGATAGCTTACGCAGTCTTCATGGCATCGCGAAAGCTTCGACACTACTTTCAAGAGTGCGCGGTGACCGTGGCATCCGAAGTCCCTTTAAGTGACATAATTAATAATAGAGATGTGACGGGGCGCATCACCAAATGGGCTATAGAGCTCCTGCCTTTCGAAATTATCTACAAACCACGCCGGGCAATTAAATCCCAGGTGCTGGCAGACTTCGTGGCCGAATGGACCGAAGCCGAACTCCCCCGTGAGTACAGTACCTACT
The DNA here is from genome assembly GCA_039707655.1 of Elymus sibiricus. Taxonomy (NCBI): domain Eukaryota; kingdom Viridiplantae; phylum Streptophyta; class Magnoliopsida; order Poales; family Poaceae; genus Elymus; species Elymus sibiricus. The sequence goes on along the minus strand of CM077664.1, from coordinate 301,506,720 downwards.
CGCATTGGACAATGTATTTTGATGGCTCCAAAATGCTTGCCGGCCTAGGGGCTGGCGTGGTACTCACGTCCCCCACGGGAGATAACATTCGATACGTACTGCAAATCATGTACACAGACTCCAATAACGCAGCCGAATACGAAGCCCTCTTACACGGACTTCGGATAGCGGTCTCCATGGGCGTTAAACGCCTCGAGGTCCGAGGTGATTCAAACCTCGCCATTTCGCAAATCAACGGCGAGTTTGACGCCAAAGACCCCAAGATGACGGCCTGCCGAAATGCCGTCCTAAAGATCTCGGCCAGATTCGAGGGGCTGGAATTTCACCATATACCCCGAGATAGCAATCAGGCCGCGGACATTCTCGCTCGGTTGGGCGCGAAGCGGGACAAGGTTCCCGAAAACACCTTCCTCGAGCGGCTTTTCAAACCATCCGTAGTCTGGCAAGACAGCACAGGAACATCAGACTCAAACGATGTCGGGCAACAGCCCCCGCCCGAAAAGGACGATGGTATCATAGGCGGGTCCATGATCCGGAAAACGGATTCAGCGCATGACGTCATGGCAGTGATCGCACCATGGACTGAGCCGCTCCTTGCATACCTACTCCGAAAGGAACTCTGTGATAACCAAGCCGACTCACGTCGGATCGTAAGGCAGTCTAAGGCCTACAAGGTTCATGAAGGGGAACTTTATAAAATGAGTACAACGGGCGTCCTCCAGAGATGCATATCCGAGGAAGAAGGACAACTTGTACTTCAGGAGATACACTCCGGCATGAGCGGACATCACGCCACTGCTCGAACCCTGGTCAGCATGGCTTTTCGTGCCGGTTTCTATTGGCCAACGGCAAGCGCCGATGCCTCGGCATAGGTACAGCGTTGCCCAGGCTGCCAGGTATTTGCAAAACAGAGCCATATGCCCCCCCACGGCTCTGCGCACCATTCCCATTACATGGCCCTTTGCGGTCTGGGGGCTCGATATGGTTGGACCACTCAAGGGTGGATCAAACAAAAATAAGTACCTACTCATTATGGTAGACAAATTTACCAAGTGGATCGAAGCAAAGCCGGTCACCTCGGCCGAGGCCGTCCAGGTCATCGGATTCATTTCGGGGGTAGTCCATCGTTACGGTGTCCCCCACAGTCTGATAACAGATAATGGAACCAACTTCACGACTAAAGAGGTTAAGGCATGGTGTAAGAAAATGGGCATTAAGCTCGACTACGCGTCCATCTATCACCCGCAGTCTAATGGGCAGGTGGAGCGAGCCAATGGACTTATCCTTAGTGGAATTAAGCCACGGCTAGTTCGCTCCCTTAAAAAGGCCGATTGCAAATGGGTTGAGGAACTTGATTCCGTCTTATGGGGCTTGCGTACAACACCCAATCGGTCCACCGGGTATACCCCGTTTTTTATGGTGTACGGTGCCGAAGCGGTCCTCCCTTGCGACATCATACATGACGCACCTTGGGTGCGCATGTACGAGGAATCGGAGGCCGAACTCGATTGGCAAGACGCCTTAGACGCTCTTGAGGAAGAGCGCAACGTCGCACGGGCTCGTTCTGCTATTTATCAACAGCAGGCACGACGCTACCACGATAGAGAGGTCCGTGCTAAAGAATTCAACGTCGGGGATCTCGTCATGAGACTGCACCCCGAAAAACAAAAACACAAGCTCTCCCCTAAATGGGACGGACCGTTCATCATTGACCAAGTGCTCATCGGAGCAGCTTATCGAATCCGAGATTCAGAGGACGGCCGATTAGAGCCCCACCCGTGGAACGTGGCGCTACTCCGACGCTTCTATGCATAACTTCAAGTATACGGTCTGTGTAAATAACTTGTGCATTTTCTTTCGATTTAACCCTTTTTCTTTCTTATCTTCTCCCCTCGGAAAGTTCTCTTATGATCCCGAGGACACTCTAGCCGGTTCTTTTCAATAGCTATTCCGCCCCTTATGTACTATTGTCTTTCGAGCCACTATATGCATCAATTCGCTTTAATATTTGGCCAAGCTGGGTTGCCCGGCTCCTGTGCTTGCCCCTTACGTTCCCGATATTTCGGCTAGGGGGCAAAGGGAGCACAGCTGTGATTGTTACTCCCGAGTCAACCGGTGTAGTACCTCAGACGGATAAAGCCGAAAGCTAGCGGTCTTATAATGCGGATTGGTCGGCTATGACATAGGACTAACGTGGCAAGGGTCTTTTCAAACCCCGACCAGGGGCTTTACCCCCCGAGGTCATCCGTCTTCGGACGGGCGTGTTCGACTCATTCCCCGCGGAAAGGAACTGTTGGAAGAACTATTTTCCTCGGAAGATGTTTCTTACGTTAAACAGTAATATAACATAACCTTCCGTTACCCTCTCGTCTTTCGAGCCGCATAGCCTGATTGCCTGGTCCCTTGACGTATCCGGTTCGATAACTTCGGCCAGTAGTATGGGACACTCCTCGAACTTTGTCCGAGGAGGCGGAAGACGATGGCTGGCTGACAGAGTTCGGTTACACGGGCGGAAATATTTGACATAGAATACCTCGGTACATAAAGTCATACCACACTTTTCAAGCACGGTCTAACCCGTCTATTAAGGTGTCTAGTGCGCAATCCTTTTGCGAGAATCGGGCGGCGGGCATTACACTATCGTATGCCTGGCTAGTCGGGATCTCTCCCCCATCCGGCCCTAGGGGTCCTACCTCTACTAATTCTGTTGTCCTCAAACCGGTGTAATGGGTCTTCACCATGGCCCAGGCCTCTCTGGAACCCTCTCGGCAAGCTGATACTTTCCACGCTTGGATCCGGCGCCGCGCTCTCTTAAGACGTTCGGCTAGCGCGGCCATGTCCTCGGGGACTGGCGTCACCTCGGGCCATAACGCCTGGTGCACATCCTTCATCGCTTTCCGAGCTCCTTCATGCACCTCGGACAGACGATTGCTCGTGTCTTCGGACATCGGACCCCACGACTCCGGAGGAAGGCCAGTCAGGCACGCTGTCCAACAACAACACATTTCGAATGATACATTTCCTTGGACAAATTGCATGACAACTATCTTTCGTGCTTTCTAACTTACCATAAATCATATCGTCCGTTTGCCGATTCTTTGCCTCTGCGGCAGCGAGGCGAGTTTTTAAGCTCTCAATTTCCTGGGCCTGTCGGGCGTTTTCAGTCCTAAGCGCATCCACGTTGGCCGCTCTCTGCGAGACCACATGTTGCCTTGATTGGTGTTGCGCTTGAGCATACGCCAGATTGTCACGGGCCTGCTTCAGAACCCTTTCAAGATGACCCAGGGCTTCCGCTGCTACAAACGATGCTAGGCGTCAGCTCTGATTTTTGGACGATACCAACTTCCAGGAATAAGCACTTACCGTGTGCCTCTCTGGTAAATTTCTTCACTTGCTCAACCTCGGACAGTGCCGCGTCAAGCTGCACCCTTGTTTGGTCTAATGCCGAGGTCAATTGTTCGTTCCTCAAGCGAGCTTCCTATTATGACAAAGATTGCGGGTTAGCATTCAAGTCTTGATTCGACCCCAGGGGCTCGTATCAAGCCTTAGGGGCTACTACTATACTTGGTAGTTATATTCGTCTTTAAAAACATACCCGCAGCCCTCGCGACAGGACATCCAGTGACTCGTCAAACGCACCTCGGGTCGCCCCGAGGTATGTGCCCACCACGCTGAGAGCGTTAAGCTCCTTGTCCGAAAAAGCCGGATTATTCAAGGAAGCCTTTCGACGGCGATAATTCGCGGCGCATTGAATTTCGGACGGAGTGGCCGATGTCGCTGAGTCCTCGGGCTGGGCGGCTCCGGGGTCAACCCTTGCAGGATTTCGGACCTCTGCCTTCTTGAGCGGGGCCGCGCCTTCCTTGGCCTCCACATGTGCGGTGGAGAGTGGAGGCTGTCTGCAAATATTCGGCAGTGTTAGAACCCGAAATGTCTTTTCTATGACATGAAGCTAAATGTTACCTAATGACGGATGGAACACTCTCGCTTGCCCTCGCCGGAGCTTCTTGACCTTCTGGCCGAGCCCTTGCTAGTGGAGCCGTTTCTCTGCGGAGGCGTTGGGAGCGCCGCCCCTTTGGAGAAGAAGTCAGAAGACTGGAGACTGGGGGACGAGGGGCTCTCTTTCGCTTAGAGGAAGGGAGAGTTACCGATGAGGCTGGTCTTGTCCCCGGCGTATCAGGGACGACCGCTACCTTTGAGTCGTCAAGGCTCTCTAGGAAAAAACTCCTCCCCTCGTAGATAAGCCCCAGGTCTTCGTCCTCGTGATAGAAAGGATCTTCTGCGTGACTGTGTAACTCCGGTTCTGGAGCTGGAATGCTCACCCCTTCAAGCCAACGCCTCCACCGCTGTTCAATCAATATATAACGAATTAATGATCCCGAGGTGAAACAGGAAAGCTCGAAATGGAAACTTACAATGTCAGCAGGGTTGTAGTATGACAGCCCTTCCTGGAACTGGCGCTTAGCAAACTCCTCGGCTGACCCTTGGTATATGCTGGCTAGCACGGCTCCGAGAGTCATTTGGTCCATAAAAGCCCCCTTGATGGATCGAGAGGCGTCCTCGGACCCGTTATACTCGCACAATAAATGCTGGCGCTGCCAAAGCGGTTGGACTCTCCGGTCTAGAGCCACCGCCATCACATCAATAATGGTAAGACCCGCGCTGGAAAGGAACTTCACCTTGGCCGTCAGCCTAGTCACGGCTTCGTCTTCCTCTTGAGCCGAACTCAGTGGTCTCAAGCTGTAACGCTTCCTCGGTGGATCTAATGAGAAGGGTGGAAGGCCTGGCCGGACTGGCTCGTACAGTAGGACGTCGGTGATATAGAACCACTCGGAAGGCCAGTAATCGGCTTCCTCCCGAGGTGTTCCCGCTGGATAGCCAGTCTTGTCGATTCGGCAGACTTCGGCTACTCCGACCTCGAATAACTTGTCGGTCGAAGAGCGGGGCACGACACAGAAGAACTTCCGCCATAATCCGAAGTGCGCCTGACAGCCGAGGTGTAGCTCACAGAGCGCGACGAACCCTGCGATGTGTAGCACCGAATTCGGAGAAAAATGATGTAGATGTAACCCGTAGAACTCCAGCAAACCGCGGAGAAATGGGTGGATTGGAAACCCTAAGCTGCGGAGGAGGAAAGGTACGAAGCATACCCGCTCGTCCCCCCTGTGGCGAGGGGTAATTTTCGGCGTGAGCTTGACCGTCGATGGATATTAATCCAGGGCGGGTTGCGGCCAAATCCGCATCTGGTAGATATCCCTGCGTCGCCAAACGCTCTAGTTGAAGGCGCGCGACGGAGCAGCTCCCCCAGTCCCCCCTATCCGGGCCGTGAGGACGCCTTGACGATCCCTCGCCGCTCGCCATTGTTTAGGCTCCTACTTGGGCTATAGGGAGAGGGGAATTTCTCGCTGCGGTTGCAAGGGCGCATGGCCACAAGCAAGGGTGACGCATCTATTAAGTAAGGGCAGAAAGGGCTGGCGCTTCGACGTTTTTCCCATAAAGGGGCCCAACTCCCTTCTCTTCGGTTGGGCCGAGGTACCCCCGTGCGTGACCAAGATGGACTCCGGAGACTGTACATGGGAGACGTGATCGGCGCTGTCTCTACCGAAGACTTGTAGTACACTTCAAGATTTGTCCAGCCGCCTTACTCCTAGATACCGACATTGTAACCCTAGGTACCCGCCCTGGCGTGTATATAAGCCATAGGGTTTAGCCCGTAGAGGGGACATCAACGCAACATTGCTCACCTAGCCATAGAAGTTAGACACATTACGATCTCGAGGTAGATCAACTCTGTACTCGATACATCTCTATCAATATAAAAGAAGCAGGACATAGGGTTTTACCTCCATCAAGAGGGCCCGAACCTGGGTAAACATCGTCTCTATTGTCTTTGTTACCATCGATCCGAGATCCACAGCTCGGGACCCTCTACCCCGAGGTCTGCCGGTTTTTACACCGACACCGGCGGATCTCCCGGCAGGGGACCATTCTTGGATATGATGCTGCAGCTGGCGAAGAGTCTATTTCTACCGCCGAGGGGCATGGCCTGGCCTACAAAAGGAAGGCTTCTGTCGGAGACCTTCTCCCACGTTTTCTCCACCACGTGGAACGCACAAGTGCCCTGATCTTGCTGCTCCAAGGAAATCAAGATGTAGGGGCCGACGGCGGCATGGGATGTGATGGAGATGTCCGGCGGGCTGCGGAACTCCTCCGGTTCCAGGGAGCAAGGGAAGAAGGGCGGCGGCGGCAAGGATGTCCAGAAGGAGCAACACCGGACGCAGATTTTTAGAGCACCTGCACCCCGTCCCTGCTATCCTGGCTATCCAATATCGCTTTAAGATTCGTGCGACACAACTAACTTTCTACATATTTTTTTTTATTTCTCTCATATAGAACATGTCTTGAAGTTCAAACCTTTGCAGCGCGGCAAAGCTTTCTAACTAGAATCTAGGATAAATCTTTCAGAATTTTTTGTCCGACATAAATACTAAAAATAAGATTTTTTTTAATCAAACAAAACTTATTTTGCATATTTATGTTGGACCAAAAATTCTAATTTTTTTATCCTAGATTCTAGTTAGAAAGCTTTGTTGTTCTGCAAAGGTTTGAACTTCAAGACATGTTCTATATGAGAGAAACAAAAAAGAGAAATGTATTTGCACGAATCGCGATGCATGGAATGGATGGCTAGATAAGAAGGGCCTGGGTGCAGGTGCTCTAAAACATGTTTTCGCAGCAACCATCTTCGGTATCGTCGCATGGCTTGTTCCCGTCGTTGAAGTCGAGGGACTCGAACCACGGCTCGAAGTCGAGCGTCGCGTCTCGGCCCACCCTGGGGTGGCATGAGATGGCGTTGATACATCTCCGTCGTATCTACTTTTCCAAACACTTTTGCTCTTGTTTTGAACTCTAATTTGCATGATTTGAATGAAACTAACCCGGACTGACGCTGTTTTCAGCAGAACTACCATGGTGTTGTTTTTTGTGCAGAAATAAAAGTTCTCGGAATTGGACGAAACTTTTTGGAGATTTTTTATGGATTAAATAAAAAATACTGGAGCCAAGATCCATTGGAGGGGGGCCACCTGCTGCCCACGAGGCACCAGGGCGCGCCAGCCCCCCCCCCGCCCCCGGCGCGCCCTGGTGGCTTGTGGGGCCCACGTGGCTCCGCTGACCCTAATCTCAGGCCTATAAATTCACAATTTCAGAGAAAAAAAAAGAGAAGAAGTTTCATCACGTTCTACGATACGGAGCCGCCGCCACCTCCTGTTCTTCCTCGGGAGGCCAGATCTGGAGTCCGTTCGGGGCTCCGGAGAGGGGGATCTTCCGTCATCGTCATCATCAACCATCCTCCGTCACCAATTTCATGATGCTCACCGCCGGGAGTGAGTAATTCCTCCATAGGCTTGCTGGACGGTGATGGGTTGGATGAGATTTATCATGTAATCGAGTTAGTTTTGTTAGGGCTTGATCCCTAGTATCCATTATGTTCTGAGATCGATGTTGCTATGACTTTGCTATGTTTAATGCTTGTCACTAGGGCCCGAGTGCCATGATTTCATATCTGAACCCTTTATATTTTCATGAATATATTTGTGTTCTTGATCTGATCTTGCAAGTTATACGCACCTGCTATGTGTTATGATCCGCATACCCCAAGGTGACAATAATTGGGATTACTTCCGGTGATTACCGTAGTTTGAGGAGTTCATGTATTCACTATGTGTTAATGCTTTGTTCCGGTTCTCTATTAAAAGGAGGCCTTAATATCCCTTAGTTTCCTTATGGACCCCGCTGCCACGGGAGGGTAGGACAAAAGATGTCATGCAAGTTCTTATCGCAAGCACGTATGACTATATACGGAATACATGCCTACATTACATTGATGAATTGGAGCTAATTCTGTGTCACCCTAGGTTATGACTGTTACATGATGAATGTTATCCAACATAATCACTGATCCAATGCCTACGAGTTTTTCACATATTGTTCTTTGCTAAGTTACTACTGTTGCTACTATTGTCACAATTGCTACTACTAATCATACGTTGAACCAAGGGCGAGGTGCCGAAGCAAAATCATGTAGATGGCCGTGCAACGAGTTCATGCTAGGTGCAGGCATCAAGGAAGAATTTGACCAATATATTCACAACACCGAGCTCTCCGCCTTCATCGCAGATAAGCCACCACAGCATTACAACCTCACTCATTCATTCACTCAAAACTTTGAATATCACCCGCGCACTTCTAGAGTTTTATTTCACCTCTATGACAGATCTTATGCTATGTCTCTAGAAGAGTTTTGTGATGCATGCAAAATTCCTTATTGGGGTTCTTTAGATGAACCACTAAAATCTGATTATGAGTCGTTTCTTAATAGTCTTTGCAACGGTGAGGATAGGGGAGTTACGCAGGCCAGAATAATTAGCATTCACTTTCCCGCTATTCGGTATTTTGCACTTTTTAATGGTAAATGCGCTGTTGATAAGTAAGACTGTAGTGCACTTTGCGCCCCTAATCTGAGCCTTATTCATACAGCTTTGACTGGTAGCAAGCATTATAATCTTGGGGCTATTGTTGCACGTAGACTGCAGCGTAACGCGGGTAATGGTGATTTGTATGGATGAATTTATGCCTCCCGCTTAGCTGCAAGGTTAGGGGTCTCGCCAATTTCAATGATCCCCTCTTACCTGATAAATATTTGAATTTCGAAGCAATGCGAGAACATAAGTTTTTAAAACGCGACGCACATGGATATGAATATAACTTAGTTTTCGATAAATATTGCTCTGTGTATGTTGCTTTGCCTGCTCCTGCCCTCTTTGATTTTCAGAACAAACATAGATATTTTCTATCAGAGAGCGAGGTGCACGAGTACAATGCGGCAGTTGAAGCTGTCCGTCGGGCTGAGGAGGCGGCTCAGAACGCCTCTACGAGCTACCACTTTGATTATTATCCAGAACAGCCATGGCAGTAGACCAAGCTAGGCCTAAAGCCTAAGCTTGGGGGAGTACGTATTTCTCACCGACATTACATTCATGATCACATATTTCATTCCAGTTGTCGGTGTTCATACTTTTTCATTGTATATCCATGTTAGTTTTATTTTTCGCCTTCTTCTTGTGTGTTTGAAAAACTTCAAAAACCCAAAAATATTTCTTGCTTCTTTTTGGTTTTTCTTTCTAGCTTAATTAGTTGTAGTATTAAAAGAAAACCCAAAAATATTTCATGTTCCTTCTTTTGCTTGTTGGAAGTTTTCCCGTGTAAATAGTTTTTTCTCGTTTTCGTTTTTTTTCTTCCTTAATTACCTTCCTTCAAGAAAAAAACTAAAAACTTCAAAAATATTTCAGTTAGTTTCTCTGAAATTCTTTTCTTTCGTTAAGTAATTGTAAGGAAAAGACCACGATGAAAATGTTGAGTGGCTCTCGTATGCATTATTGTTGATCTAACAAAGAGCCATATTACGTTGTCTTCTGCTTTGAATAAAATGTTTGCAGATTCCAGCTTAGTCCACAGCACTCTTGCACTATTATTATTTTCACATCATTCAATCGTGCAAGTGAAAGGCAATAATGACGATAATTTGATGAAGTGACTGTGGCAAGGAAAAGCGGGTATGAACTCAATTTGTTTTTTGTTTTTGTAAATATGTTTAACTCAGTATACATGATTCAGCATATTATGATTAAACATGTTTATGATGACAATTAGAGATTATAGTTGCTCATGCCATGCTCAAGTAGCTATGAGTGGATAATGATTTATCTTGGGTGTCAACATGCATTAAAATGTTCATGATGTAGTATGATGATATGGTATCCTCCTCTGAATGTTTCGAGTGGCTTGACTTGGCACATGTTCACGCATGTAGTTGATTCAAAACCAACATAGCGTCCCAGATATTTATGTTCATGGTGCTTATATCCTACTCATGCTAGTATTCAATGTTGATTATTCATAATGCATGATTATGACCGTTTTCGCTCTCTAGCTGGTCGCTTCTCAACATATTTGCTAGTCTTCGCCTGTACTAAGCGGGAATACTTCTTGTGCATCAAAACCCTTAAACCAAAGTTATTCCAAATGAGTCCACTATATCTACCCATATGCAGTATTACTCTGCCGTTCTAAGTAAATTTGCATGTGCCACCTCTAAATATTCAAATGAACATCTGTTTTGTGTGCTCGTACCGCTCATGGAGCGACAGGGGGCGGTCAGTATCTTCCATGCTAAGCGGGTTATTCTCATGATGAGTGTTTATTCACGTGTCCTTGCACGGGAGGGGCTGGTAATCGGGATGCCCAGTCCCATGATTAAAATAGCAAAATAATAAAACAAACTCCCTCAAAAAGTTGTTGGTATGGAGGGCACCCGAGGATTCGGCTAGCCATGGCTTGTGTTTGTTGGTGGAGGGGGAGTAAACTTTACTTTACCGCTTGGGAACCGCCGCTAATGTGTTTAGCATGGAAGATATTGAAAACTCTCGGTCGTGACGTTGACAGGAAAGGCATACCTCCCAAAATTATATTTATCTCTGATTTAATCTTTGAGCTCTGGCACCTATGCAAATCCCTGCTTCCCTCTGCGAAGGGCCCATCTATTTACTTTTATGTTATTTTACTTTTATTGTTGAGTCACCACCTTCTGAAATAAGCACCATTCCTGAGAGCACTATTGTCATTCTCATGCATTGTGTATAATTAATGTTGTGTGCATCATGACTGGATCTCTTCTACCATGAATTACAATGTTTAGTCGCTGCTTGAACTTTGGAGGTGCTCTGCATTTATGTTTTGCGGTCTCAGAAAGGGCTAGCGAGATACCATGTTGTCATATTATATCATGATTGTTTTGACAAAGTGTTGGCATTTGAGATATCTTATTATTGCTCGCTAGTTGATTATGCCATTGATATGAGTGAATATAATTTCTAAGAGTTATCATTTGCATGGTTAGTTATAATCTTTGCTGAAACCCTGGGTATTATTTAAGCATATATATAGATACAAGAACAAAAGAGTTCGTAAAAGTTTTTCTTTATCACTTTCAGTTTGTCAACTGAATTGCTTGAGGACAAGCAATGAGTTAAGCTTGGGGGAATTGATACGTCTCCATCATTTCTACTTTTCCAAACACTTTTGCTCTTGTTTTGGACTCTAATTTGCATGATTTGAATGAAACTAACCCGGACTGACGCTGTTTTCAGCAGAACTACCATGGTGTTGTTTTTTGTGCAGAAATAAAAGTTCTCGGAATTGGACGAAACTTTTTGGAGATTTTTTATGGATTAAATAAAAAATACTGGAGCCAAGATCCACTGGAGGGGGGCCACCTGCTGCCCACGAGGCACCAGGGCGCGCCACCCCCCCCCCCTCCCGGCGCGCCCTGGTGGCTTGTGGGGCCCATGTGGCTCCGCTGACCCTAATCTCAGGCTTATACATTCACAATTCCAAAGAAAAAAATAAGAGAAGAAGTTTCATCATGTTCTATGATACGGAGCCGCCGCCACCTCCTGTTCTTCATCGGGAGGCCAGATCTGGAGTCCGTTCGGGGCTCCGGAGAGGGGGATCTTCCGTCATCGTCATCATCAACCATCCTCCATCACCAATCTCATGATGCTCACCGCCGGGAGTGAGTAATTCCTTCGTAGGCTTGCTAGACGGTGATGGGTTGGATGAGATTTATCATGTAATCGAGTTAGTTTTGTTAGGGCTTGATACCTAGTATCCACTATGTTCTGAGATTGATGTTGCTATGACTTTGCTATGCTTAATGCTTGTCACTAGGGCCCGAGTGCCATGATTTCATATCTGAACCCTTTATTTTTTCATGAATATATTTGTGTTCTTGATCCGATCTTGCAAGTTATACGCACCTGCTATGTGTTATGATCTGCATACCCCAATGTGACAATAATTGGGATTCTTTCCAGTGATTACCGTAGTTTGATGAGTTCATGTATTCACTATGTGTTAATGCTTTGTTCCGGTTCTCTATTAAAAGGAGGCCTTAATATCCCTTAGTTTCCTTCTGGACCCCGCTGCCACGGGAGGGTAGGACAAAAGATGTCATGCAAGTTCTTATCGCAAGCCCGTATGACTATATACGGAATACATGCCTACATTACATTGATGAATTGGAGCTAGTTCTGTGTTGCCCTAGGTTATGACTGTTACATGATGAATGTTATCCAACATAATCACCGATCCAATGCCTTTGAGTTTTTCACATATTGTTCTTTGCTAAGTTACTACTGTTGCTACTACTATCACAATTCCTACTACTATTGTTGTGTGGCACCCCGCCTGAATACCACTGTAGCTAGACGGTCGCCGCACACACCAGCCCAGGAAATCACTCTGGCATGCGCGTTTACAACAAGTATCAAGAACACAGGCATTTCTATTAATGGATATACAAGTGACGGTGTCCTGGATCAAGGGGTGCTAGCCCACCCGGCCCGTCTCCTCAGATGGGGCGAGGGGCCCTTGTACATGATCAAGATGGACTCCGGAGGCCGTACACAGGAAGCGTGATCAAGACTGTCTCTACCGAAGACTTAACGTATACTCCAAGATCTCTCCTGCCGCCTCTCTCCTAGATACCGACTTTGTAACCCTAGATACCCTCCCTGGCGTGTATATAAGCCATAGGGTTTAGCCTGTAGGAAAAACATCAACACAATATTGCTCAACTAGCCCTAGAAGTTAGACACACATTACGATCTCGAGGTAGATCAACTCTGTATTCGGTACATCTCCATCGATATAAACAGAAGCAGGACATAGGGTTTTACCTCCATCAAGAGGGCCCGAACCTGGGTAAACATCGTCTCCCTTGTCTTTGTTACCACCGATCCGAGATCCACAACTCGGGACCCCCTACCCCGAGGTCTGCCGGTTTTGACACCGACACTGGTGCTTACACTGAGAGTCCCTCTGCACGATCACCAGAAGGATCGATGGCTCACCTGCAGATTAACTGCGCCGACGGCCATGGGGACGTTTACGCCCCCGGCCAGCTCTTTGTCTTCGGCAGCATGGTGTTTTGCGCCGACTCGATGGGTCATCTGACATCTGTCGAGAACTACACCCCAGGTCGGATCATGACCTTCGGTGGCCTCGAATACACTGCGGATTCCCATGGTGAACTCATCCTATCGGGATGGACTCCCGGCTGGATTGAGAGCTCGACCGGTTCTGGAGGCTCGACTCCGGAACCTTACTGTGTCATGGCGCCTCTTGAGATCCCTGACGCCACCACTTCGGCCAGTTTCCTTCCGATCACCAGTCCGGAGATAGATCCGGCTCCCACTCCCGAAATTACGTCAGTGCTAGAACTGACTTCGGCGAAGAACTCAGAATTATGTTCGGATTCTCTTCGCACCGAAAACGCATCCGGTTACACGTCGGGCGTACTTCGAGTCAGCCCTGCCTATGGCGCATCAATGAATCCGGAAGAGTTATCTCACCTCAATGAGATGCTTGACCGCATCCGGAGCATGTCCATCTCGGACGGTAAGACTTCGGTTTACAATCAGATCGGACTTAAAGCCGACGATAGGGAAATTTACATCCCACCCACCACCCACCTAGTCGCCACGGTCGTCGATTTAACCGACATGCTGGACTATGGCGAGGCCTCAGACATGGAGGAAGATGCTGATGACCCCATTGAGAACACCTTGCCCCCAGTAAACGCGGGCAGGTGGACCGCCACGTCCACCTATGATGTTTACATGGTGGACACCCCCAAATCCCCTCCAAGACGTAGGCGAAGACGCCGAAGGGGCCCTAACGGGGAACCCAGTGGTAATGACGCGACAGCCAATAATGGCGACGCGGAGGACGGTGATGCCGGTAACCATGAAGAGGACGTTCGAGCCTCCCCAGTAAGGAACGGTGCACCGGACCGACTTTTCAGGGACTCAGATCCCGATGACCTCTTCGAAGGGGCCGACGACAACTACATGCCGGAATCCGAGGAGGACGAGAGCCTCGGTACCGAGGACTACTTCGTCCCCGAAGACCCTTTTGAACAAGAGCGCTTCCGACGGCGCCTCGTTGCGACCGCCCGGAGCATGAAACGCAAGCAGCAGCAGCTGCAGGCCAATACCGATGCACTAAATGAAAAGTGGATCGAAATGCTCTCCGTCGAGCAAGACATGGAGAACCAGCGCCATAGTGCGCTGAAATCATACCCACGTAGGCGTCTCTTGCCGGAGTTCGACGAGGAGCTCGCCGACGACCTCGACCGACCCCCTAGAGGCCGGGACAGGCCAAGACGAGAAGACCTCAGTGAACAGCCACCTCCACACCATTATGGCAAGGACCCCGTGGATTACCTAGATCCTCACGACGCTAGACATCGCATTGAGGAAAACAGGGCTCCTCCTCGGTCCATCTATGGATCAAGGGGACACGCGCCCGCTGGGCTCGACGGCTACGATGCCTGGGTGGACAGGAACGGCCGTGCCCGAGATCAAGCCTACTCGCGGCTCTCTCCCGACCTCCGACGAGATGCTCCTCGACTCCGAGGTCCGGCTCACCCAATCTACTTCACAGACAGGGTGATGGAACATCAATTCCCGGAAGGATGTGAGCCCATCAATATAGAATCATACGATGGCACCACTGACCCAGCAGTTTGGATCGAGGATTTCCTCCTACACATACACATGGCCAACGGAGATGACCTCCACGCCATTAAATATCTGCCGCTCAAGCTAAAGGGGCCGGCAAGGCATTGGCTTAACAACCTCCCTCCTCACTCTATCGGCAGCTGGGAGGCCCTAGAAGACGCTTTTCGAGCAAACTTTCAGGGCACATATGTCCGACCTCCGGACGCTGATGACCTGAGCCGTGTCACCCAACAGCCAGGCGAATCAGCCCGGAAATTCTAGAACAGGTTCCTCACCAAGAAGAACCAGATCATAGACTGCTCCGAAGCCGAGGCCATCGCCGCATTTAAAAACAATATCCGACATGAATGGTTGGCTCGTCAACTCGGCCAGGATAAGCCGAGGACTATGGTGGCCCCCACCTCACTGATGACTCACTTTTGTGTGGGAGAAGACAGCTGGCTCGCCCGTAGTACTCATAACGGCGAGGCAGGCACCTCGGAAACTCGCGACGCCAATAGAAAACCCAAGCGCAACAAAAATAAGCGTAGGTATAAAAATGGTAGAAGCGATACGGAAGACGCTGCGGTCAACGCAGGGTTCACCAGACCAAAATCCGGATAGAGAAGAAAACCTTTTAAAGGGAACAAAGATGGACCTAGCCAGCTTGATAGGCTCCTGGACCGCCCATGTGGAATTCAAGGCACTCAGGAAAAACCAGCAACCCACACCAACAGGAATTGCTGGGTCTTTAAACAAGCCGGCTAGATAGCGGCAGAGGGTCAAAGTAAAACCCAACAACGCAGCGAAGACGAGGATGAACCTCAGCGACCCAATAATGGAGGCCAAAAGAAGTTTCCTGACGAGGTAACAGAGGTCAATATGATCTATGTCACCCACATCCCTAAAAGGGAAAGGAAGCGTGTGCTTCGGGACGTATACGCGCTGGAGCCCGTCGCCCCGAAGTATAACCCATGGTCGGCTTAGCCGATCACGTTTGACAAGCATGATCATCCGACCAGCATCAGGCATGGCGGATCGGCGGCACTCGCTCTGGACCCTATTGTTGATGGTTATCATCTAACACGCGTCCTGATGGACGGAGGAAGCAGCCTTAACCTCATCTACGAGGAAACAGTTCGGAAGATGGGCATCGACTCATCTTGGATCAAGCCGAGCTCCACCACCTTTAAAGGTGTCATTTCGGGCGTCGAAGCCCGCTGTACCGGAACGGTCACCCTAGAGGTAGTCTTTGGCTCGCAAGAGAACTTCAAAAGTGAGGAGTTAATCTTCGATATCATGCCTTTCCGAAGTGTATACCACGCGCTCTTAGGGCGCACAGCCTTCGCCCGTTTCAATGCAGTCTCGCATTATGCCTACCTCAAGCTCAAAATGTCGGGACCTAACGGCGTTATCACAGTCAATGGTAACACCGAACGTTCTCTCCGGACAGAGGAACAGACCACGGCTTTCGCAGCTGAGGTACAGGCGTCCGAGGAGGCAGCCCACAGCGATAAACGCACCGCCCGCTCTTTGAAGCGCGCCCGGGCTGCACAAATCGACCTCGGCCAGGTACCCCCCGGGCTACTTGTAGCTTGCGTTGGTATTATCCCCGAAGAGGAAGGGATGATGCAGCACAACAGAGGTAAGTATTTCCCTCAGTTATGAAACCAAGGTTATCAATCCAGTAGGAGAACCACGCAACACCTCGTTAGTAGTACCTGCACACAAACAACAAATCTTTGCACCCAACGCAAACGAGGGGTTGTCAATCCCTTGGCGGTTAGTTGCAAGATTAAATTGCATGTGATAGATAGATAGATAGAAACAAAAATAAAAAATAAAATAAATAAAAGAAAAGTGCAGCAATATTTTTAGGGTTTTAGTAATTTGATTTAGATAGACCCGGGAGACATAGTTTTCACTGGACGCTTCTCTCAAGAAAATAGCATACGGTGGGTAGACAAATTACTGTTGGGCAATTGATAGAAAAGCAAATAATCATGACGATATCCAAGGCAATGATCATGTATATAGGCATGACGTCCAAGACAAGTAGACCGACTCCTTCCTGCATCTACTACTATTACTCCACACATCGACCGCTATCCAGCATGCATCTAGTGTATTAAGTCCATAAAGAATGGAGTAACGCCTTAAGAACGATGACATGATGTAGACAAGATAAACTCATGCATAAATAAACCCCATCTTTTTACCCTTAATAGCAACGATACATACGTGTCATGTCTCTTTCTGTCACTGGGATTGAACACCGCAAGATCGAACCCATTACAAAGCACCTCTTCCCATGGCAAGATAAATCAATCTAGTTGGCCAAACCAAATCAATAGATCGGAGAAGAAATACGAAGCTATAATAATCATGCATAAAAGAGATCAGAAAAGACTCAAATAATATTCATGGATAATCTAATCATAAACTCACAATTCATCGGATCCCAACAAACACACTGCAAAAAGTGATTACATCGGATAGAACTCCAAGAACATCGAGGAGAACATTGTATTGAAGATCAAAAAGAGAGAAGAAGCCATCTAGCTACTAACTATGGACCCAAAGGTCTGTGGTAAACTACTCACGCATCATCGGAAGGGCAGCAAGGTTGATGTAGAGCCCCTCCGTGATTGATTCCCCCTCCGGTGGAGTACCGGAGAAGGCCTCCAGATGGGATCTCTCGAGAACAGAAACTTGCGGCGGCGGAAAAAGAATTTCGTGGACTCCCCCGAGGGTTTCTGATTTTTCTGGAATTTATAGTGGTGGAATTAGGTCAAGCGGAGCTCTGTGGGCCTCGTGGGCACCCCTTGGGGCTTCTGGCCTCCTCCCGAAGCTTCTAGTGTTTATCTTGTCCAGAAAAAAATCTCCAAAAAGTTTCGTGGCATTTGGACTTCGTTTGGTATTGATTTTCTGTAAAACAAAAACAGGGCAGAAAACAGCAACTGGCACTAGGCACTAAGTTAATAGGTTAGTCCCAAAAAATGATATATAATTGCTGTAAATGTATATAAAAACATCCAAGATTGATAATATAACAGCATGGAACAATCAAAAATTATAGATACGTTGGAGACGTATCAGCATCCCCAAGCTTAATTCCTGCTCGTCCTCGAGTAGGTAAATGATAAAAATAGAATTTTTGATGTGGAATGTTGCCTATCATATTCATCACATATTCTTTTCTTTTATAGCATGGACATTGGACTTGAATGATTCAAAGCAATAGTCTATAATTTGACATGAAGATATAAATACTCAAGCATGCTAACAAGCAACCATGTCTTTCAAAATATCAATGCTAAAGAAAGTTATCCCTAGCCCATTATGCTCAATCATTGATCCATTCATGAAGCACACTCAAATATTAGCTACATCCAATGCACAAGTATGAAAATAGTGCTCTCTAGTTGGTGCTTTATAAGAGAAGATGGAGACTCAAGTAAAAATAAAAATTGCATAAAAGTAAATAGATAGGCCCTTCGCAGAGGGAAGCAGAGATTTGTCAAATGTGCCAAAGCTCAAGGCTGAAATTAAAGAGATAAAATATTTTGAGAGGCATGCTTTTCCTGTCAACGAAAACGACCGAGAATTCCCATTATTTTCCATGCTAGACACATCATAGGCGGTTCCCAAACAGAAAGTAAAGTTTATTTCCTTTCCACCATTCTTTCACAATCCATGGCTAGTTGTATCCACGGGTGCCCTCCATACCATCACTTTCCAAGGAATTTTGTTGTTATTAATTTTGATTTCATTGTAGGACTAGGCATCCCTATTACCAGCCACTCTCTCGTGCAATGACAAGTGAATAAACACTCATCGTGAGAATAACACACCTAGCATGGAAAATATTGGCCACCCCTTGCCGCTTCATGAGCGGTACGGGCACACAAAACAGAAAAATTATTTTGAAAATTAGAGTTGGCACATGCAAATTTACTTGGAACGGCATTGAAATACCGCATATAGGTAGATATAGTGGACTCATTTGGCACAACTTGGGTTTAAGGAGTTTGGATGCACAAGCAGTATTTCCGCTTAGTACAAATGAAGGCTAGCAAAAGATTGAGAAGCAACCAACCTAAAAATGAAAACGGTCATAAACATGCATTGAACATAACTAACACCGAATAATGCACCATAAGTAGGATATAATTTCTTTGCATAACTATTGACTTGATGTGCATGCATAGGGAATCACAAACCTTAACACTAATATTCTTACTAAATCACAATTACTCACTAACATGACTCACATATTATCATTTCCATATCGCAAAACTATTGCAAGGAATCACACTTATCATATCCAATGATCTATATGAAAGTTTTTATTATATCTCTCTTGAATATTCATCACTTTGGGACCAAATTCATATCTTGTGCAAATTACCGTTACTATCATCAATTCTCAAAAAGATTTAAGTGAAGTATGAGAGTGCAAATATTTCTTAAAAATTTCAATCTTATCAATTCTCAAAATAATATAAGTGAAGCATGAGAATTCATTTCTTCAAAATATAGCCACCACCGTGCTCAAAAAGATTTAAGTGAAGCACTAGAGCAACTGGCTAGCTCAAAAAATTTAAGTGAAGCACATAGAGTATTCTAACAAATGATGATAAACGTGTGGCTCTCTCAAGATAGGTGTGTTCAGCAAAGATGATTGTGACAAACTAAAAAGCAAACAAAGCAAAGACTCATATAATACAAGACGCTCCAAGCAAAACACATATCATGTGACGAATAAAAATATAGCTCCAAGTAAAATTACCGATGGTTGGTAGAAGAAAGAGGGGATGCCTTCCGGGGCATCCCCAAGCTTAGACGCTTGAGTATTCCTTGAATATTACCTTGGGGTGCCTCGGGCATCCCCAAGCTTAGGCTCTTACTACTCCTTATTCCTTCATCCATAGTGATCTCACCCAAAACTTGAAAACTTCAATCACACAAAACTCAACAAAACCTTCGTGAGATCCGTCAGCATAACAAAATAAATCACTACTCTAAGTACTGTTGCAAACCCATTCATATTTTATTTTTGCATTATACCTACTGTACTCTAACTTCACCATGGCTTATACCCCCCGATACAATCCATAGATTCATCAAAACAAGCAAGTAGTGCATCAAAAAGAGAATCTGTCAAAAACAGAACAGTCCGTAGCAATCTATTTAAAATCCATACTTCTATAACTCCAAAAATTCTTAAAAATTAGGAAAACGTGGGAAATTCATATACCAATACTGTGTAAAAATTTCAGATTTTTCTGATTCTCTAGTACAGAAACAAAATTTGGGCACTGGACGCAAAACTTTCTGTTTTCCAAACAGCATCAATTATATTATCTTCCAAATCATCCTAAAGGTATTACTTGGCACAAACACTAATTAAAATCACAAAAACACAACCATACCAGTAGAATAATTGTTAAAACACACGATAACAGAAACAAAAGGTAAAAATTTATTTTATTCATTGGGTTGCCTCCCAACAAGCGCTATTGTTTTATGCCCCTAGCTAGGCATAATGCATAGTTTCAAGTATTGTCATCTTTCTTCTTCTTGTCCAAAGGTGCACTTTTATCAAGGGGTTTTTCAAAGGTAATATGAAATATATCATCCATAGAAATTTTAGCATTAGCAAGTTGTCCATCTTTAAATCCCTCTTGATTACCGGCTACAATCCAAGAGTATTGTGTATTGACGCTATTGAAAACTTGTTGGATTATATTCAAAGGAGGAACTTCCTTTTTAATATTCTCATCAAAGATGTGGTCATTGTGGAACAAATATCTCAGCAAGTAATCATTATTATAAAGGATCTCATCTATTACCGGTTTTTCATGGTTCATACCACAGAAATCAAAGATCTCCCTAGCTTCTCGCACTATATGATCAAATTAATCCATGAGAACAAGGGTAGCTATTTTCTTAGCTCTAGGATCTTTTATAACCGGTAACTCATAAAACAATCTTTGCAAATTAGGATGGGTGCGAATAAATCTTCTTTCAAGTTTAAGAACAAGTGCGGAAATAGCATCGGCATAATTCTTAGTTTCTTTAAGTATAGGTGCATCATCAAAAGCCAAGGTCCCAATGCAATTAAAGAATTCTTGGATGACACCTTTTCCTATAACATTACCATGTCCCAACACAAAAGTTTTAGCATCAAGATTGGTAGAACTTCCCATTTTAGGAGTTTTATCATCGTCGGTTTCCGCCATGCGAAAATCACTCATGATAACAATCTTCAAGCAAGCGAATCAAGAAAACACACAAATAGGCAAACGGGAAAATATTTTTGTATTTTTGTAAAAATGTTTTAGAAGTGGGGGAGATGAAAACGAGAGGCAAATGGCAAATAAAATAAATGCAAGGAGATGAGAGTTTATGCAAAGGTAGTTGATAGATGTTGATGATGTCTCCCCGGCAACGGCGCCAGAAATTCTTCCTGCTACTTGTAGCTTGCGTTGGTATTATCCCCGAAGAGGAAGGTATGATGCAGCACAACTGAGGTAAGTATTTTCCTCAGTTATGAAACCAAGGTTATAAATCCAGTAGGAGAACCACGCAACAACTCGTTAGCAGTACCTGCACACAAAAAACAAATCCTTGCACCCAACACAAACGAGGGGTTGTCAATCCCTCGGCGGTTAATTGCAAGATTAAATTGTATGTGATAGATAGATAGATTGAAACAAAAATACAAAATAAAATAAATAAAAGAAAAGTGCAGCAATATTTTTAGGGTTTTAGTAATTTGATTTAGATAGACCTGGGGGCCATAGTTTTCACTAGAGGCTTCTCTCAAGAAAATAGCATACGGTGGGTAGACAAATTACTCTTGGGCAATTGATAGAAAAGCAAATAATCATGACGATATCCAAGGTAATGATCATGTATATAGGCATCACGTTCGAGACAAGTAGACCGACTCCTGCCTGCATCTACTACTATTACTCCACACATCGACCGCCATCCAGCATGCATCTAGTGTATTAATTCCATAAAGAACGGAGTAACGCCTTAAGAACGATGACATGATGTAGACAAGATAAACTCATGCATGAATAAACCCCATCTTTTTACACTTAATAGCAATGATACATACGTGTCATGTCCCTTTCTGTCACTGGGATTGAGCACCTTAAGATCGAACCCATTACAAAGCACCTCTTCCCATGGCAAGATAAATCAATCTAGTTGGCCAAACCAAATCAATAGATCGGAGAAGAAATATGAAGCTATAATAATCAAGCATAAAAGAGATCAGAGAAGACTCAAAAAATATTCATGGATAATCCGATCATAAACTCGCAATTCATCGGATCCCAACAAACACATCGCAAAAAGTGATTACATCAGATAGAACTCCAAGAACATCGAGGAGAACATTGTATTTGTGACACCCCGACTCAATCGTGCACAAATCATACACGCAAATGCACATGATCAAGCCTAAGGACTCATGGGAAGATATCACAACACAACTCTAGACACAAAATAAAATAATACAAGCTTTATATTACAAGCCAGGGGCCACGAGGGCTCGAATACATAAGCTCGAGTTACACAAGCATCAGCGGAAGCATTAGCATCTGAGTACAGACACAAAGTTAAACAAGGATTCCTTAAGAAGGCTGAGCAAAACAATGACATATAGATCGAAAAGGCGCAGGCCTCCTGCCTAGGAGCCTCCTAATCTACTCCTGGTCGTCGGTCTCCATGTAGTAGTAAGCTCCGCCAGTGTAGTAGTAGTCGACAGCGGGATCAGCTGGCTTCGGGAACTCCATCATCTGATCGCAGCAATCGGGTATGGGGGAAAAAGGTAGCAAAGCAACCATGAGTACTCATCCAAAGCACTCGCAAGAATTACATCAGAACTATACTAAGTATGCGTCGTTATCAAAGGAATGAGGCTATCTCTTTGGACTAAACTGCAGAAATGCCGGAACAGAGGGGGAAGGCCTAGCCTATCGAAGACTAGCATCTTGAAGCAATCTTGCAGCATCAGAAGAGAGTAGAACACAGCAGCATATAATAAGTATATATAATAGTAATGCCCTGAGATCCTTCCTCGACTACCCTGCGAGAAAGTGATCCCGAGAGCAGTAGTAACAGTTTAACATTGTAACAGTATCTATTCATAGTTGTAGTAGATCAGGATACAACTCCGAGCGTCCTGTTACCGTGGACACGGCTATTCGAATAGATCACTTCCCTGTAGGGGTGCACTAGTGTTACCCAACACGCTCGATTAACTCTGGCCGAACACACTTTTCTCGGTCATGCCCGGCCTCGGCTGATCGACACGACGTAGTCCTACCTAGGCTCCGCAGAGAGGTCCCCGCCGGTCTACATCCTAAGTGCTTAGGGGTCTTGGGCCCATCGCCCTTTGCACTCCGGGTCGTTGCGAGCAGAGTGAATACCAGCGCCATCCCTCTCCTGGATGGCACGATCCGACCGTGCCACAATGCTGAACTGGACATCTGACAGAGCTTTCGGCTGATACATACGGCGCCGAGGGCCCCATTAAACCATTATCCCGCGTGGTGGTAGTGCGTATAGGCCAGTGGACAACTCAGATCAAATACCCAAATCCGTTAGGCGTGTTTAGTAACTCGCGGAGACGAACAGGGTTCCTGTCGCTCCGACTTGGTAACACGCGGACCCGACCAGGGACCAGGCCCACCTCTCTCCTAGGTGGTCTCCGCCTACCCTATCATTCCGCCACAATATCACTCGCGGGTACCCTTGGGTTCAACCCGTCTTATTTCATTATCTCGTGGGCACTCTTGGAATCGGCCCGACTTTAACAGTATAAAGTATTGCAGTAATGTAACATTTCCGTGATCATCACCCAGAGTGATCACGGCCCAATAACAAGCCTGGCAAACGGACAAGGGTGAAGGGCCAGCTGATGAAACATAGCATACCTAACTAAGCATCATAGGGTAGCAGGTAAGGTATCAATAGCAGGCGACGAAAATAGGCTATGCATCAAAATAGGAGCTATCAGAGCAACAACAGGAGCAATTCTAATGCAAGCATAAGAGAGAAAGAATGGGCGATATCTGATGATCAAGGGGGTTTTGCTTGCCTGGTTGCTCTGCAGGCAAAAAGGAATCTTCAACGGTGTAGTCGATCCCCGGTTCGTCAGCGGTCTCGGAGTCTATCGGGAGAGAAGGAGGGGGAAGAAACAATAAATGCACGGCAAACAATGCAACAGAGATGCATGACACAACAACATGCTGTGCTAGGGGTGTTTTAATGCAGTGCTAGGTATTTTGGTCGGAGCGGGAAAACATCTAGAGGTGTTTTACCAGCTCCGGGCAATTTTCAGACAGATGAATCGGAGGGGAAAGTTCCATGTTCATCATGTTAGAGACGGCTGACAGGTATGTGGGTGGCATAATCGGATTCGTCATATTTTTCTGATTGTTTTTCATATATAAATTATTTTCATCCGAGTTACGGTTTATTTTATATGATTTTTCAAAGTTTTAAACAATATTCTGAAATTCCTGGAATTAAATCAATTTCGAATTTAAATAGTAAAATGCTAAATGCACCCAGCATAGTGTACACAAAAGTGTACACAGTGGCTGACAGGTGGGGCCAGTTGACTAATTCAACTGCCCAGTCAGCACCCAGTCAGCAGAGGCTGACATGTGGGTCCAGCCTGCTGAGTCAGCAGCCCACTCAACAGTGAGCAGTTTGACTGTTGACTGGTCAAACCTGACCAGTGGGTCCCACTGGTCAGTGACTGTATAATTAACAGTGGTTTAGATTAAGTTAATTAATTTAATTAGAATGTGGGGGCCAGTGGTCAGTGGTTGGGTTAATTTAAAAAGCTACAGTAAGCGGGCCCGCATGTCAGTGGCTGTTAGCGGCTAATCACGCGGCGTTTGAACACGGCGGCGCGCCGGCGACGGGGCTCCGGTGACCAAAACGACGACGGAGGCGCTCGGGCCTCGCCGGAAATCGCCCACCGGCCACGGTTTGACACGCGGATGCCCGCGTTCGAACGACCGCGACGAGGCGCGTCGATGGGTGGCAGCAGCTCGGCCGAGGACGACCGGAATCGGTGCCGGCGATGAGAGGAAGCGGCGGCGGTGCTCGGGCGCGATGGCGAACGGTAGCAGAGGCCACGGCAGGACCAACGGGCGGGCGCTACGGGTAGCTAGCGGCTCTAGGAGCACGAGGTCGAGCTCGGACGCACGCGGAGAAGGCACTAGCCGTGGTGGCGTCATGGCCGGCGGAGAGGAGCTCGGGCAGCAACGGCGGCAAGGCGTAGAGGACGCGCGCGAGGCTAACAGAGAGAGGGGAAGGTGGCGCTGCTCACAGCGGTGACGGGGAGCTGCTCGGGGAGGCGCAGGATGCAATGAAGGCGTCGGAATCGATGGCGAAGTCGCGGTGGCTGTAGATCGAAGAAGAGGTCGAGTAGCTCGATGCCGAGGCGGGGAGCTCCACTTAACGGCACCAGGCGAGGTAGCGGTTGACGGGGAAGTGTTCTGGCACGGCGGCGAGGCGAGGCGGTGGCGGTGGCTATGCGGGCGAGCTGCGGACGGCGATGGCCGCATCGGCCATGGAGGGGGACGAGCGAGGGAGAGGGAGAGAGGGGTACCAGAGGGGTCAAGGGGAGCCAGGGGCTGTTATCCACCACGGCGGGCGCGGGGCGCGCTGTCGACCAGCGGGAGGGGGGGCCTGACGCGGCGCGGGCGTGTGTGGGCGACAGCGAGGGGAAAGTGAGCAGGAGGTGGGAGATGACCACGATGGGCTAGGCCGTGGGCGATGTTGCACTTAGGCCCGTAGGCACAGTAGTACTCTTTCCTTTTTCTTTTTCTTTTTCTGTCTTTTCATTTCCTTTCTGTTTTGCTAAATGTTTGGTCACCTACTGACTTTTGTAAAATAGGGAATGGTGCCACAAAATTACTCTGCAATATCTTGTACTGTCATAAAAAGGTTTGGAGGCCTAATGATTTCATCTTAATTTTTATTAATTGAAATGGGATTAAATAGGCTATTTTGGTACTGTTTTGAATTTCCAGGGGCAATTTGGTAATTTAGGTGATGTTGTTTTCCTGAACAAAGTTAGTTATGGATTATTTGCTAAAAGATGAACTTTTTAGTTTCCAAATTTGAACAACTTTTATTTTCACTTTATATTTGAGTTTTCAATTTGAGTTGGAATTTGAAATGAGATATGACTCAAGTGATGATCAAGCACTGTTATGCATGGTGACTTGGCATGATTAAGAGGTGATCACAGTAGTTAATACATGGGGGTGTTACAATTCTCCTCCTCTAAAAGAAATTCTCGTCCCGAGAATTAAGAGGGAGGCTGAAAGAGAGCGGGGTATTCTTCACGAAGACGATCTTCGCGTTCCCAAGTGGCTTCTTCTTCAGAATGGTTCGACCACTGAACTTTAAGGAACTTGATTGACTTCTGACGGGTTCGACGTTCAGCTTGGTCAAGAATGCGGATCGGATACTCTTGATAAGAAAGATCCTCTTGCAGCTCCAGCATTTCATGATCCACCGCTCGGATAGGATCCTTGAAACAGCGATGAAGTTGTGACACATGAAAGACATCTTGAACTTGAGAGAGGTTCGGCGGCAATTCCAATTGGTATGCCACTTCTCCACGTCTTGCGAGAATACGGAACGGGCCAATGTAGCGAGGAGCTAACTTGCCCTTGATTCCGAAACGATGAGTGCCCTTCATCGGAGTGACACGAAGGTATGCTTGTTCGTCAGGTTGATAGACCATTACCTTGTGTTTACGGTCATAATTGCTCTTCTGACGAGACTGAGCAGTCTTTAGATGTTCATGAACGACACGGACTTGCTCTTCAGCGTGTTGGATAATGTCCGGACCGAAGAGCGAACGTTCCCTAGTTTCTGACCAATTCATAGGGGTTCGGCACTTACGTCCATATAAAACTTCAAAGGGTGCCATCTTCAAACTAGCCTGATAGCTGTTGTTGTATGAGAATTCAGCATATGGGAGAGATTCCTCCCATTTCTTACCTAATGAGATGACACAAGCTCGAAGCATATCTTCAAGCACTTGATTGGCTCGTTCAACTTGTCCTTGGGACTGGGGGTGAAAAGCGGTGCTGAAGGACAGATGAGTTCCCATAGCTTCTTGGAAACTGTTCCAAAATCTTGAGGTAAAGAGGCTGCCTCGGTCTGAACTGATCTCCAACGGAACACCATGTAGTGACACAATTTTGGAAACATACAAGTCTGCTAACTGACTAGCAGTGATTGTCTCCTTGACTGGCAGAAAGTGAGCAACCTTTGAGAATCGGTCAATGACGACAAAAATAGCATCATGACCCTTCTATGATCTGGGAAATCCAGTTATGAAATCCATTTCAACTTTGTCTCATTTCCATTCGGGAATAGCAAGTGGTTGCAGAGTTCCAGCAGGTCTTTGGTGTTCTGCTTTGATGCGACGGCAAACGTCACACTCAGCAACATAACGAGCAATGTCTTGCTTCATATCAGGCCACCAGTACCGCTGACGAATGTCTTGGTACATCTTAGTACTACCCGGATGAATAGCCAAAGGTGTGTCATGTGCTTCTTTCATGATATCCGAACGCGAGTCCAGGTTGTGCTTTCTGGGGACCACTAGGCGGCCTTTGAAGAACAAGGCACCATCATCATTAATAGTGAAGAATGATGAATTTCCTTTGGAGAGATAGCTCTTAATCTTCTCGACTTTAGAGTCATACTTCTACCTTGTCTTGATGTTGCGTTCGAGATCAGGTTCAACAACCAAGGTATTTTAATATCCTTGAGGAATTATCTCGATGTTCAGCTTTCGAAGCTCTTCATACAGGAGTGGCTGCTGCAGCTGAACCTCAAGTTCACAACAGTAGGATTTATGGCTCAAAGCATCAGCCATTACATTAGCCTTGCCAGGGGTATAAGAAATACCCAAGTCATAGTCTGTAATGGCCTCCATCCATCTTTGCTGACGGAGGTTCAGAGATGGCTAAGTGAACAAGTACTTCAGACTTTGATGATCCGTGTAGATCTCTCAACGATTACCAAGTAGGTAATGTCGCCATAACTTCAATGCATAAATAACTGCTGCAAGTTCAAGATCATGCGTTGGATAGTTCTCTTCATGAGGACGCAACTGTCGAGAGCCATAAGCAATCACCTTGCGCTCTTGCATTAGTACACTGCCTAATCCTTGGCGGGATGCGTCACAATAAATCACGAAGTCCTTGCGAGAATCTGGAGGAGCAAGCACTGGTGCAGAAGTCAACTTGTCCTTGAGAGTTTGAAAACTTTCCTGACATTTTTCTGTCCACTCAAATTTAACGCCTTTGTGAAGCAGGTCAGTCAGAGGCTTGGCAATCTTAGAGAAGTTCTTGACAAAACGGCGGCAGTAGCTGGCAAGTCCGAGAAAACTCCTGACTTACTTGACATTCTTTGGGGGAGTCCAGTCAAGAATAGCCTGAACTCACTCTGGGTTAACATCAATGCCATCTTTGGAAATCATGTGGCCGAGATATGTCACTTCAGATAACCAGAACTCACACTTGGAATACTTGGCATACAGTTGATGTTCCCGCAGCTTCTCCAGTACAAACCGAAGATGTTCAGCATGTTCTCCTTCATTCTTCGAATATACAAGGATATCATCCAGATAAACCATGACGAATTTGTCGAGGTAATCCATGAAGATGTAGTTCATCAGTCGGGAGAAGGTTGCTGGAGCATTGGTTAGGCCAAAGGACATGACAGTGTACTCATAAGAACCATAGCGAGTAACGAAGGCTGTCTTCGGAATATCCTCTTTGCGAACTCGGATCTGGTGGTATCCCAATCTCAAATCAAGTTTAGAGAATACTGAGGAACCAGCAAGTTGATCATACAGATCGTTGATTCTAGGAAGCGGATACTTGTTCTGAATTGTTGCTTGGTTGATAGGTCGATAATCTTGAACCAACCGATTCGTTCAATCCTTCTTCTTAACAAAGAGCGAAGGTGCTCCCCAAGCAGAAGAACTGGGGCGTATGAAACCCTTTTGAAGTGACTTGTCGATTTCCTCCTTAAGTTCAAGCATCTTGTATGGGCGCTTGTCAATAGGAGTGGTGCCTGGTTTCAGGTCGATAACAAATTCGACAGCCCTAGCAGGTGGTACACCTGGGAGTTCTTCTGGAAAGACATCTTGAAAATCCCGAACGACTGGAACGTTCTCAATTCCTTCAAGAGGGGAAGCATTCAACGCATTCAGGGCATATATCTGGCTCTCGGCATTTTGGATTAACTGGGCTGAGTAGTTGATCACCTAGCCAGAAGGGTGTGTGAGCTGGACTGACTTGGCGGCACAGTCGATCAAAGCACTATGGGCTGTCAACCATTCCATGCCAAGAATGATGTCTATGTTGGAAGGTCCGAGCACAGTGAGAGAAGCCGGAAAAGGTAGACCTCCAATCTCGATTTGGTTGCGAGGGCTTACCATTGTGGTTTGCCACTTGGCTCCCGGAGATTGAACCGCCAAAGGAGTGGGTAATTTTTCCATGCCTAACCCATGTAACTGTGCAAATTGTTGGGACACAAAGGCATGCGATGCTTCTGAATCAAAGAGAACAGATGCTGGCACTGAATTAACGCGAAGGGTACCCATCACGATTTTTGGGGCCTCACGAGCTTCTTCAATCTTGACATGGGTGACTTGACCACGGCTTACAGCAGACGGCCTGGCCTTACAGCCTCTGAGATGACGGTTTCGACTGCTCTTCTTACGAGCAACTGGAGGATGTGGTACATTCTGAGGCTGATCCGGGCGACAGTTGATAGTAAGGTGTCCTCGCTGTCCACACTTGCGGCATAAATCATCATTATGGGGAGGATCCATAGCATTGGTCTGTCCACCCTGAACCGTTAGCTGTCTCGGCGGTGGAGGCAGACAAGGTGCGACATAAGACGGCCTTGGTGTTGGAGCATGTCGGTGATAAACATTGTGCGGGATCCAGACTTGACGTTTCTGAGCAGGCTGACCCGAGGATGAGCCAACATCTCGAGTACGCTTGAGCGACTCCTGGTACTCAGTCAGACCAGTTTCAGTTCGGAAAGCTTGGCTGACAAGCGTCGCAAAGTCTGCGCAATCATGGACAACAAGTGCGAGCTTTATATCAGGACGCAGTCCTTCACGAAATTTCTCCTGCTTGCAAGCGTCAGTGCAGACGTCATCTTCAGCATAGCGGGATAAATCGAGAAATTTCCTCTGATACTCATCCACAGTCATTTTGCCTTGAGTGAGTTTGCAGAACTCCTTCTTCTGGTCGATCAGACCTTGAGGAATGTGTCGTTCACGGAAGGCTAACTGGAATTGCTGCCAAGTGGTTACAGTTCCAGTAGGCAGCATACGCCTGTGGCTTTCCCACCATTGAGCAGCTGGACCCTTTAGGTGAAACGCCGCAAAGGTGACGTAACTGTCAGGGGCAACATTAGCTGACTCCATCTCAAACAGGATATCACGAAGCCAATCATCAGCATCCATAGGATTGGTGGAGTTGCAGAAAATGGACGGGTTGAGGCGCACGAATTCTTGCAGTGTTATTGGGGTAGGCTGTTGATGAGCATTCTGGTTTGGAAACTGGGCCATTACCCCGGTCATAAACTGACGATTCAGCTCAAACTGCTGCATCATTACGGCAATATAGGGTGGAGGCTAAGGATCGTCTGCCATCCTGACAAAACAACAGGGGCAGTTTAGCAAGAACAACTGCAAGTGTACGGAGTCATTCATGAGGTAACACGGAAAATGAACTAGAAGTGCATTAGATACATATTAGTAGTCATTAAAGGCATACAGATCCATGCACGGAGTTGGACACCAACGGACAACGTGAGTTCGGAAACACACGCAGCTAGACAAACTAGGCGGCGCGCAGGCACGCGGTGGAGAGATACAACAACGCGACATAGCAAAGGCTAGATCAACGCCGGAGAAAACCACTGGAGCGAGGAATCTGCAAATGACAACGCAGGGTGCCCTTGATAAAAGGATCCTGCGGTCCGTGAACACTGTGAAGCAGAACCTGGCCCACAATTCAAAGGAGGGTTAATTAAAATCTCTGGGTGGATGTGATCACGAGAACCTAGAGTTAGAGTCAGTAAAAAATTTAACCCGAAAAGAAGAGAAATCAGAATCCCAGAGTAAAGGAGAGGAATAAAAGATCCTAATACAACCCATTGGCGACGTGGGCCCGTAAGCCACACAGCCATGTTAGTAAAATCATTTTTCGAAGACTAGACTCAACTTCAGCCAAGGAGTTGGAAGGGGGTTCCTACAGGCAGTCGGCTCTGATACCAACTTGTGATGCCCCGACTCAATCGTGCACTAATCATACACGCAAATGCACACGATCAAGCCTAAGGACTCACGGGAAGATATCACAACACAACTCTAGACACAAAATAAAATAATACAAGCTTTATATTACAAGCCAGGGGCCTCGAGGGCTCGAATACATAAGCTCGAGTTACACCAGCATCAGCGGAAGCATTAGCATCTGAGTACAGACACAAAGTTAAACAAGGATGCCTTAAGAAGGCTGAGCAAAACAACGACATCTAGATCGAAAAGGCGCAGGCCTCCAGCCTAGAAGCCTCCTAATCTACTCCTGGTCGTCGGTCTCCACGTAGTAGTAAGCTCCGCCAGTGTAGTAATAGTCGACGACAGGATCAGCTGGCTCCGGGGGCTCCATCATCTGATCGCAGCAATCGGGTATGGGGGAAAAGGTAGCAAAGCAACCGTGAGTACTCATCCAAAGCACTCGCAAGACTTACATCAGAACTATACTAAGTATGCATCGTTATCAAAGGAATGGGGCTATATCTTTGGACTAAACTGCAGAAATGCCGGAACAGAGGGGGAAGGCCTAGCCTATCGAAGACTAGCATCTTGAAGCAATCTTGCAGCATCAGAAGAGAGTAGAACACAACAGCATATAATAAGTATATACAATAGTAATGCCCGGAGATCCTTCCTCGACTACCCTGCGAGAAAGTGATCCCGAGAGCAGTAGTAACAGTTTAACATTGTAACAGTATCCATTCATAGTTGTAGTAGATCAGGATACAACTCCGAGCGTCCTGTTACCTTGGACACGGCTATTCGAATAGATCACTTCCCTGCAGGGGTGCACTACTGTTACCCAACACGCTCGATTAACTCTGGCCGGACACACTTTTCTCGGTCATGCCCGGCCTCGGCTGATCGACACGACGTAGTCCTACCTAGGCTCCGCAGAGAGGTCCCCGCCGGTCTACATCCTAAGTGCTCAGGGGTCTTGGGCCCATCGCCCTTTGCACTCCGGGTCGTTGCAAGCTGGGTGAATACCAGCGCCATCCCTCTCCTGGATGGCACGATCCGACCGTGCCATAATGCTGAACTGGACATCTGACAGAGCTTTCGGTTAATACATACGGCGCCGAGGGCCCCATTAAACCATTATCCCGCGTGGTGGTAGTGTGTATAGGCCAGTGGCCAACTCAGATCAAATACCCAAATCCGTTAGGCGTGTTTAGTAACTCGCGGAGACGAACAGGGTTCCTGTCGCTCCGACTTGGTAACACGCGGACCCGACCAGGGACCAGGCCCACCTCTCTCCTAGGTGGTCTCTGCCTGCCCTGTCGTTCCGCCACAATATCACTCGTGGGTACCCTTGGGTTCAACCCGTCTTATTTCATTATCTCGCGGGCACTCTTGGAGCCGGCCTGACTTTAACAGTATAAAGTATTGCAGTAATGTAACATTTCCGTGATCATCACCCAGAGTGATCATGGCCCGATAACAAGGCTGGCAAACGGACAAGGGTGAAGGGCCAGCTGATGAAACATAGCATACCTAACTAAGCATCATAGGGTAGCAGGTAAGGTATCAATAGCAGGCGACGAAAACAGGCTATGCATCAGAATAGGAGCTATCGGAGCAACAACAGGAGCAATTCTAATGCAAGCATAAGAGAGAAAGAATGGGCGATATCTGATGATCAAGGGGGTTTTGCTTGCCTGGTTGCTCTGCAGGCGAAAAGGAATCTTCAACGGTGTAGTCGATCCCCGGTTCGTCAGCGGTCTCGGAGTCTATCGGGAGAGAAGGAGGGGGAAGAAACAATAAATACACGGCAAACAATGCAACAGAGATGCATGACATGACAACATGCTGTGCTAGGGGTGTTTTAATGCAGTGCTAGGTATTTTGGTCGGAGCGGGAAAACATCTAGAGGTGTTTTACCAGCTCCGGGCAATTTTCGGACAGATGAATCGGAGGGGAAAGTTCCATGTTCATCATGTTAGAGAGGGCTGACAGGTATGTGGGTGGCATAATCGGATTAGTCATATTTTTCTGATCGTTTTTCATATATAAATTATTTTCATCCGAGTTACGGTTTATTTTATATGATTTTTCAAAGTTTTAAACAATATTCTGAAATTCCTGGAATTAAATCAATTTCGAATTTAAATAGTAAAATGCTAAATGCACCCAGCACAGTGTACACAGTGGCTGACAGGTGGGGCCAGTTGACTAAGTCAACTGCCCAGTCAGCACCCAGTCAGCAGAGGCTGACATGTGGGTCCAGCCTGCTGAGTCAGCAGCCCAGTCAGCAGTTTGACTGTTGACTGGTCAAACCTGACCAGTGGGTCCCACTGGTCAGTGACTGTATAATTAATAGTGGTTTAGATTAAGTTAATTAGGTTAATTAGAATGTGGGGCCCAGTGGTCAGTGGCTGGGTTAATTTAAAAAAGCTACAGTAAGCGGGCCCGCATGTCAGTGGTTGTTAGCGGTGAATCACACGGGGTCCACCTGGCGGGGCCCACCGATGTTTGAACACGGCGGCGCGCCGGCGACGGGGCTCCGGTGAACAAAATGACGACGGAGGCGCTCGGGCCTCGCCGAAATTCGCCCACCGGCCACGGTTTGACACGCGGATGCCCGCGTTCGAACAACCACGACGAGGCGCGTCGATGGGTGGCAGCAGCTCGGCCGGGGACGGCCGGAATCGGTGCCGGCGACGAGAGGAAGTGGCAGCGGTGCTCGGGCGCGATGGCGAACGGTAGCAGAGGCCACGGCAGGACCAACGGGCGGGCACTACGGGTAGCTGGGGGCTCTAGGAGCACGAGGTCGAGCTCGGACGCACGCGGAAATGGCACTAACCGCGGTGGCGCCATGGCCGGCGGAGAGGAGCTTGGGCAGCAACGGCAGCAAGGCCTAGAGGACGCGCGCGAGGCTAGCAGAGAGAGGGGAAGGTGGCGCTGCTCACAGCAGTGACGGGGAGCTGCTTGGGGAGGCGCGTGATGCAGTGAAGGCGTCGGAATCGACGGCAAAGTCGCGGTGGCCGTAGATCGAAGAAGAGGTCGAGTAGCTCGATGCCGAGGCGGGGAGCTCCACTTGACGGCACCAGATGAGGTAGCGGTTGACGGGGAAGTGTTCTGGCACGGCGGCGAGGCGAGGCGGTGGCGGCGGCTATGCGGGCGAGCTGCGGACGGCTATGGCCGCGTCGGCCATGGAGGGGGACGAGCGAGGGAGAGGGAGAGAGGGGAACCAGAGGGGTCAGGGGGAGCCAGGGGGCTCTTATCCACCATGGCGGGCGCGGGGCGCGCTGTCGACCAGCGGGAGGGGGGGCCTGGCGCGGCGCGGGCGTGTGCGGGCAACAGCGAGGGGGAAGTGAGCAGGATGTGGGAGATGACCGCGATGGGCTGGGCCGTGGGCGCTGTAGCACTTAGGCCCGT
Source organism: Elymus sibiricus (assembly GCA_039707655.1). Classification (NCBI taxonomy): domain Eukaryota; kingdom Viridiplantae; phylum Streptophyta; class Magnoliopsida; order Poales; family Poaceae; genus Elymus; species Elymus sibiricus. The sequence continues at coordinate 301,472,313 of CM077664.1, read as the reverse complement.
AGGCACAGTAGTACTCTTTCCTTTTTCTTTTTCTTTTTCTGTCTTTTCATTTCCTTTCGGTTTTGCTAAATGTTTGGTCACCTATTGACTTTTGTAAAATAGGGAATGGTGCCACAAAATTACTCTGCAATATCTAGTACTGTCATAAAAAGGTTTGGAGGCCTAATGATTTCATCTTAATTTTTATTAATTGAAATGGGATTAAATAGGTTGTTTTGGTACTGTTTTGAATTTCCAGGGGCAATTTGGTAATTTAGGTGATGTTGTTTTCCTGAACAAAGTTAGTTATGGATTATTTGCTAAAATATGAACTTTTTAGTTTCCAAATTTGAACAACTTTTATTTTCACTTTAGATTTGAATTTTCAATTTGAGTTGGAATTTGAAATGAGATATGCTTCAAGTGATGATCAAGCACTGTTATACATGGTGACTTGGCATGATTAAGAGGTGATCACTGTAGTTAATAATGGGGGTGTTACAGTATTGAAGATCAAAAAGAGAGAAGAAGCCATCTAGCTACTAACTATGGACCCGAAGGTCTGTGGTAAACTACTCACGCATCATCGGAAGGGCAGCAAGGTTGATGTAGAGCCCCTCCGTGATGGATTCCCCCTTTCGGCGGAGTACCGGAGATGGCCTCCAGATGGGATCTCTCGAGAACAGAAACTTGCGGCGGCGGAAAAAGTATTTCGTGGACTCCCCTGAGGGTTTCTGATTTTTCTGGAATTTATAGTGGTGGAATTAGGTCAAACGGAGCTCTGTGGGCCCCATGAGGTACCAGGGCGTGCCTGCCCCTCCCCCCCAGGCGCGCCCTGGTGCCTCGTGGGCACCCCCTGGGGCTTCTGGCCTCCTCCCGAAGCTTCTAGTGTTTATTTTGTCCAGAAAAAAAATCTCCAAAATTTTTCGTGGCATTTGGACTTCGTTTGGTATTGATTTTCTGTAAAACAAAAACAGGGCAGAAAACAGCAACTGGCACTAGGCACTAAGTTAATAGGTTAGTCCCAAAAAATGATATATAATTGCTGTAAATGTATATAAAAACATCGAAGATTGATAATATAATAGCATGGAACAATCAAAAATTATAGATACGTTGGAGACGTATCACCCCGCACCCGAAATAGGGATGCGGGCTCCTCGCGTGCCCTCTCTGGAGTGGGCACTACGTCCCCAGAGTGCATAATTTCGCACTGAAGATTCCCTGGGCCGTCGAGGAGCCAAAAATTTACTCAAACGTCGGCGCGATTCAACCAAGCAAAGACGTGGCTTCGAGCCCCTGCACAGGCAAGTCTCTGTAAAAGAAACAGCCAAACATGACTATGTCCATGTGGTTTCAACCGCAGAACGGAGTTCGGCAACGTATCCTCTAAAGGAGCACGGTCAATCAAACGCTTGAAGCGTATAAAGGGCCGGAAAGGCATCAACCTCCACAAATTCATCACCATCCATGGTGAACATCTGGTCAACAGCTCGGAAATGTAGACGTGCGGCAGGTAGCGGCCCGGATTCTTCAAAATCCGTTAACAAATATCCACCCTGTTTCTTCCTCTTTTTTCTCTACTTTTTACATTGTATTCTTTCAATTCCTCTCGCCGGAGCTGGGCATGTACACGCTTGAAATTATGAAATAAAGAAAATGTGTCCCTTCAAGGTCCCATCATATTTCTTTATCAGCATGGCCCCTGTGGGACGAAGAAGTTCTCTAAAAAAGATACAATTGTATAACAATTCCGAAGTATTCGGCGTCTCGGATTTTGGCCATATATGCATCAGTTTCGAACCTAGATTTTGATCAATAGTTGGGTTGCCCGACTCCTATGTGTACTCCTTACATTTTCGATGAATTCGGCTAAGGGTGTAATGGGAGAACCACTGCGATTGCGCTGCCAGGTCAATTGGCATAGCGCCTTAGTGGAGAAAGCCAAAAACTGACTATCTAGGTATGCGTAAACTGGTCTGCCATCCATAGACCGCGTTAAGCGATGTGATGATAGAGATCACCCGTGTTAAACGAAGGGCTTTCATTTCTAGCCGAAGTGTGTTATGGCCTAGACCTCGGCCGACATGGCCGAACACTTCCCACACCGGGGGCTGGTCATCAGCCCCACAGTCAAACTCCTATGACTAAGTAAAAGTTGTAAAGCCACTATAGTCTGATTGCCTAGTTCCTATAAAGCACCGACCACCTCCGGGTACCGAGACGTCGGCTAAGGGTTAAAGAATGCCTTAAGGAACACCCTCTGTATGATCTACACTGGGGCTGAAGCCGACGACTGGACACTCTTATTTTAAAACAGTCATACAGGAGGCAAAACTAACTAAAAACAAAACACATGGGATTTAAAGCCATATTCATTCAACCAAAAGATAAAGTTTTATACATCATACACTTCGGCATCCCGAAGTACTATTTAGAAATACATATTGTCCTTTGGACACATGGCTTCGGTGGTCCGAGCTCCCGCCTCCACCTCGGCGAAGAACTGTTCGGCGGTGCGCGGCTTGTCGGCAGGGGGGCCGCGGCACATGTCACCGCATCAACCTTTTGGAAGTGCGTCATCACGCAGGCGTACGCCCTCCGCGCTCCTTCAAAGCACGCGGACCTCTTCCAACGGTTCAGGCAGGGCACGGCATCTCGAAGACGGGCCGTAAGGCCGAAGAGACTCCTCGGCATGGCTTCAGCGGGCCACAACGCGTCCAGAGGTCCTAGAGCGCCGGTCTCGTCATGCGAAACAACTCCACCAGCTGCTTCACTCGATGATTCAGCAGCTGTGCAGACGGCAACCCCGGGAATTGCCCCCAAAAAGCCTTCTCCGCCTCGTGGCCCGCTAGCTGGCCGAAGTACGCCACCGCATCCGCTGCGCTCTGCGGAAGATCCGCAAAGACCTCTGCGGAACGCCATAACTGGGTGAGCTCGACACACCCTTTGCTGCCAAACAAACACTGCAGCAAAAATAGCTTACCCGAGGCGATTTGCTCTACTTGCTGGAGCACCTCGTGGTCAGCACGGTCCGAGGTCTTGAGTTCGGAGTAGGCAAGTTGAAGCTTCTCGAGCTCCTCCTTTGTTCGTTGCCCCTCCTCCTGAAGCTTGTCGCATGCTTCAAACATGCCCTTCAGGGTCTCCTCAACCTCCAGCACCCGCGCCTGGTGCATGTCCCCGGCCGCCTTCTCGGCGGCCCGGGCCTTCTCTGCCTCGGCGGCAACAGTCTCCTGCCACCGCACCTCCTGCCGAGCCCTTTCGAGCTCGGCCTTGAGCGTCTCCAGCTCCGCTAACGCTGATGTTGTCAAAACAGTTCGGCCTTAGTTGTTTTTAACAAAACACATCATACCTCCTTCGTACAAAGTACAGTGCAAGTTTAAATTTGCTTACCTTGAGACTACTCGAGTTTCTGGTTCGCCAGGTTGAGCTCCTCCTGGTACCTCTCGAGTTTCCGGTTCATCTCCGCAATCTCCTCGGAGACGGAGTCCGGAACCGAGGTGGAAACCTGACACAAAAGATCCTTATTACAAAGGGAACAGTTAAATTACTAAAAGGTTCCAGGACGGCTGCCTCAAGCAGCGCCCTGGGGGCTGATACGTCTCCAACGTATCTATAATTTATGAAGTATTCATGCCATGTTTATTATAGTTTTGTATGATGTTGGTGCACTTTTATATGGCTTTTATATGATTTTCATGGACTAACATATTGACCTACTGCCCAGTGCTAGTTGCTGTTTTCTGCTTGTTTTTGGTTTTCCAGAAAATCCATATCAAATGAAGTCCAAATGTAGCGAAACTTTTTGACGATTTTTTCTGGAAGGAAACGGACCCAGGAAGCTTCGGGGAAGCAGCAGAAGAGCCACAGGGGCCCCACAAGCCACCTGGGCACACTTGCCCCCCCCCCCCAGGCGCGCCCTGGTGCCTCGTGGGCCCCCTGTGGCACCTCTTTGCGTGATTCCAACGCTGAAAAATCATATATATTCAGAAACCCCCGAAAGTTAACCTAGATGAGTTTTTACACCGCCGCAAAGCCTCTGTACCAAGGAGATCCCATCTGGAGCCCTTTTCCGGCACCTTGCCGGAGGGGGGAATCATCACCGGAGGCCATCTTCATCATCCCGGCGGCCACCATGACGAGGAGGAAATAGTTCACCCTCGGGGCTGAGGGTATGTACTAGTAGCTATGTGTTTGATCTCTCTCTCGTGTTCTTGATATGGCACGATCTTGATGTATCGCGAGCTTTGTTAATATAGTTGGATCATATGGTGTTTCTTCCCTCTCTATCTTTGTTGTGATGAATCAAATCTTTTCCCTTTGAGGTTTCGTTATTGTCGGATTGAGTATTCAAATTTGAGAACACTTGATGTATGTCTTGCATATGAATACCCGTGGTGACAATGGGGTATTATATTGATTCACTTGATATATGTTTTGGCACTCAACTTGCGGATTCCCGAGGTGACATTGGGGTAATCTATGCATAGGGGTTGATGCACGTTTTCATTATCTTTTCTCTGATAGAAACTTTGGGGTGCTCCTTGGAGTTCTTTGTGTGGATTAAATATTATGATTATGAAGTTGTTTGATGCATATCGTATAATCAACTCACGGATATTTGTGGTGACATTGGAGTATCTAGGTGACATTAGAGTTGGTTGATGTGTATCATATGGTGTTATTTTAGTACGAACTCTAGGGCTGTTTGTGACACTTATAGGAATGGCTCAATAGATCGATCGGAAAGGATAACTTTGAGGTGGTTTCGTACCCTACAAACAATTTCTATCTTATGTTCTCCGCTAATAGGAACTTGGGAGTGATTCTTTATCGCACGTTGAGGGATGGTTATATGATCCAATTATATTAGCATTGTTGAGAGATTGCACTAGCGAAAGTATGAACCCTAGGCCTTGTTTCTAAGCATTGCAATACCATTTATGCTCACTTTTGTTACTTGCTACCTTGCTGTTTTTATTGTTCACACTACAAAAACCTATATCTACTATCCATACTATACTTGTATCACCATCTCTTCGCCGAACTAGTGCACCTATACAATTTACCATTGTATTGGGTGTGTTGGGGACACAAGAGACTCTTTGTTATTTGGTTGCAAGGTTGTTTGAGAGAGACCATATTCAACCTACGCCTCCCACGGATTGAGAAACCTTAGGTCATCCACTTGAGGGAAAATTGCTACTGTCCTACAAAACTCTGCGCTTGGAGGCCCAACACGGGTCTACAAGAATAAGATGTGTAGTAGACATCAAGCTCTTTTCTGGCGCCGTTGCTGGGGAGGTGAGTGCTTGAAGGTATATCTTTAGATCTTTTAATTGAATCCTTTAGTTTCTTGTTTATCACTAGTTTGGCTTATAAAAGAAAACTACAAAAAAATGGAATTGAGGTTGCCTCATATTATTTATCTTTATAATGTCTTTCTTGAAAATGATGGATCAGAAAATTGTGCTCAATTGATAGAAGAAGAATTCAATAAAATGTTTGGCATAAAATCTTTGAATGATGAGCATGATTGCAATGTTGTTAGTATGAATTCTATGAGTATCCATGATGCTAATGATATGCAAAACCACAAGCTTGGGGATGCTATGTTTGATGAAGATGATATTTTTAGTCCCCCAAGTTTTGATGAGAAAATTTATTATGATGATTGCATGCCTCCTATCTATGATGATTATTGTGATGACATGTATGCTATAACGAATAATGATAAATATGAAACTTTTCATCATGATTTTAATTTTCAATTGGATTATGCCAATCAAGTATCTCATGATAGTTATTTTGTTGAGTTTGCTCCCACTATTATGAATGAGAAGAAAATTGCTTATGTGGAGAGTAGTAAAAATTCTATACTTATGTATCATGACAAGAATGCTTTGTGTCATGGATATATTGTTGAATTTCTTCATGATGCTACTGAAAATTATTATGAGAGAGGATCACATGCTTGTAGGTGTTGCAATAATATCAAGTTTCCTCTCTATGTGTTGAAAGTTTTGAAGTTATGCTTGTTTTGCCTACCTGTGCTAGTTGATTCTTGCTCCCATAAACTATTTGCTCACAAAATCCCTATGCATAGGAAATGGGTTAGGCTTAAATGTGCTAGTCATATGCTTCATGATGCTCTCTTTGTGTTTCAATTCTTTACTTTTATGTGAGCATCATTGAAATCATCATGCCTAGCTAAAAAGGCATTAAAGAAAAGCGCTTGTTGGGAGACAACCCAATATTTATACCTACTGTTTTTGTGTTTTCACATGATTAATCTACTGTAGTAATAATGTTTTATATGTTTTCTTTCAATAATGTGCCAAGTAAAGCCTTTGGGATAGTGTGGATGCTTGTTGATTTGATTCTGTGCAAAAACAGAAACTTTTGCGTCCAGTGCTGCAATTTCTATTCTGTACTCGAGCATGAAATAATTCTCAAATTTTTACAAAGTATTGGGTTACAAATTTTTTACGTTTTCCCAAATTTTCAGAATTTTTGGAGGTACAGAAGTATGGTTTTTAAATCTCTCACCACATGCTGTTTTGTTTTTGACAGATTCTGTTTTCGGTGCATAGTTTGCTTATTTTAGTGTTTCCATAGCTTATATTGAGTAATATAAATTGTGGAAATGATAGAATATAGTTGGCATTATGTGATAACAATTATTAATCTTGTCTTGACAGTACCTAAGTGGATGATTTATTTTTATCATACTAACCTATCTCACAAGTTCCGTTAAGTTTTGTGTGATTGAAGTTTTCAAGTTTTGGGTGAGATATCGATATGAGGAGAATAAGGAGTTGCAAGACCCTAAGCTTGGGTATTCCCAAGGCACCCCAAGGTAATATTCAAGGAAGACTCAAGCGTCTAAGTTTGGGGATGCCCCGGAAGGCATCCCCTCTTTCGTCTTCAACATTATCGGTAACCTCACTTGGAGCTATGTTTTTATTCGTCACATAATATGAGTTTTGCTTGGAGCGTCATTTTCTTCTGTTGATATTTGCTTTGTGTTATCAATAATCATGTTTTGTATCTTTTAGTTCAATAAAATGCCAATTATAGCCTTTACCATGCTCAGTTTGCAAGTTCATGTGTTGCTGTTTGAAAACAGAAAGTTTTCTGTTATGTCCAGAATATTCCTGAATAGTCAGAACATGATAAAAATCTGAAATTTTGAAACAGTATGAATGCATGAGTTCTCTGTCACGTGGTAATTTTTCAGAATTTTTGGAGTTACGGAAGTATGAATTCTTATTCACCCTTTACAGACTATTCTGTTTTGGCAGATTGCTGTTATAGTTGCATTGCTTGCATATGTTTGCGTGTTTAATGTTTCTATTTGTGGATAGGAGTATTAAATGTGAAGAGGCATTTAGAATGAAATGTTTAATTATAATTTTAGTAATTTGCTACAGTATAGAATGTTAAAGTTTTGAGTTGATTTATACTAACTTATCTCACGAGTTTTTGTTGAGTTTTGTGTGGATGAAGTTTTTAAGATTTAGGAGAAGCCATGATATGAGAGGAATTAAGGAGACACAAGAGCTCAACCTTGGGGATGCCCAAGGCATCGCAAATTAATATTTCAAGAAGTCTCAAGCATCTAAGCTTGGGGATGCCCCGGTAGGCATCCCACCTTTCTTCATCAACAATTATCAGTCAGTTTTGGTTGAGCCTAAGTTTCTGCTTCTTCACATGGTATGTGCTACTCTTGGAATGTCATTTTATTTTGTTTTTCTTGTTGTTTGAATAAAATAATAAGATATGAAATTTTTAAATGAGAGAGAGTCCTCACATAGCTACCTATTTACTTAACTACTCATTTGATCTTCACTTATATCTTTTTGGAGTAGTTTGTCATTTACTATTGTGCTTCACTTATATCCTATGAGTAAATTGTTGAATGAATTGAATATAATAAAGTTGAAATTATATGTGCTTCATATGCTTGTATCATGTCTAGTAGTAGTTTCACATTTGGGTTAGAAAGTGAAATCTATTGAAGCTTGACAATCACAATATTGGTCATACAAGCAATTCATGAATGATTAGTATAAGGAAGAGAACTTTCACATATAAATATATTATCTTGGACATCTTTTATTATTGTGAATACCCATTAATTATTTTCAAACTTGAGCAAATTAGTTGAAGTTGGACAAGGAAGACAACGTAATGAGTTATGTTTGGGTATATTTGCATAGAAGTTATATTGTTATGGATCCTCCAACATGTGGTGCTTGCTTAGGATCTTTTGCTAGCCAAAAATTCGTACTAAGTAGAGATACTACTTGTGCATCCAAAAACCCTTAAACCCATTTTCTTGCCATGAGTGTCCACCATACCTACCTATGGATTGAATAAGATCCTGCAAGTAAGTTGTCATCGGTGCAAAAAGCAATAAAAATTGCTCCTAAAATTTGTATGATCTTTTATTGCAAGGGAAAATAAGCGTTGTACGAACTTGTGATGGTATAGAAATAAAAGCGACAGACTGCATAATAAAGGTTGCTATCACAAGGGGCAATATAACGTGACATTCCTTTGCATTAAGGGCTTGTGCATCCAAAAATAAAAAGTGCATGACAACCTCTGCTTCCCTCTGCGAAGGGTCTATCTTTTACTTTTATGTATTTACCTTTATGCAAGAGTCAATAAGTATTCATTCTCATTTCAACCTTAATTATTCTCTAGTTGGTAAGCATCATGTGGTGGGGAAAGATCCAGGCACATATGGCCAGTCAAATATATTTGCTTATGAATTATTATTGTTAACAATTATCTCTATGATAAATAAGTTGGGAGGCGAAACACTAAGCCCCTATCTTTCTCTGTGTTTGATGGATGCCATTTGTTCTAAAAATATGCTTTGAGTACTAGCAATCATAGAAGACTATATGATAATTGAGTATGTGGAGCTCTTACTTAGACTTTGTTGAAATTAAGTTGAATTGCAATTGTTTGGTGACTAAGAACATAGGTTGTTAAGTTTCAAGAGATTGCATTGTTTGAACCATAACATGTGAATTGATTGCTACTTTATCATGATGAGTTTTATGAGAAAGAGTTGTTGTTATGATGCTAGGAAAAGTGATTGAAATTATCATTGATCAAACTTATGCACTATGCTAGCATTCACACTTAATAAATTATTTCTTTTATCATTTACCTACTCGAGGACGAGCAGGAATTAAGCTTGGGGATGCTGATACGTCTCCAACGTATCTATAATTTATGAAGTATTCATGCCATGTTTATTATAGTTTTGTACAATTTTGGTGCACTTTTATATGGCTTTTATATGATTTTCATGGACTAACATATTGACCTAGTGCCCAGTGTCAGTTGCTGTTTTCTGCTTGTTTTTGGTTTTCCAGAAAATCCATATCAAATGAAGTCCAAATGCAGCGAAACTTTTTGACGATTTTTTCTCGAAGGAAACAGACCCAGGAAGCTTCGGGGAAGCAGCAGAAGATCCACAGGGGCCCCACAAGCCACCTGGGGGGGCAAGCGCCCTGGTGCCTCGTGGGCCCCCTGTGGCACCTCTTTGCGTGATTCCAACGCTGAAAAATCATATATATTCAGAAACCCCCGAAAGTTAACCTAGATGAGTTTTTACGCTGTCGCAAGCCTCTGTACCAAGGAGATCCCATCTGGAGCCCTTTTCCGGCACCCTGCCGGAGGGGGGAATATATCATCACCGGAGGCCATCTTCATCATCCCGACGGCCACCATGATGAGGAGGGACTAGTTCACCCTCGGGGCTGAGGGTATGTACTAGTAGCTATGTGTTTGATCTGTCTCTCGTGTTCTTGATATGGCACGATCTTGATGTATCGCGAGCTTTGTTAATATAGTTGGATCATATGGTGTTTCTTCCCTCTCTATCTTTGTTGTGATTAATCGAATCTTTTCCCTTTGAGGTTTCGTTATTGTCGGATTGAATATTCAGATTTGAGAACACTTGATGTATGTCTTGCATATGAATACCCGAGGTGACAATGGGGTATTATATTGATTCACTTGATATATGTTTTGGCACTCAACTCACGGATTCCCGAGGTGACATTGCGGTAATCTATGCATAGGGGTTGATGCATGTTTTCATTATCTTTTCTCTGATAGAAACTTTGGGGTGCTCCTTGGAGTTCTTTGTGTGGATTGAATATTATGATTATGAAGTTGTTTGATGCATATCGTATAATCAACTCACGGATACTTGTGGTGACATTGGAGTATCTAGGTGACATTAGAGTTGGTTGATGTGTATCATATGGTGTTATTTTAGTACGAACTCTAGGGCTGTTTGTGACACTTATAGGAATGGCTCAATAGATCGGTCGGAAAGGATAACTTTGAGGTGGTTTCGTACCCTACAAACAATTTCTATCTTATGTTTTCCGCTAATAGGAACTTGGGAGTGATTCTTTATCGCACGTTGATGGATGGTTATATGATCCAATTATATTAGCATTGTTGAGAGATTGCACTAGCGAAAGTATGAACCCTAGGCCTTGTTTCTAAGCATTGCAATACCGTTTATGCTCACTTTTGTTACTTGCTACCTTGCTGTTTTTTATTGTTCGCACTACAAAAACCTATATCTACTATCCATACTACACTTGTATCACCATCTCTTCGCCGAACTAGTGCACCTATACAATTTACCATTGTATTGGGTGTGTTGGGGACACAAGAGACTCTTTGTTATTGATTGCAGGGTTGTTTGAGAGGGACCATCTTCAACCTACGCCTCCCACTGATTGATAAACCTTAGGTCATCCACTTGAGGGAAAATTGTTACTGTCCTACAAAACTCTGCGCTTGGAGGCCCAACACGAGTCTACAAGAATAAGTTGTGTAGTAGACATCAGGGGCTACTTAACGGGCTCCTACTTAATCAAATGACCCCAATGCCGGTTTCTTGAAACCGACTTCGGGCTCGGGGGCTACTCACTCACTAAGTCGTTTAGCAGGCTGTACTCTTATGTCCTCAGACAAATGCATAACTCAAAAAAAGCTCAAATAAACAAATTAGACTGGATGCGCAGATAGAAGCGTACCTCGAAACCTGCTACGAGGTTCTTGAAAACCTCATGCAGGCCGGCCCCTGCGGACCGGTTTCCCAGTAGCGCTGCGCCTATCAAGGCACGGTGCTCTTCCTTGATGGAGGAGCCCTTCAGGGCGTCCTCCATCTCCTCGGTACACCCCGCGCCAGCCCGTCCTAGGGCAGTTGGCTGGGGTGGAGGGATGACCCCGGATACATCTACCCTGGTAGCCTCCACCTGGGGTGGCGGAGCCGAAGTAGATGTCGGCTGGGCCGATGACTGGCCCAGCCCCTCCTCAATGACCACGGCTCGCTTCTCCCCCGGGTCTTGTTGGGCCGTGGTGTCGACCTCGGCTGTGATGGCCACCTCGTCGGCCCCCGTCGTGCTGACGTCAGGGGCCAGGGTGGATGTTGCCTCCCCTAGCCCGTCGTGCGCCAAGGGAGGAGCGGCGGGCTCTGGAGTCCCACTGGCGGATGGCAACCTGCTCGAGGAACCGCTGGGGATTACCCTCGGCGGACTGCATGAGAAAAGATGCTTCTGTAAGTTTTCCCTTGCTAAAAAATAACTTGTCAAATTGAAAGACGGGATACAAAGACGACGGCGTACCCTCGAGGCACCGGCTTCTTCCTCCCCATGGCAAGGAGGTCTTCTTCTGAGTCACCGGAGAGCTCGGCTCTCTCCGGTAACTTATTGGTAGCCCCGGACGAGGTTCACCTCAGCCTCTTCGGGCCCTTCGGCGGCATGCCAACTTCTGCGTCCTCTGACGCCGACCTCTTCCCCTTTGGGGGAGGGACCTCTTCCCCTTTGGGGGAGGGACCTCCTCCTCCTCACCCTCCTCTGCGTCGCCGTCTTGGGCGGCGGAGGTGTGGGTCTCTCCGGACCGGGTGACCGAGGTCCCCCGAGTCCGAGCACTTGACCTACCCCTCTGGGACTTCGTCCCTTTGGGGGCCACTATGTACGGCTCCTCGGTCAGGAGCGCCGAGAGCAGGGGAGTTGGAGGCTCCTCTGGCAGTGGGGCCGGGCATCGCACTCCTTGCACCCAGGCCAACCACGTCTGCAAAACATCAATCATAACGATTCATTAACACACTACTCCTCGGTGCGGAGGACAAAGTTGATAGTTGGTGGGCAGGATCATTTACCGGGGGGCTTCATAGCCGTCCTCGAGGCCGCAGTCCTCCCCTTCCTTGGGAATCTTGTCCTTGGCCAGCTTCATGAGCTTCGTCCACATGGTGGCCAAGGTGGAGCGAAAATAGGTGGTGATGGAGTCCATGTCCTCGGGCTTTTGCGCCCACATCAGGGTAGCCCGAAGTTGGAGAGGGAGTATGCGGCGGTTGAGCATGACGTTGATGACGTCGGCAAGCTCAACCTTCCCCGTGGTAGACCACCACATGATCCTATCGATCAGGGTCTCCACCACTTCTGGGTTCCCCCAGGCGACGCCCTTCTCCCTCCAGGATTTGAGCTTCTTGGGAGGCCCAGCTGAGAAAGAGGGGACCTCGGTCTGGCCAGGGGCGAGCGGTTCAGTGATGTAAAACCACTCTTTTTGCCACTCCTTCACCGTTTCGATGAAGATGCCCTTGAACCAGGTGGCCCCCTGGTTTTTGCTGATCATGGCCCCTCCGCACTCCGCGAGATCCGAGCCACTGGACTTCGACTTAATCCCGAAGAGCTTCAGCCATAGGCTGAAGTGCGGCTCACAGTGGAGGAAGGACTCGCAGATCATGATGAAGGAGGCGAGGTGAAGAATGGAGTTGGGGGCCATGTGGTGGAAATCCAGCCCATAGTAGAACATCACCCCGCGCACGAAGGGATGCAGCGGGAACCCCAGACCCCGGACGAGGTGGGGGACGAAGACTACCCGCTCCCCGGCGTTGGGAGCGGGCACCTGCTGGCCAGCGGCTGGAGCACGGGCGGCGATGGCGGGGGTTAGATACCCCGCGCTGCGTAGCTCCAGGATGGTGCCCTCCGTCACGATGGAGCCACCCCAGTGCCCCTTGAGAGTGTCGGCCATGGTGGGTGGTGGAAGTTGGACTCGCAGAGGGGAAGAGGAACAGATGGGATCTGAGCGCTAGAGCTAGACGAAGCAGCAGAGGGGGAGAATGGGAGCGTGGTCGATTGCGCTGTCCTCCTTTTTGCTCTTATAAGCCTGTGAAAGGCTAAGAGTCCCCATCGCTGCGCTAATAAACTCGCTATTCCTATCAAAAATGCCGTTGAGCATATGGGGGGAAACAAAATTTTGATGATATCCCTAAGAAAACAGGCACGATCTCTGCCTCGAGGGGACGTGCCAATAAAAGGCTGCCTCAAGCCACGATTTAGGGGGGAGGCAGTAACTGCTCGACCTGTCGTGGGGCAAGCCTCTTCGATAAAGTTGTCAGGCCGGATTGGACTGTTCATACCTGAACAAACGGGCCTTTGAGGCTAAGATATCTACCCCCTTCGGGCAGGGTGCAAGCTCGGTTGGACCTCGGATGTCAGTGCTCCATTAAGAGAAGATGAAATATGAAGGGGAACTCGTCTGTCAAGCCAAGGACTCCGGATCATGGTGTCTGTTGAGAAAGTCGTCCTCGGCATAGAAGACCAGTTCGGGGGCTACTGACGGTGTCCTGGATCAGGGGGTGCTAGCCCAGCCGGCCCGTCTCCTCGGATGGGCCGAGGGGCCCTCGTACATGATCAAGATGGACTCCGAAGGCCGTACACAGGAAGCGTGATCAAGACTGTCTCTACCGAAGACTTGACGTATACTCCAAGATCTCTCCTGCCGCCTCTCTCCTAGAGACCGACTTTGTAACCCTAGATACCCTCCCTTGCGTGTATATAAGCCATAGGGTTTAGCCCGTAGGAAAAACATCAACGCAATATCGCTCAACTAGCCCTAGAAGTTAGACACACAATACGATCTCGAGGTAGATCAACTCTGTATTCGGTACATCTCCATCGATAAAAACAGAAGCAGGACATAGGGTTTTACCTCCATCAAGAGGGCCCGAACCTGGGTAAACATCATCTCCCTTGTCTTTGTTACCACCGATCCGAGATCCACAGCTCGGGACCCCCTACCCCGAGGTCTGCCGGTTTTCACACTGACAACAAGTCTTACATGATATTTTACAAGGGTGATGGCAGCGGAAAAGCTCTATCTAAGGCAGCATGGTCTTGGTGCGGCTCCAATCCACAGGGATCTGACTGGGTTACTCTTCTAGCCCGCGAACACTCCGGCTTCTTGCTAGTGGACGTTAGATCCTTAGGTGAACCTGGCCACATTGAAGGCCGCTGAGTACTTTTGAATGTACTCGCAAGCAAACCAAACCAACATATACACCAAGCAGAGCAATCCATGGCATTCAAGCATGCACTTGTTATTAGAGCAACATTAATTATCATGGCATAGCATACCTATCTAGAAATATTAATTATCATGTCATAACAGGATTATCCAGCATGATAACTACTAAAGTAAAGTAAAGCATATCAAGTAAATAATCCACATTCCGAGTATTCCCATGATCCAGTCCAAACCATAACCAAATCCAATCTAACTCTTGCGGTCATCCGACCACTCATCTCATAGCCATCGCATGGCTGACATTCATATCCCTGACATCATCTGATGTCCATGCATCTGCACTACAAGTCTGACAAACCTTACCATTCTCTGGTTCAGTCTTAGCAATAACATTATATAGTTTGTTCCTCCAGACTCGACACAGATCAAATAGTGTGACCTAGTACGAACTGTGTCCCATGACCGAGGACGTGGCTATTCGAATAGATTTACACTCTGCAGAGGTTGCGCACTTTGCCCACACTATGGAGCTCCCGGCCTCGTACTTTAGTACATGTTCCCATTCGGGTGGACCGGCGCTGCTCCAACAGAACCTGTCTATTGCCTGGCACTCTTACGGTCCCACCGACAATCATACCCCCTTCCGGGTCAAGTCCTGGGTGGCCCCTGTGTCACTCCTGACACCTGCCACCGTCGTGGCCAAACAAAACTGTCCCAAACGGGGACGCCGGCTAAACAACTTGGGCTCACAAGGTTATCACCGCCTACCGGGCCAGGGTAGCACGCACGCATAACCTTCCCTCTTTGGTGGTACTGATAAGAGGCAAGACAACAGACCAAGTCAAGGCCTCCCCATCCAGGCAAGTGTGGTTGCACTGATGAGCTCGGTTCGGTGGCACTATGACTCGATCCAGCCGACGGAGGAGGTTGTCATTATTAAGTCACATTCTTTATCATTGCAATAACAGTAATAAAGCATAAAGTAACAACTGTGAACACATAACAACCTATCCCCGTATTGTCACCTACGAGTCACTAGTGCGATAATATGATGAATACCAGCAAGTATTGCGAATAGTAATACAAACTATCAGGGGTTTAATTATTTCTAGCACAACCATATTCATTAATTAAACATGCAAGAATAACACAAAGCAATGCTTTAGAGCATATATCAGATGGTCGGCTTGCCTGGGGGTCAATGAATTCACCGGAGAGAAGTGCGATCACTTCGCGAAAGAATTCGCCGGAAAGGTTTCTCTCTCGGAGAGGATGGATATAGGACAGGGGCAAAATAGGTATTTTCAGATTGTGTCAACATTGTGAAAGTGACATCATCAGAACGGGCTCAACGAACAGAGAAGGTGGGCTTTGAAATCACCTGAATCGGAGTTACAGTTAAAAAGTTGTGGCCGTTCGTTCGTTAGGCAGAAAAACAAACAGTAACTGTGCTTTTCTGCTCTTAACTAGTGAACGTTCACAATATAACTGTTTTGGCCGGCAGCTGAAAAACGGAAGGCGCATTCTGAAGAATACGCCTTCTCTAATATGAAAACGTATTTCCTTCCGAAGCCGGATCAGATTACGCTTTCATAAAGCGAAGACGTATTCTTGGAAAGGTGTCTACACTTAAACCGCGCGGGCCCAGCGGCTGGCTCACTGGCATGCAGGGGCCACCGGCAGGGGTAAACAGAGCATCTTCAACCTCCCGCGCGCGTGCACTGCTGACGTCGGGCGGCGATTGCCGGCGCCACAGGGCGTCTCCGGCGACGCTCGGCCCAGGGATGGGTTCACCGCGGTGAGGCACATCTAGCGGTGTACGACACGGACGCCGGGAAGCTCAGACCTGGGCAGCGCATGGGCCGCGGCTGACGGTGGTGCTGGTGAGATCGGGCCCGAGGCCATAGGCATCCCCGGAGCAAAACGGAGGCGGGGGTGGTGTCGTGACGGTGGTGGTGGTCTGCCGGTGGAGCTGGAGGAGCAAGGGAGGCTCGGGTGAGAGGACTTTAAGCGAGGACGGGCGGCGGCCATGACGGTGATGTGGTGGCAGTTCGAGCAGAGCAGCTCGAACGCGCGGGCGGAGAGGCTCTAGGGAGAGGAGGAGGAGTGGTCCGTGCTCAAGGGAGGGCTCGGGCTGGGCTATTTATAGCCGACCGGAGCACACGGATAGGCACGGCTGCTCGGGTGAGCTGGCTGGCGTCCAGAACTTGCGAACGACGTGGCTGGCTGGTTCCGGCATCGGGAGGTGTCACGGGTGGCCGGTGGAGGCCAGCTGGAGCTACGGGAAGGATCGAGGAGGAAGGAAACAGAGAGGAAGACGACGATGGGTCATGGGCGCGCACTATGCCACGGCGGAGCTGGCGCGTCGGGGAAGAATCCGGAGGGGGAAGAGACTGGAGAGGGTGCGCGTGGTCGTCGCGGAGCTGGTCGGCATGCCCGGACGAGCCAAGACCGGCCGGAGGCGACCGCACGGGCAGGCAGTGCGCAAAGCGCGAGGTTTGGCTCGGCCACCACATGGTCACCATGTCAACACGTGCTCTGGCGTTCTCCTGGATGCTACATCATGTCAATGGGGTGTCTCACTGCTCAAATAGATGAGGTGGATCACTGGATGGACCAGGATGGCTCTAGAGTAGTCGAGCTGATCCAAAACAGGTTCTGGATAGAAATTTGGACAGGATGTTGTGGTTAGACATATGTGCCAATAAGCTGGGCGAGTTGTCACAGGGAAATGAGATAAGAAGGAGCACTTGCTGGAGAAATTTGAAGCAAATTGGACCTGATTTGCATATACTTCCTTCACAATGCATTTTTTGGTCCAGAAGCTAGGTTTTGAAGCTGGGGTTAAATGGCTCTATTAAATGAGCTGAAATTTGGTGGAGGAAGGTTATTTGGGTGTAAGAATGCACTGGTAAAATTTCATACCATTTGGATGCCCTATGAAGGTACTTCCTTCACAAAGCTTTCTGCTGGACAGAAACTAGATGGAATTTTTTTAGAGAAATTGGCTTGGCAAAATGATATGAAATTTTGCATGCTCACATCATATAGATAATGTGAGGTCCTGGATTAATTTCAAGAATTTTGAAGCAATATAAAATATAGTTGCTTCACAAACTCAAAATAGGTCTAGGAACTAGAATTGGATGATGTGCTCAAAATTTAAACTGTGGAACTTGGGTTCTTGATGGAAATGGTGAATATATGGATAGGAGAAGCTCCACAAATTATTTGGGATTTTTCCTGGCTACCAAAATGGTAGTTCCTTTGGAAAGTGCCCAGATTGCAATATTGGCTTTAAATAGGAAAATGCAATTTCCCCTATTTAATTATGGCCAATATTTTTATTAGAGCTCAATATGATCACAAAGAATATCTCCACAAGTTTTCATGAGCTCTGGAGATGCATAGATATTTTCCTGGATTTAATTCCTTTAAATGGCAGAAAAAGGAATTAATTTTAAATGAAAAATATTGCAAATGACTTGGCAATATTTTTTGCATATCCAAGGTTTACAGATGTGGTTTGATCACTGGGAAAAGTTTGGGAGGCAACAGATCAAAGGAAATTGGGGTTCCTTTGTAACGGAAGGAATTAGGGTTTCCCTTCCGATAACTCGGGAGGTAGGGTTTCGGTGGCAAAGTCCTAAGAATATATCTTGGGTGGCAAGGTTGGACTGGAGAGAATCTCTGGTTGGATAGGAAAGGCAAGGCTATATGACCATCTTCATATACCCAAGAGCGAGAGAAAATCCAATAACATCGAAAAAAACGGGAGTCCAATCCCGCGAAGGAAAAAAACAAGGAGTGAAAACCAGGGTGTCACATGCTGTTACCGTTACTATTACTGTTACTATTATTGCTACTGCTATCAAACTACCATACTACTGTGCTACTGATCACTTGCTGCAGATATTTAGTCTCCAGGTGTGGTTGAATTGACAACTCAACTACTAATACTTGCAAATATTCTTTGGCTCCCCTTGTGTCGAATCAATAAATTTGGGTTGAATACACTACCCTCGAAAACTGTTGCGATCCCTATACTTGTGGGTTATCAGGCGTACACCTTGCCTCCGTGGGAGATGAGGATGGCTTCGGGCGGCGGAGGTCTGGACCACTGAGCTGCGTCTGCTTGCTCGGGTCGTAGATGACCTTGTATCCTCCCCGCCTGCCGACGCCGATGATCCAGGAGCCGTGCTTCGAGTGCGCGGCGACAAAGGACATGCCGCGCTTGGCGCCAGGAAACGCGCCGAGGTTGCGGGCGGGTGGTGCCTTGTGGCCGCCGCCTGCGGCGGCGTCGACCATGAGGAGGGAGTAGGGCGTCCTATGGAACAGTCGCTCCGCCACGAGGTAGACCGGCTTGGTGAACTCCGCTGATGATTCCGCGGTATCGTCGGCCGGATTTCCTGGCTTGTGGGGTGAATCCTCTTGCGCGCCATCTTCGTCTCCTAGAGGAAAGGGTTGAGCTGGCCTAGGGTAGGGTAGGGTTTGGGTTTTTTTTAGAAGGGGTAGGGTTTGGTTTTTTTTTACAAGGAGGGGCGTGGTTTTATCTCAACTGCTGCGGTACGCAGCAAGGGGGGCGCTGCTTTTTTTTAGAAAAGGGGGGGCGCTGCTTTTTTTTGTTTTTGAGAAAAGGGGGGCGTTGCTATACCTCGCTTCTAGCGAGATTGAAGGAAGGGCGGGTTGTAGGAGATATGCCCTAGAGGCAATAATAAATGTTATTGATTATCTCCCTGTTCATAATTAGGTTTATGTTCCATGCTATAACTGCTATGGTTCTCGAGTCTACAATAACCACGAGGCTCGGAGGAAGACTCATATGCACGTGTGGAATAATAAACGGTAAAATGTATTCCTAGTCTGGCCTCTAAGACTGGCTCAAGTATTGCATGATGATCCTGTTTTCCTGATCATGGGCATGGCTATGCCGGCAATTTTGAGGGCACAATGTTAGAAGAACATTTGTGTTGAATCGACCCGAATTGATGTTATGCTATGAGATTCATTCGTCATAAGTTAATGGTTAATAACACAGAGATGGTTAACGTTTGCATAATTCCTTAGACCATGAGAGTATCGAGTTACTTCATGCTTGCTTCATGAACTTTGGGGTTTGTTAAACGTCATCCGTAAATGGGTGGCTATTACGGTGGCTTACGGGTTCATGGAAAAGTATGTCAAGTAACTTGATAGCTCAAGATTGGGATTTGCTCCTCCGACGATGGAGAGATATCTCTGGGCCCTCTCGGTGTTACGGTATCCATCATCATCTGGCCAGACACTTTGTGATTTGATCACGGGGATGCCGGAACACGGGAACGAGAAAAGAGAACAATACCGGTAACGAGGTAACTGGCATAGTGGACAAGTTGTTGATCCGCGGGGATGCCAACATGTCTCACCTCGGGTATTTGTAACATATCACGAAGCAACAGGAATAGCACACGGCAACTGGAGGTTCACTCGAATATTCATTCGTGTGGGTATAGGGGTCAATATGGGTGTCCACGGCTCCGATGTTGATCATTGATCGGAAGGGGTTCCGGGTCATGTCTATGCTTCACCGAACCTATAGGGTCACACGCTTAAGGGTCATCTATCTGCTGAATACTAGACGGGGAGTCTAAGAGAAAATCACCGAAAAAGTTTCGGACGAAACGGAAACGTTCCGGAGAGGATATCGGAATAGTTCCGGTGAAACCGAAAAGTTGTTTCGGAGTACACCATAAAGTCAAAATGGTTTCGGCACATGCCTGATAATTCTTGGAGGGTGCCAGAATCGTTCTGGAAACTTTCTGGAATTTTCCGGGATGAAAACCGGAAATGTTCCGGAGCTGCCGGAACCGCTTCAGATGCTTTTCGCAGATGAAAATCACTAAACCGGAATTGTTCCGGCTCGCGTTGAAAATTATTTTGGTGGGTACTGGAAATGTTCTAAGCCCACATGAATATTTTCAGTTCGATCAGACGCTGAAAAATGTCATCGTGAATAGTGAAAGTGCTTTTTGGGATATTTATGGAAAAGTCATCTTTTGAGATATTTTCCCAAAAGGTTTCTAGAAGGCTTGGGGGCCAAGCAACCCCACCCCTTGGATTTCCTATAAATAGAGGTGGAGGGGCTGCCTCCACACTAAACTCCTTCTCACATACAAGTGCCATGACATTTCTGGCTTCTCTCTCCCTCCCAGCGAAATAGTTTCGTAGAGCCGAAAGGCTGTCTGGGTTCCGGTGGGAACTAGTTCTGGACGGCGAAGCCCTGCCGGATAGATGACACCGTATGTGTGCAACCCCGTAGAGAGGTCGTAGGTTCGATCTTTTTGCCCGAGGGGCTGTTCGAGGGTCCTCCCGAAGGGCTGTCCGAGTTTCTGTCCGAGTTTCGGGGGTCCTCCCGAAGGGCTGTCCGTGAGGCCTCCCGGAGGGCTGTCCGAGGATCCGTCCGGTGGGACTATCAGAAAGACTGTCCAGAGGCCTCCCGAAGGGCTGTCCGAGGATCCGTCCGGTGGGACTATCCGAGGGACTGTCCCGAGGCCTCTCGAAGGGCTGCCCGGAGATCCGTCCGGTGAGCTGACGAGGGAGTACATCCTCGCGGTTGGGAGGTTGTAAAATCCTAGCTGCGGGGATCTGCACCGCCGATCGTCATCGACTCTACTTCCGCTGCGCTACGAGTCGGTAACGAAAAAGATCAAACCTTGTATGCAGTCTCCATAGTGATCCTGGGCTGGTACGTAGGTCGGAAATTTTTTGTTTTCTGCTTCGTTACCCTACACGGGTAGCATTTTCAAATGCCAGTTTGAGTGAGTCAATTTCTGTCTGGCCCCCCACTTTTAGGCTGTTCTTCCATTCTGCCTTTGTCTCGCTCTAAGCTACCTGACTTTCTTCCTTTGTTCTTCCATTCTACTTTGTCGTGATCATCAGTTCTTATCGATCCCATTTTAAGGAAAAATCCTGATGTTGGTAAAATATAAGGTAAAAAAGTATATGTGTTACTAATAGTAAACCAATTTTGTTTGGAGTTTGCTTTCAGCTGAACATGTTATAACTACAAATGAGGTGAGAAGCTAAATCTTCTAATCAATGGTGGGCCAATAATGAATTTTTTTGCATATGTATTAAGACGCTTGGCCTGATTTCAAAATTGTCCAGAGTTTTATATGTTGTTTTCAGCCTCGCCTGAAAGAGGCGCTAGATGGGCTGGCACAGGCGCAAGGGAGCCCACAGCCTTGTTTTATTTTATGTTATTCACTTTTTTATTTTCAGCTTCTTTTTTATTTTTATTTATACTTACAAATATTCTAAATAAAATATAAGCGTGATGCTATGCGTCGGCCGCCTCCACAGCCGTTTGATATGGCGCCATCCAGCGATCCGACCTTTTCTCGCCATTGCAACAAAGGCATTGTTGCACAGCCCTTTGCAACAGACCTCGTGTTGCAAAAACATTTGCAACAGAGGTTCTATTGCAGAAAAAACGTCTTAACTTTTTTGAAACATGAGTGTTGTTGCGGAAGGACTTCTGCAACACAGGTAACGTTGCAGATTATTTTTTCCATCTTAACTTTTTTGCAATATGCGTTTTTGCGGAAGGACTTCTGCAACACAGATGATGTAGATCATGTAAATTTTTTTAAATGTTAATCAAGCATTTGAAAAAAAAATCTTGTATTTGAAAAATGTTAAATGTGTATAGAAAAAATGTTGACAATGTATTAAAAATGTTAATCTTGTATTGGAAAAAATTTAATCAAGCATTTTAAAAAGTTAAATGTGTATAAAAAAGTGTTAACCATGTATTTAATTTTTTTTAATATTGTATTTGAAAAATGTTAATAATGTGTATGGAAAAAATGTTGACCATGTATTCAGAAAATGTTAATCACGTATTCGAAAAATGATAAACATGTATTAGAAAAATGTATTAGATATATATACCAAAAATGTACTATGTGTATAAGAAAAAGTAGACATAAAAAATATAAGTTTTCAGAAAAAGTAATCATTTATTTTAAAAATGGTTAACATTTATATAAAAATTGTTTCTTGTGTATACAAAAAATGTTGAATTA
This sequence comes from Elymus sibiricus, assembly GCA_039707655.1. Taxonomy (NCBI): domain Eukaryota; kingdom Viridiplantae; phylum Streptophyta; class Magnoliopsida; order Poales; family Poaceae; genus Elymus; species Elymus sibiricus. The sequence goes on along the minus strand of CM077664.1, from coordinate 301,449,913 downwards.
GTACTAAAAAAGTTAAAATGCGTTGAACAAAAAAGAAAACCAATGAAAATCAACAAAAAAAAAGCGAAAAAAACTGTTTTTCAGTGTGAGGCTTCTTCGATTTTCTTTTTTTTTTCAGTGTGAGGCTTTTTGTTTTTGTAATTTTTTTTAAATATTCACCACGTATTATAAAAATGTTTGGGGAATCTAAATGTTTCGTTCTCGTGGTTTTAGAAAATGGTCCTACATTTCCCGACAAGAAATTTTGCCTTTCAAAAACTGTTCCTTCTGTCTTGCATTTTCGATTATACTCACGAGTACCGGGAGCTAATTGAGCATAGTGTAAACGACAGGTCACAATTACGCCGTGCAAAACCGCAATTTCCTCGGCTGAAATTAGCAGCTCTCCCACTCACCGTCTTCACATGTTCCTCCTCCGGCACAAGCTCATCACAATTTCATTCTAGGATCCAGTTACGAAGAGTGCAACATGCAAGAACCAATCTAACTTGGGTGGGGAAATGGTGGAATGACTTATGATCCAAGATCTTAAATCTATTCTTCAGAGCTCCAAATGCTCTCTCTCAACCGTAACTTTAAGGCTAGAGTGTCTGAGATTGAACAGTTCCTGTGCAGTCTTAGGATAGTTCCTACAAGAGAACTCATTTGGATGGTACCTGATTTTTCTGAAGGGTGGACGATCACCAAGCCGACATGCATATCTAACAACTCCTAGGTAGAACTTGTTGTCGGAGATATTGATGCCTGCTACTTGTAGACTGCGTTGGTATTTCCCCGAAGAGGAGAGGATGATGTAGTATAGTAGAGATAAGTATTTCCCTCAGTTAAGAACCAAGGTTATCAATCCAGTAGGAGAACCACGCAAAATCCCTTTAGCAGCACCTGCACACACAAAAGCAAACACTTGCACCCAACGCAAATAAGAGGGTTGTCAATCCTCTTAGCGGTTATTTCCAAGGATTAATTCTGATAGTGATAGATAGATAAACTAAAATACTAAATAGAATAAAAGTGAATAAATTGCAGCAAGGTATTTTTGATTTTTAATATATGATAAAAGTAGACCCGGGGCCATAGTTTCACTAGAGGCTTCTCTCTCGAACACATAGCATATGGTGGGTAAACAAATTACTGTTGGGCAATTGATAGAAAAGCAAATAATTATGACGGATTCATGGCAATGATTGTGTATATAGGCATCACATCCGAGACAAGTAGACCGACTCCTACCTGCATCTACTACTATTACTCCACCCATCGACCGCTATCCAGCATGCATCTAGGGTATTAAGTATGAAACAGAGTAACGCCTTAAGCAAGATGACATGATGTAGACAAAGTAAACTCAAGCAATATAATTAAACCCCATCTTTTTATCCTTAATGGCAACAATACAAATACGTGTCATGTCTCTTTCTGTCACTGGGATTGAGCACCGCAAGATTGAACCCATCACAAAGCACCTCTCCCGTTGCAAGATAAACCAATCTAGTTGGCCAAACCAAATTGATAGATCGGAGAGAAATACAAAGCTAGAACAATCATGCATAAAAGAGTTCAGAGAAGACTCAAATATTTCTCATGCATAATCTGATCATAAACTCACAATTCATCGGATCCCAACAAACACACCGCAAAAGAAGATTACATCGGATAGAACTCCAAGAACATCGAGGAGAACATGGTATTGAAGATCAAAGAGAGAGAAGAAGCCATCTAGCTACTAGTTATGGACCCGTAGGTCTGTGGTAAACTACTCACACATCATCGAAAGAGCAGTAAGGTTGATGAAGAAGCCCTCCGTAATCGATTCCCCCTCCGGCAGAGTACCGGAAAAGGCCTCCAGATGGGATCGCGGGAGAACAGAGGCTTGCGACGGCGGAAAGGTTTTCTCTTCTGTCTCCCTGGTATATTGGGAATATTTGGGAATTTATAGCACTGGAATTAGGTCAAGAGGTGCCACGAGGGGCCCACAAGCCTGGGGGGCGCGCTTCCCGAGCTTGTCGCTCCCTCGTGGCTCGTCTGGTCTTCTCCCGAAGCTTCGAGGGTCCCTTCTGGTCTAGAAAAAATTAATCCAAAGTTTTTTCTCCGTTTGGACTCTTTTTGATAATGATTTTCTGAAAAGGCAAAAATAAGCAAAAAAACAGCAACATGCATTTGGCACTGGGTTAATAGGTTAGTCCTCAAAAATGATATATAATGGCATATAATTGCATATAAAACATCCAATATTGATACTATAATAGCATGAAACAATCAAAACTTATAGATACGTTGGATACGTATCAATGCCATCAGGTCTAGCCATGCTGTCAGCAAGAATGTATGCATCATGGCTGATCCTTCCAAGTCAACTAACACATATGTAACCTCAGATTGAAGTCAACACCAACAAGCACATTCTGGCTTGTGTAGTGCTTTCTACCCCTGTACGCTGCAGCCTATGCCCTCGACACTCTAACAGTCACGTGAGTACCATCTATTGCGCCAATACAATCATGTGATGGCAGGAAAACATGTTGTTATGGCTCTATGACAACACTAGAAGCATGTTATGACATGAACTACGAGTCGCTCTCACCTTGAAATACAAATACCATCTTGGGCTCATGCGAATCTTGTTAGGAGTTTGCCCACTTGGTGGCTTGATCATCTCTCATCTGAGCTCCCCAATAGCATACAAGACTTTTTGAAATACCTGGAAATGGTCTCCATGGATCTCCTGGATGAGTTGTGAATCACTCTGAACCTCTAGTTATGATCCACAACATAAAAAAGCATTGCCACCTGCTCTTTCACATAGGTGTGGATGCTATCTTGTAGCAGCCCCATGTTTCTAAACGTCTCCACAAGTATGGCAAGTGGTGCTCTTTGCATTCGAAGCATGTTCACACTCTCTACGTCGTTGCTGTTGTAGATGTAGTTCAGATTCGCCATCATCTCCCTATCTCGGATTAATAGTAGACCATAACGAATGACAGACTTATCACTCCGACGAATAGCTCTCTTGTGAACCAACATAACGCAGACTTGAATCACAGCTATGAGTGTTGTTGCCTAAACAAGCAGCTTCATCTGTTTGCCCATAACGACCTAATGGCGACATAGATGTTGTGGTAAGCAATCGTGAAACTGACCCTACACCGTACCTAATGACCAAACAGAGGATGGGTTGTATGTTGCTTATCCCCTTTGGAGCCGACAACCCGCCCATGGTGGAGACGAGGAGGGCGAGACGAAGTCGAAGACAAAGGGGAGAAATGGGTCCTGCTGCAGGAGATTGAACCACCATGTCCGCTTCCGCAGATCTGAGTCGTTGTCGGTGCCAAGAAGTGAGGCTTGGTTTGTCCTAACAATGGAGATGAGCGAATAAATGGGAAGGGGGGGGGGGGTGATGCTAGATTTTGCGTCATTCCGTGCCGGCAGATTTTGGTATCCCGCCATCTCTGCGCCCCTTCCTCCCTGCATCACCGCGTACGTTGTGCCACCTTTTGCGCTCGACTCAGCCTGACTCGATGGAAATGGCCAATTCGAGCGTTCCTAGCGAGCCAGGCTCTGAGCTGCTTTAAGGTCCGTGTCGTGCAAGCCAGGTCCTGTGTACGGTACCAATCGCCTTTTTGTTGCAATGGATCCGTTTGGGGGTGATACAGCCTATCAAACACCTTTTTGTAGGCCGCCTATCAAACACCTATGTGGTCTCTACCAAAAGTTTCATACATGCCCCTAAAGTAACCAGTGGGCTAATTCATGCACGGGCCTCGGGCATGATAAAAAAACACAATAGCTAAATGTCAGTCGACTGACTTTAGCTTTTTGGTCAGTCAATTTTGAGAAGGGCGAAGAAGTTCGTCGGAGGGAGGTTGAAGGGAAGGAAGGAGAAGGAAGGAGCACGCCGGAGGGCTACCCACCATCTATCGTTGCTGGGGGGTGGGAGCGGTAGCACGGCGGTGAGGGGGGCGGCAGCACGGCGGTGGTGCAACTTCGCCGGAGAAAAAAAGATCATCGTCTGGGGCTAGAGGGATGGCGGGGGGCGGCGACAAGACCGGTGATGAGGGGCGGTTCAGGGAAGGGCGGTGCGGCGAGGCGAGGCGGTCACGGGAGCGCCGCCGGCCGCGGGCGGCGCAAGCATGTGGCTAGGCCGGCAGCGGCGGGACGGAAGCAGGCGAAGGAAGAAAAGGCGGGAGGTATAAGATGGTGATCTGGCCGTCCATTACATCGGACGGTTCTGAAGGATCGACTGACCCAAATTCGTTTTTCGCGCGACTTAGCCATTCCCATAGAAAAAACAGTCTCCTTCTGTCTTGCATTTTCGAGTATACTCACGACTTCACGAGTACCGGCAGCTAATTAAGCACAGTGTAAACGACAGGTCAGAATTACGCCGTGCAGAACCACAAATTCCCCGACCGAAATTAGCAGCTCTCCCCCTCACCGCCGCGCGCGCCCATACTCTCTCTCTCTCTCTTCACTTTGACCGTTTCCACCGTTCGTAAACCAGCCACACTCCTCCTCTGTCGCGAAATCCAGCGAACCCGCGGCCCGCGCGCGCGAGCGAGCGAAGGCCCAAGGGAGCAGAGCGCGGCGTCGTCCCATGCGCCGAGATGGCCGATACGTTACCCGGCGGTGGCGACGTCACGGCGCCGATGGAGCAAGGGGCCGCCGCCGCCGGAGTGACCGGCTCCGGCGCGGCGGCGGCGGCGGTGGTGTGCTACTCGCCCATGAAGGTCACCACGTACGGCACCTGGGAGGGCGTCAACCCGCTGGAGTTCTCCCTCCCCATCTTCATCCTCCAGACGGCCATCATCGTCGGCACCACCCGCCTCCTCGTCCTCCTCCTCAAGCCCTTCCGCCAGCCCCGCGTCATCGCTGAGATCCTCGTACGTGTCGTGTCTCCGTTAATCGAGAAGAGGATTCTGCTTGCTTGCTCAACGCACGTGTGTGCTGCAGGCCGGCGTCATCCTGGGGCCGTCGCTGATGGGGCAGGTCGGGACGTGGGCGGGCACGGTGTTCCCGGGGCGGAGCCTACTCACCCTGGAGACGGTGGCGCACCTGGGCCTCCTCTACTTCCTCTTCCTGGTCGGCCTCGAGATGGACGTCAACGTCATCAAGCGATCCGGGAAGAAGGCCGTCATCATCGCCGTGGCCGGCATGGCGCTGCCCTTCTGCATCGGCACCGCCACCTCCTTCATCTTCCGGCACCAGGTGTCCAAGAACGTGCACCAGGCCTCCTTCTTGCTCTTCCTCGGCGTCGCGCTCTCCGTCACGGCCTTCCCGGTGCTCGCCCGGATCCTCGCCGAGATCAAGCTGCTCAACTCGGAGCTCGGCAAGATCGCCATGTCCGCGGCCATCGTCAACGACATGTGCGCCTGGATCCTGCTCGCGCTCGCCATCGCCATCTCCGAGGTGAACAGCACCCCGTTCTCCTCCCTCTACGTGCTCCTCTCCGGTGTGGCGTTCGTGCTGGCGTGCTTCTACGTCGTGCGCCCGGTCATGTGGTGGATCGTCAGCCGCATCCCCGAGGGCGAGACCATCAGCGACGTGCAGGTCACGCTCATACTCACCGGCGTCATGATCTCCGGCGTGTGCACCGACGCCATCGGCATCCACTCCGTGTTCGGCGCGTTCGTGTACGGGCTGGTGATACCTAGCGGGGAGCTCGGCGTGGTGCTGATCGAGAAGTTGGAGGACTTCGTGATGGGGCTGCTGCTCCCGCTGTTCTTCGCCATCAGTGGCCTCCGCACTAATGTGACCCGGGTGCGCGACCCGGTCACCGCGGGGCTCCTGGTGCTGGTGTTCGTCATGGCCAGCTTCGCCAAGATCATGGGCACCATCCTCATCGCCATCTCCTACACCATGACCTTCCGCGACGGCGTCGCCCTCGGCTTCCTCATGAACACCAGGGGGCTCGTCGAGATGATCGTTCTCAACATCGGAAGGGACAAGCAGGTATCATCTTCATCTCTCGCGCGGATTAATTAGCAGGCGCACTTGACCAATTTCAATTTGCAACTAGCGGCCGAACGTGACATCCATCGGTGTTGTGGTTGCAGGTGCTGGACGATGAGTCGTTCGCGGTGATGGTGCTGGTGTCTGTGGCGATGACGGCGCTGGTGACGCCGGTGGTGACGACGGTGTACCGTCCGGCGCGGCGGCTGGTCGGGTACAAGCGGCGCAACCTGCAGCGCTCGAAGCATGACGCGGAGCTGCGCATGCTGGCATGCGTGCACACCACCCGCAACGTGCCGTCCATCATCTCCCTCCTCGAGCTCTCCAACCCGAGCAAGCGCTCCCCCATATTCATCTACGCGCTCCACCTAGTGGAGCTCACCGGCCGCGCATCCAACATGCTCGCCGCCCACCACTCCGCCGCCAACCAGAACCGTAGCGCCAGCACCGGCGCCAGCGAGCACATCTTCAACGCCTTCGAGAACTACGAGGAGAGCGTCGGTCAGTATTGCACTGCACCCACTCATGTCTTCCGTTGAGATCGATCGATGCAACGACGTGTGACGTGAATGAATCATGAATGCATTGTCCACGAGCAGCCGGCGTGTCGGTCCAGGCGCTGACGGCGGTGTCGCCGTACCAGACGATGCACGAGGACGTGTCGGTGCTGGCGGAGGACAAGCACGTGTCCCTCATCGTGCTCCCGTTCCACAAGCAGCAGACGGTGGACGGCGGCATGGAGCCCATCAACCCCTCCCTCAAGGTCTTCAACGAGAGCATCCTCACCTCGGCGCCCTGCTCCGTCGGCATCCTCGTCGACCGCGGCCTCAGCGCCCCCGCGGCGCGCTTGTCCAGCGTGCACCGCATGGCGCTCCTCTTCTTCGGCGGGCCGGACGACCGCGAGGGGCTCGCCTACGCGTGGCGGATGGTCGAGAACCCTGGCGTCTGCCTCGCCATCGTCCGCTTCATCCCGCCAGGCTACACGGCGCCGCCGCCGGCGGTGATCCCGCCGTCGTCCGTGCCGTCCGGCTCGCGCGCCATCACCATCGTGCCCGACGTCCCCAAGACGGAGCGGCAGATGGACGAGGAGTACCTCAACGAGTTCCGGTCGCGCAACGTGGGCAACGAGGCCATCATGTACGTGGAGCAGGTGGTGGCCAACAGCGAGGAGACGATGGCGGCCATCCGGAACCTGGGCAACGCGCACGAGCTGTACATCGTCGGCAGGCATCCCGGCGACGAGAGCTCGCCGCTCACGTCGGCGCTGTCCGACTGGATGGAGTCGCCGGAGCTGGGGCCCATCGGGGACCTACTGGTGTCGTCCGAGTTCTCCAAGATGGTGTCCGTGCTGGTGATGCAGCAGTACCAGCTCACCACGGCGCAGCCGGCGGTGCCCGTGGCAGACGACCCCGTGCGGCAGTACGTGACCAATGCCAACCAGCGGCCGGCGATGGGGCTCGGTGGATACCAGTTGGTGGGCCGCGGTGGCTTCTGACACGATAGCTCTTGATTAATTGGATCTTGGTTAATTAACAGGTAGTGTAAAGCACGCGATTTTTTAGGGAGTTCGTTGGATGGTCGTGTTGTGTGTACAATTCTAGCTGATTAACTCTTCTGTTTTCTGCTATGTAGACCTTGTACGGTTGTACCGTTTGGTTTTTGTAATGAGAAGGTTGTAGTTGAACCCTAGTGTAAATTCACCTTTTATCTAGCCAAAAGTTTTTGTGTTTGGTGTCCTGCATAGAAATTTGGAAAAAAAAAGTCCATTTTAAACCTTGAACTTATAGAGCTTATAGCTAAATCAAACCCCCAACTCTGAATCCCTGCCGATGGCACCCTGAACTTATCAATCCCAGTCTAAACCAAACCTTGAGTTGTTTGGTGCACCGGGAAAGCGACGATACTGAGATTAAATCTCTCAGGTCGCTCCTTTGATGGGCCGGCCAGCATGCAAAATACTCACAATTTTTTTTTACAATTTCAAAAAATGTGCATGATATTGAAAAATGTTTGCAAATGAGAAAAAATGTTTGGAAATTAAAAAAATCATAAATACGAAAAAACTTCAGGAGTTTGGAAAAATGTTCATGAACTCAAAAAATGTTCACAAATCTAGAAACAAATTCGGCAACAAAAAATATTCTCAAATTTGAAAAATGTTCAGAAGTTTGGAAAAATGTTCGCGTACTCAAAAAATGTTCGCAAATTTGAAAAGGTTTCTTGCATTTGAAAAAAATCGTGAACTCCAAAATGTTTTAAATATTAAAATCTGTTCATGAATTTGAAAAAAGATCACAAACTCAAAAAGTGAAAAAAAAAAGTTCATGAACTCAAAAAATGTTCACAAATTTATAAAGTGTTCATGAATTTGAAAGATGTTCGTAAGTTTGAAAATCTATTGCAAAGTTGAACAAATATCCACAAACTCGAAACATGTTCGCGAAGCCAAAAAATATTTGTGAATTTGAATTAGTTTTCATGATTTAAAAAAACCATTCACAAGTTTGAAAGATGTTCACGAATTTTTAAAAAGTTTATGAAGTTGAAAATGTTCAACATATATTTAAGAGAATTGGACCTCTATTGTAAAATCCTCATTGTATATTCAAAAATATACATCAAAGTAGATACATAATGTTTAAAATGGAAATCTGATAATAAAATAGAGAAAAGGAAAATAAAAAAGAAAGAAAGAAAAATAAATAAGTAAATATAAAAATGCCTAAGGAAATTGTAAATTAAAAAGAAACAAAAAGTGATATAAAATGATAATAGAAATTACGGAAACAAAAAATCAAAAGAGAAAAAAAAGAGTTACTGGCATGAGTACGAAAAAAAAAGAATTAGGAAACCAGCTTAAGTTCGCTATGCAAGTGGGCACGAATGCAAAAAAATCGGGCGGCCTGCACGAGACTACAGGTGGAAGATAAATATGACAGGTGGGTCAAATCAGTCAGCGAAAGTAGCAAATTATCCCATTTTGGGATATATATATATATTTTTTTTACGTGAAAAACAGCTCGAGGGTTTGATTTAGACCGGGATTGATAAGTTCAGAGTGCCAACGACCGGGATTCCAAGTTAGGGGTTCGATTTAGCTAAGCTCTACAAGTTCAAGGTTTAAAATGGACTTTTTCCTAGAAATTTATCTCTCTTTTTCTTTTCTGTATTGGTCCCTTCCTTGGGATGAGAAGCGACGCCACAACCTGGCTGTGTTTCATTTTTTAGCACAGTTCACAGTCTAAGTTTTCCTTTGAAACAGAAGAAAGAGATACAGTTTAGAACTGCAGAACAGTTTACTACTGCAGAATAGTTTTACTCATAAAGAAACAGTTCTCCATTCAAACAGACGGAAAAAAAAACCCAGAAGGAAGCCAACAGAAACTGAGAAACACTGAGTTCTCGCACGCTCGCTCTCGAAACAGTAGAAATAGAAAATGGCCCAGAAAGCCCGCCAAGTGGAGGCTTGGTGTGAAACACCAGCAATTTGACGCAAAGAGCGTCATATAGGACCTGTGATAAGCGAGGTATAGCCGCGCACTGTCCTTATGGGCCCCTTACAAAAAGTCAATTGATGGGCTTCTTATGGAAAGGCCTGGTAGAACAAGCCCAACTCGTGGATGTAGTCACGCCGGTCAATGTGTCAACGGTTTTCTTGGGGGGGTGGGGGTCCGCTTCGTTTAGTAGTTTTTTCGATAAAGGGCGCTTTATTACTTAAAAGGTTTAAGCATTACACCCGGCCTATGCATAATCGAGATGCACACAGCCATAACCAAGTCCAAGTTCAAAAAAATAATAATCAAAAAGGCGGAATACAAGTAATCATGTGGAGACTGTATAACGCCTAAGACATAGGAGGGCCAATCCAAAAATCATGCCGCCATCCATGTCAGGTAAAAGTATCCGTCACCGTGGCCTCCAAGCGTGTACACACCACCGTAAATAGGTCTCGATTCTCCACACGTTGTAGAGACGACCATAAACGAAGCGAACCGATGCATCTGTAGATAACCTGCATAAGAAAAGAACTATTATCATTAAAAACCTTATCATTTCTACATAGTCAAAGCGATCATGGCAAGCGCTCCCACCCTGAGAAGAATTCTAAACTCGTTATTGATCCCATGTAACCAGTTGCCAAAACTATTAGCAACACTACGTCGACGATACAAGTCAGAAGCTACTTGGATGACTGACCATATAGAATGAGCCAATTTGGATTGGAAGAACAAGTGTTTTATGGTCTCATCATGGTGACAAAAAACACATTGCGCACTTTCATGCCAATTTCTCTTAATAAGGTTATTTTTTGTAAGATACCACACAAAGATTTTATTCTTGAGTGGTATCTTTATCTTCCAAATCATTTTATTATTATCAACTGGTACATCTGACTGGATCAGCGCTCTATACATGGACTCCGTGTATCCAACGAAATACATCGGTCCCTTGGGACAATTGCACCGTGGACAGGCGTTGTACCAAAGTGTTCCACGATTCAAGTCTAGGACCAATTAAATCTCTCCTGGACGTCACATTCGGTGGAAAGGATTCTATAACCGTGGTGATAGTATCACCCTTATTACGCACAATATTGTATAGGGCAGGATATTGTTCCCGGAGAATGGTATTGCCTAGCCACTTATCCTCTCAGAACCTAATCTTCGATCCGTGTTTAAAGGCGAAGGATCCATAGCGGAAGAAATGTTTCCTCGTAGCCATTAGGCTAGCCCAAAAATGTGAGTCCCCAGGCTTCCAATATATTTGGGACACTGCCTTTGAGCCCAAATATGTTCTTCTTAGGAGGGTTTGCCATACACCATCTTCCGTAAGTAGCTTAAACAACTATTTGCCAAGTAGGGCCGTATTTTTAACCTTAATGTTATGATTACCCAGCCCTCCTTGGTCTTTGGGACGGCAAACCACACTTCATTTAGCCAATCGATATTTCTTCTTTTCGCTATCTCCTTGCCAAAAGAATCTTGATCAGAAATAATCCAATCTATGTAAAAATTCTTTAGGCAATTGGAAGAAGGAAATCATATACAGTACCATATTACTTAGCTATGAGTTTATGAGGACAAATCTTCCATCCAGAGATAGCATTTACCTTTCCAACTACTTAACCTTATCTGTAGTCTCTCCTCGACGTGTTTCCATTGAGCATTAGTGAGACGCTGATAGTGTATCGGTATCCCAAGTAGCTGATCGGAAACTAGCCTAGCCTGCAGCCAAACAAATCAGCGTACAGGTGAGCCTCGTCTTGGGCCTCGCAGAAACAATGCAACTCACTCTTATGAAAATTTATCTTAAGACCCGACGGATGCTCAAAGGCTGACAAAATTAATTTCAGATTTCTCGCTTTATCAAGATCATAATCCATAAAGAGAATAGTATCGTCGGCATTGTAGGATAGAAAGTCCACCATCTCGTAGTTAATCACCTCGTACATCCATAAATTAGTTTAGGTTAGGATTTTATTTTAGGCCTCGCAGGTGCGGCGTTCGGGCGGATGATGACGTTTCTTCTTCGAATTTGTTTTCCGGATTTCGATCCTCCTCGAGTTCATTCATTTGGACGTAGTTGACGGAGCCCCGACGTAGATTCCCGCCGTCTTATTGAGACAGTGAGGTTAGGATTTCTCGTCACGTGACGGAAATTGGTGTGAGGTGCTTCAGATTTATGCAATGGCTCAACGGCGACAACTGCGGCCCCAGGGCGCTGATCCTTAGGGACACATGCACGAAGACTTCCCGACTGTTATCGACAGGGTCAAGCCGGCTCCGGTAAAGGAGCGGCGACAGCGGCGCGTCAGCGGCTCGTTCTGAGGGCAGTAGTGGTTGTTCGGTGGTATTGGAATCTTGATGTAATATTTATTATGTTTGAGATATTTTATACTTCCGATGAACTTTTATAATAAATCTCGTAACTTTCTGGGGAAAAAAAAACACGGTGCACAGAATCGATGGCTCCTCGAGGAAAATGTCGAAATGTCCACGATTTCTCTGCTCGGCACGAATCCGCGAAACCTGCAGCTACATCGCCAGCAACCTGGGCCGTCCTACGCAAACGGCGGCGCGCTGCGTCTTCGTCAAGCTGGAAAGCCAGGAATGGAGCAGCGTCCGCACGCCGCAAGCGCCAACAGGACGCATCCGTGCTTCCATGATTCTGTCTATCCATCTACTTTTCCGGCGACCGGCGGAGCTCGAATCCAAACCCTTTCTTGGATCACTCAACTGACCCTTCTATCTGCTTCACGTCCTCCTCCTTTTGCCCCCACATCCACATGGCTTGTCCGGCTGCTCCCTCCCGCCGCATGGTCTTGCGCCCCCATATTCTCCAGCGGTCTCTGTCTCCTACCAAGCGCCAAGACCAAGCTGTAGTGTCCGTTGTCTGTGACTGTCCATCCATTGTTTAACGAAACGGGTACAGGCTTCCACGGTGAGCTCGAGAGCGGCTCACTCTCAACGGCATGATTTCGTTTTCATCGCGGGCTCGGGACCAAAGCGATCCGGCGTGCGCTGGTGCGCGGCGCGGGGCAGCGAGAGTCCAAGCGAAAAGACGCGCGGTGCGGGAGCCAGACAGCTCAATGTGATGCATCGTGCGATGGTTTCTCTCGTTCTCGTTACGATGCTTAAAGGATGTGGCGTATGGGACGACGATGAGTCCTCACGAAAAGGTGATCCACTTAGAAAACCGCGTGTCTTTCTCAAGGTTTTTAAAGATGGCACTGCTTCCACTCGCCAAGAAACTTTTTCTGGGTGGCGGCCTACTTGTATGGAAAATGGCGAACAAGGAACCTGTTTGGTGATGTTTATGTCTGATCATCCTTTTCTGTTAACAATGTCAGGGAGGAGGAGAGCGTCAGTGGGTAAGTAAGTGCACACCTCGACCGATGAAAATGGACATGTCGCCCAGCGAGACCTCAGGAGTCAGGAGTAGTATCAGTCTACCACTAATCTTCAGAATCATTCGCGGCACCAAGGTCTGAGTTCACATGAAAGCACCTCAGCTCTAATGCACGTCAATTCTGCTCAGTGACTATAACGTAGTGTCAAAATCTGCTCAGTGACAGTCAAAAAAAAAAAAAAAAACTGTTCAGTGACTGTGTCTTCAACCTACACTGCCATATGGCACCTGATTGGGACAGTAACTCTGCTTACTGACTGTGTCTTCAACCTTGACTGTCATATGGTTCCTGATTTGGACAGTAAAACTCTGCTCCGTGACTGTGTCTGCAACCTGCATCGTCATCTCGTGCCCGTAAAACTCTGCTTTGTGACTGTGCCTGCACTTTGCACCATCACCTACTGCCTGAATTTTCATCTTCATTCTTGGGAAACTTCCGGCTCCAATCGGCGGCAGGCCGCCCATCTCCGATTGACCGATATCAACCGCGTAACAGTATTTCTAGGACTCTTTCAATCACGCACTCAGATGTGGATAGCAAGAGTGGCAGCAGCAGGTCACCCCTCGAATATCATGGGCAGAATCATTCCGATTATGGGCAGCACCGATATAATCATGAAGGTGCCTATTAAAGTAACAGCACAGCAGCCAGCAGGAAGAGGCCTAAGCTATTCGCTCGCGCATTCGATGCAGGCATTCCAAGGAACAGGAGATGGAGATGGACAATAGACCAAAATCGGTTGTGTGGTGAACAGAGACGAAGCGTAGCTCGCGTACAGGCGTACTGTTCCGGTTGATTGCATCGACTGTGCCAGAGGTCCGGGACCGTTGCTACAGAGCTTGCTTCATCATCTCTGCGCAGGTCAATAACTTCCCGTCGCCATCGCAATGGACTAATGAGGAGGCACCAGCAGCTGAGCCCTAATACCCCAGTTTTTTTTTTTTTTAAACAAGGCAAAAGATTTGCCATTTTCATTGATTAAGGGAGAAGGTTTAAGACAAATGACCGCAAAGCGGGAGACAAATAACTATTCTCGCGGCATTACAATACTCAAGTGGGTGGCACCGGCAATAGCCCAAAGATGGGCCTCCTCTTTTATCTTTGCGATGAGCATCATCGTCGTAGCGGCAGTGTTACCAAAAACCCTTGCATTACGCTCTTTCCAAATCTCCCAAGACATAAGCATGAACAAGGAGGTGATAGCCTTTCTCTGATCTCCACGCTCATGAACCATTCTCGAACCGAAGCCTCATTTCGCCAGCTCTTCACCACATCACCATGTAAACCAAGCCATGTTGCAACCTCGATCCAGACACGCTGGGAGAACCTGCATTGGAAGAGAAGGTTTCCTGGACTTGCTTGCAAAACGGGCAGAGGTTACAGTTCGGCCATCCACGATGGTGCAATCGATCGGCGTCCAAACGCTGTTTTGAATTATCAACCAAGCACAAAATTTGCATTTCAGAGGGGCCCAAGCCTTCCAAACAGCAACAGGCATGATGCTTGTCGCTTCCGAGATTGGATCTCCGCCCTTCTTTCCTCGGCATCTTCGCGTGTGTTGCTCAATGGTATTTCCGGTGACCCTATTCGGCATGGCCGGGGCCTTCGTCAAGGGGACCCTCTCTCCCCGTTGCTATTTGTGCTTGCCATTGACCCGTTGCACCACATCCTTGCCAAGGCGACTTCTCAAGGTCATCTTCAACCACTCAGTGGTCGACCCATCCGTGCGTCGCTTTATGCCGATGATGCTGCCATTTTCATTGCTCCAATCAAAAACGACATTCGGTTCCTGGCTTCAACTCTTGCATCCTTTGGTGATGTTACGGGATTGGTTTCTAATTGTGCCAAAAGTGTAGTTGTGCTCATTTGTTGCGGTAACATTGACCTTGACGACGTCCTACAAGCCTTCCCAGCGGTTCGTTCCACCTTCCCTATGTGATATTTGGGGCTTCCTCTCTCGGTTTCAAGGCTTAAGAGGATTCACTTTCTGCTCTTAGAGGATAAAGTTGCTGGGAAGCTACCACCTTGGGTTGCCAAACATGTGGCCACGCCGGGCCGTGTCGTCTTGGTCAAGACAGTGCTTACCGCCATTGCTATATATCATATAACGCCCCTGGAATTGTTGGTGGAAGTGAGGAAGAAGATTGACAGCTTGCGGTGTGCCTATCTTTGGGCGGGTTGCGATAAGGTGACCGGTGGAAAATGCAAGGTTAACTGGGAACTCGTCTGCAAGCCTAGGGCATCCTCAACCTTGAGAAGTTTGCTACTGCCCTTGGACTTGCAGTGGTGTAGCTAACGCAAGCTGTCACCTTATCGCCGGTGGTGTAGCTAACGCGTTAAATATCCCGCCTGGGAATAAGCAAATATCTCAACCACCATCGAGACCAGGTGACTAAAAGGGAGGAGAATGCTCTAGAACGCCGGTGGATCATCAATTTGCTTAATCACCACGCGTACGTGATCGATTTGATCTATTGACTGGCGATACCCTCTGTAATTAAGAAAAGAACTATAATCAGGATCCTGACCAATACCTTGGCTCCGTTTGTTACATTGTTTCACTTACCTTATGTTGCCACCTAGTTTAGCCGTCAATGTCCATCTTTACCTTTACGTCTCTTAGACTAATGACAAGCATGTAGCCCACCGTGACCTTGGCCTCCGGCGACCGGTGCTGATAATCCTCACCACGAATGTGGCCGATCTGATCGACCAGAGCCACATTTGACCAGCACCACCCGCAATTCCAAGCGAAGGACGCGATCGTACCATTGCTAGTCAGTAGCCACGTATGATCTGCTACCCATCTTAGGGATTTAACGTTTAAATGAAAATGCCTTTTATCAAGAAATCTTAGGGATGCAACCAAAAATTTGCCGATGTGTCTGTTCGAGACTTCGATACGCCATGGTTGCCTGTCCTATCTGGCCTTTGGTTTGTTTCAAAAAATCTGGCCTCTGGTGACCGTGCTGATAATTCCAGCGAAGAATGCGATCGTACCCCATTGCTCAGTCTCCGGCACTGACATCACCGAGCCACCCGATATTTACATGTGAAATACTAGTATCTTAGCTACCACGGCCAATCACAATTGCGGGGAGAAAATGGTCCATCATTCTCCATTGCTCTGCCGCCACTAACAAAATCATCTCGCCCTCGTAATCTCCAGCCGACCACGCCGCGTGCTGACGCCGTCGCGCCGCCCCCCGAGCCTCCCTCGCCACCACCCGAGCGTCCCCTTGGGCCCATGTGTCGCGCCCAACCATCAGCAAAAAAATCGCTTCCATCTTTTGTAAGCACCACCGGGCTGACAGTGACGCGCTGACTTGTACTCTAGTCTTGTACTGAAGGTGTGCTTAGCACGGCGTGCTCGGGTTCACGCGCGGATGATGCACGGCCGGGACAGAAGAACCGGCGGCCAAGTGGCATCCCTGACTTGTCTGCCCGATCGGCACGAACCGAATGAGCCCCACCCACTTCACCAACGACCTGGTTCTCCCGGGTCTACACTGCCTGGCCCTACGCGCGCGCGCAGCGGCGCGCCGTGTCCGCGTCGAGCTGGGCATCCACCGAGCAGCGTCTGCACGCCGCAAACGCCAACGGGATGCATGCATCCATACGCGTCGCGCTTGCGCTGCTTCTAGTTCTATCCACCTACCCATGGCCATGATCCATCCACATATCCGGCGACCGGCGCGGCTCGAATCCGAGCCCTTTATTGGATCACTCAACCCGGCCGTGTCCTTTACCAGCATCGCGCCCTCCTCTTTCTTGCCCCTCATGGCCTGTCCAGTCGTTTCGCGGCATGGAGAGCGCCGCCAACCAACAAGCCAGCGCCTGTGCTCCCCGCCCATATTCTCCGGTGGATTTTGTCTCCTGCTGAGCGCCAAGGGCAAGTGGCCATTGGTTAGCGGAACACGTACGTACCGTCAGTCTTCCACTGTGAGCTCCGATTCGGGTCACTGACGGCGTGGTTTCATTTCAGTTTCATCGTGGCGACCGGCGACCCGATGTGCGCGCGTCTGCACTGGCATTGCGCGGGGCGGCACAAGTCCCGGCGAAAACGACGCACTGGCCGGGGAGCCAGCTGGGGGAGAAGGCCGGCGAGGCGAGGGACAACGCAATGTGCTGAGCCGTGCGATGGTCTCCTCCGTTCCGTTTCCACTCACGCATGGCCCAGCCACGAGAGTACAATAGACGGGCCGATGGTGACGCCGGGCTCCTGGGGGGAACACGCTGCCCTGTTCTGTCTTCAGTTCAGGGTCGGTCGTTGGAGGGCCGGGCAGGCTCCGGCGTGGGCACACACAACCGTGATGATGGTTGTGTTAAGCTCCAATCTGGCAACAGATGAGTGTGCCTTTTCCTACTGTATATGAACAGGTGAAAAGGCCTGCTTAGAAAACATTGCTGTCTTCACGAAGTTTTCTAAACATTTCTGAATTATGTTTTTTTTTTCGAGAATGAATTTCTGAATTATGTCAGGCATGCGGTCAGTGTACAGTTCGATCTTGTCTGCAGGTGTCTGGCCGGATTGGAGTGGTAAGTACTAGGCTGGTAGAAACATCTTGTTTTAGATCTACCTGTGAGGCTGTGACCAGCCGAAGGGAGATGCTCAACAAATGGTGCGCGCGGAGGTGGCGAGTGACTGGCCCGGAAAGGCGATCCACTCAGAAAACCGCGAGCGTCTCTCTCAAGGTTTGTAAGGATAGAACTGCTTCCACTCACCCAGAATCTTTTTGGACAAGATGGTCTACATGTATGGCCAATGGCGAGCAAGGCGACCTGTTTCATCATACTCCTATCTGATGATCTTTGTATCCATCGGTCCATTCATTTCCTGTTTCTGTCTAGAAATCATTTCCCTACTAATGGTGCCCAAAAAGAAGGAGAACCATCAATAGGTGTGTGCACACCTCGACAGACCAGAAAGGACATATCGCCCAGCCAGATCTCAGGAACCAAAATGGCAAAATGGATCCGAGAAAGAACAGACTCCTACCGTCCTGCGTGGCACTCCGAAACTTCTCTCCTCAAGTTTCCATCTTCAGAGGAGCAAAGTAGTGCTGCTTCCCTAGAGGTCCTAACATCATCTCAGCAAAATGAAAAAGGAGTGTAATCACTTGCACTCAGCAAAAGCTCTAACATCATCTCAGCACTAGTAGCTGTGATCGACTGTAAATCTCTCCTTTCTGACTGTTTCTGCACTATGCAGCCTCTTCCTGATTTTTCTCTGTAATAACGGAAACAGTGAAACATCTGATAGGATCTATCTGTTGTCAAAGACAGACAAACATTGATAGACGTCTGATCAAGATATTTTTATCTCGACTATTCAAACCTCCTGTTCAGATTGGATGTTTCTTAGCGGTGATTTAGAAATAGCAGAGTCACCCGAGAAATAGCAAAACTATTAATAAAAGGTGTCCGTTAAAACTCTGAAACTTTTGTAATACTAAAGATCTCTACCTAAAAAGGAGGCACTAGTAGTGATAACCTTCTGAAGCATTTGACTTCAGGCACCGAGAGTAGTGTAATCACTTGCACTCAAGAAAGCACTGACATCATACTAGCTATGATCGCTTTCTGACTATTTCTATACTCTGCAGCAAAATTTTAAATAGCTGGCTATAATTGTCCGGAAAAGTTACAAAATAGCGGGCTATGGCCCCGCTATAGCTGTTTGAGCAGTGTGCCCCTATTTGGCATAGCCCGCTATTTAAAACTATGCTCTGCAGTATATCATCTGTGGTCAGATTTTTTTTTCCATTTTTCATGACGAAACAGAGGGACTAAAAAAAAGTCATCCTGGAGAATTACCCGGTTCCGAAGCTATGATCGAGCGTAAAAGTCTGCTTTCTGACTGTTTATACACTTGAGCATCATGTTCTGTCATAATTTTTCGTTTTCCTTTTAACGGAAAAAGGTCATTCGGGAGAATTACCAAGCAAGTAACAAGAGAAACAGTCACAAAGCTGCCTGAACCACACTCTCTGTTTTTTGGCAATTCTAGACAGACAGACAGACAGACAGGGTACCAGATGCAGCACAATTTTCCCTGGACTCTTCCAATCATCTAATAGTAGCAGTATTGGACGATCGAATATAATGGGCAGAATCATTTCCACTGGCACTATAGGCGCCGGTGTCCCACCGTTGGATGTAATCATGCATGGACGGGCCTCCCCTAACAGGAAACGGCCAAGCTACTTGCGCTACCGCCCATCTGATCTCATGCATTTCATATGCATTGCATGGCTCGTCAGTAGCTGGAACGCTTGGCCGATGCTCCTCCCAGTCCCAGCGAGGTATGAGAAGGAACGGGAGATGGGCATGAATGAATGGGCCATGGATAATGCCGGGGGGAGCTGTGACCAGGGGGCAGGCCAGGGGGGAGGAGGGTGTGCTCTCCCTACTGTTCATGCTGATTGGATCAACTGTGCCGTCGGCAGAGCCTGCTCGTCCACTGGTATGAATCTTGCAGCCGTTGCGAATGGGAGGAAAATAATACGACAAGTGCAAACTCGGATTAGATACTCTCTACGCTGCATAAGAATGGACAGTTAAAAAAAATGACTGAATGCAGAGCTTAAGATAAGAACAAGAGGTGGTAGTTAAAAAAAAGAGCATTTTTATGGTACCCTATACTGTTAGTTGGGAGGTAGCAGTATACATGTTATCCCACCGTTGATTTCTGTTACAATTTTTTTTACGGTGAAAACTTTTCTTTTGTTGTAAACGGCATTGCTAGTGGCTAATTACACAACATTCAATGTTTGAAACTACAAAAACAGAAATCCCAGAGCATCGCATCTTCCAATAAGAGATCAGAAGAACCACACCAAGAATCCTCTCAAGAACACCCTTCAGTGCCACATGTCGAGAGCGTATTGTAGCCGTAGGTGCTCCCCGAGAAGGAGGATATGGCTGTGTAGAAGGCGTTCCTTGTCGAAGTACATGTTCATTCAGAATGCAGCATGCAAGGTTGAGGATTTTCTGCAGCGGGTCAATCGCGATATTCCGAGGACCATAAGATTCGAGGACGGAGGGCAATATTCCGAGGACCATAAGATTCGAGGACGGAGGGCAATATTCCGCACTTCCCTCTACGCCGATGATGCGGCGGTTTTCATGGCCCCTATCAAGGAAGATATTGAGAACCTCGCAAAGGTGCTCACCTGCTTTGGCAACGTGTCGGGCCTATGCACCAACTTTCAGAAGAGCTCGGTTGTCCCAATTCGTTGTGAGGCTATTGATCTAGATGCGATTCTTGCTAGCCTGCCGGCCACCAAGGTTGCCTTCCCCATCAAATATTTGGGTCTACCACTTTCGGTTTGGCAGCTTCGGAAAGGGGACTTCCAATTCCTTGAAGATAAGGCGGCGGCACGGCTGGTGCCGTGGGATGGGCAGAACATTACGACCATGGGGCGATGTGCTCTTGTCAAGTCAGTCCTCACTTCGCAGCTGACCTACCACATCATCTCCCTCAACCCTCCTGCCAGCACACTTCATAACTATAACAAGATCCAGAGGGCTTTCCTTTGGGCGGGCACGGACAAGGCCACCGGGGCCAAGTGTAAAGTGAACTGGCGCAACGTTTGCCGCCCAACCGACCTCGGGGGCCTTGGTGTCATCGACCTCACCAAGTTTGCGCGGGCGCTAAGACTTAGATGGTTATGGTTCGAATGGAAGGACCCGGCTAAGATGTGGGTTGGCCTTGACAACCCTTGCGACAAGATGGACCGGGCTCTCTTCTACGCGTCTTCGCACATCACCATTGGCAATGGGGCCCGTGCACCTTTCTGGGATTCACCTTGGATCAATGGGGTGGCGCCCTTGGACTTGGCACCGCTCATTTTTTATATCTCCTCGAGAAAAAAGTGGAAGGTGCGAGAGGCCATGCATGGCGATGCTTGGCTTGAAAAAATTAGGTTGCCCATGGACTGGACAATGGAGCACATTAGGCAAATTGTGACTCTTTGGGCTCACTCTCGGTCTATTCACCTTCTGGATGGAATTGAAGATGACATCACCTGGAAGCATACGACAAGTGGTCACTACTCCGCGACTTCGGCATATAAGGCTCAATTCCTTGGCGCCACGCGATCACCCATGGGCCAGGCGGTCTGGAAGGTCTGGGCGCCCCCAAAAGTCAATTTTTTTGCATGGCTTGCAATTCAAAACCGACTTTGGACGGCGGATAGGCTCCAGAAGCGGGCTTGGCCAAATTGCGGTTTATGTCCTCTTTGCAAGCAGACTAATGAAACGGTGGATCACCTCTTCTTCAAGTGTCGTTTCACTAGGAGGCTTTGGGGCATGATCAAGGATTGGCTTGGGCTAGACGGCATGGACACTTCTCGCTGGAATGACGAGCGCTACATCAAGGATTGGTGGATCAACATGTCCGAGAAGAACGTGGCAAACCGGAAGGCAATGGCAACCCTCACCATGCTGTCTTGCTGGACTATTTGGTGTGAGCGAAATGCTAGGGTGTTCCAACAAAAATCGACGCTCCCATCCATCATCTTTGGTAACATCAAGAATGAGGCTAGGCTTTGGATCGCCGCCGGCGCGAAGCACTTGGGAAACATCATGCCGCGAGAGTAGAATCTATGTATCTTATCTTAGCTTTTCTTTTTCTTTTTTTGAGAAAGTACCTGCGCATATATTAACCAAGCCAGAGAAGTACAGCCACGCACGCAGAGACCACTAGAAAGATCGGGAAAGACCACGAGTCTAGGAGAAATTGCAGGAAACACCCCAAAAGAAAGAAAATTACAACGAGGGGCTTGGGGAACCCTGCAACCAGAAACTTCCTTCGTCGCCGGAGCCGAGGCAGCACCATCGCCGTCGTAGGCTTTTCTGATGTAAAAGCAACTCTAAACTTCTTCTTAATTAATGGATGAGGCAAATCTTTTGCCTCCGTTTCGAAAAAAAAAGAATGCAGCATGCACGCCGATGGCAACGGTGGTGATGACCAGAACACGAGCAGGTTGAGCACCACCTGGGTGAGCGCGGCAGTGAGCACAACGCAGCCATCGACCTCATGGTAGAGGCCGATGAGCGCCTCCTCGTCTCCGCGGCCACTGAGGTCTGAGGAAGGCAAGAATGGAGCGCGAGCGGTGGGCACGCAGACGAAGAGGAGGCGAGCGCGCGGCGGCGGTCGGAACCTCAGCGGGTGGGGAATGAGAGGTGCGGGGAATCACCGAACGAACGAGGAAAAAGCGTGGATTGGATCGAACTGTTTGGCGAGCTCAAAACTTGCGATCTCCCTATAATGACCTCCGAGCAGATATACTGGTGATTTTGCAACGAGCGGTAGTGGCTATACTGCTGGTCCAATTCCATCAGTATACATCGGTATGCACCGTTGGATATATGTGAATGGACGACCTGTATTCATCACAGGGTATCATAAAAGAGCTCTAAAAAAATGTATCAGCAGAGAAGAGATGCAGCAGGTCAACTCGTCTCCATCTTTATCGGAATGAATTAATTGAAGCTAATGAGGCGGCAG
Organism: Elymus sibiricus; assembly: GCA_039707655.1. Classification (NCBI taxonomy): domain Eukaryota; kingdom Viridiplantae; phylum Streptophyta; class Magnoliopsida; order Poales; family Poaceae; genus Elymus; species Elymus sibiricus. The sequence goes on along the minus strand of CM077664.1, from coordinate 301,427,543 downwards.
CAACAAAGACTAAGCAAATATCTCATTCTCAACCACATCTGAGGCCAAGTGAGGAGAATGCTCTAGAAATAGCGGTGGAAGATCAGTTTGTTTAAGGGATCCCGATGTGGACGTGACGCCCCTGCAATAAACTTCTTTTGTTGCGGGCGCCCCTGCAATAAACTTCAACTGATCAATATCCTGACCAATACCTCAGCTCCATTTTTTTTTTTTTTTTTTTTTACGAAAAACTTTCAATCTATTCATCTTCAATCATGGCAGTACAACGAACACCAAAAATAATAAAAATTACAACCAGATCCGTAGACCACCTAGCGACGACTACAAGCACTGAAGCGAGCCGAAGGCGCGCCGCCATCATCGCCCCTCCACCACCGGAGTCGGACACAACTTGTTGTAATAGACAGTCGGGAAGTCGTCGTGCTAAGGCCCCATAGGACCAGCGCACCAGAACAGCAACCGCCGCCGATGAAGAATAACGTAGATCGAAAGGATCCAACCCGAAAACACACGAACGTAGACGAACAACGACTAGATCCAAGCAAATCCACCAAAGATAGATCCGCCGGAGACACACCTCCACACGCCCACCAACGATGCTAGACGCACCACCGGAACGGGGCCTAGGCGGGGAGACCTTTATTCCATCTTCAGGGAGCCGCCGCCGTCTCGCCTTCCTGAGCAGGACACAAACCCTAACAAAACTCAAAGGAACGACTAAAAACGGAGCCCTCTCGCCGGCCCTTACCAGGATCCACCACGTCCCCATGGCCCTAGGGCCACCGGAGACGAGGCGGACCGGCGGCGGCGCCGGCAAGAGGCAAAAACCCTAGCTTTTTTTTTTGGAGGAGACCTCAGCTCCATTTGTTGCATCATTTTCCTTTGTTTAGACCTTAATTGCCACCTAGCTTAGCCTTATCTGTCCATTTTTATCAATATCTTGGACTAATGACAAGCATAAAATATCTAATTATTCGCTATGAACATGCATGCATGCATGATTATTCAAAGATTCAATTATGGAGCTTATTATATTAAACAAAAATAGCCTATTTTTGTAATCAACTTAGTCCTGAGATTTGATATAATGGACATGTATAGCAGCCTGTAGTCATATGTGCATTTCCAGAAAAAAAAATGGAAATGAATCATGCACTACATTTAGCAGAAACCCCAAAACAAATTGATAGCATGTAAAGTTCTTTCATATTGTACCTGCAAAAATAAAATAAAAAGTTATTTTAGATTATCGCACGGACATTAATTTGAAGTACTTAGAACTAGTTGGATCTCCAGTGGCGAAGCCAGCCACAAAAATCAGTGGGGTCATTGTTAATTTTCTGAATTTTTTTCTTCATGATGTACAGTAATCATACAGTGTTTTAGGCTGTTGTTTTGAAAAGCCGTGGGGTCTGCTGTGGGGTCAGACCCCACAGACAACACATAGAAACGCCACTATTATTCTCGCTACCTTTCCTCTAAAAAGTAGATCATGTACCACACCTACTACTATAGTTCGATCAAGGATCTACGTCGGATGAAACCCAAAAATGCTCTGTCCGTCCGAGACTTCGAGTCACGAACCAGATCACCAGCTACGTGCTTTACATATAAGTATTAGCCACACGATCGCAACGCAAAGCATTCTTTAGCCGGTGGTTAGAAAGATCTGTACTACTACGTGCATGCCCCGTCACGGTTGCTTGTCCTACGTAGCCGCCCCTAACCTTTGGCCTCTTATTTGAACACAGTACAACGCAAGCACTCATATAAATGCGCATACACTCTCACCCCTATGAACGCACACATGCACACCCTACCCTTATGAGCACCTCCGAGAGACTGAGCCGGCATGTCATCTTGAGATTTTACGAAGTCACCATAGGCGCCTCGTAGTCGACGGAACGTCTCCTCCCACTGAACGCGCATCGCCGGAATTCCTAAAATAAATTCAGGATAAATACGAGCATCAGGATTTGAACCCTGCTGGGCTGGGGATACCACTGTCCTCATCACAGGTTGGTTCGCCCTAACCTTTGGCCTCTGCCGATACTGTATGTTCGTCCGTCATCGCCGTCGCCTGCTTAGTCACGCTAAACGTGTACGGATGGAGTTTCCTAATCGGTACGTACGTGCCTAAACTCTCCGTGGCGTTCGTACGTGTACGTCTCGAGGACCCATGCGTGCCAGCTAGGCGTACGGATACCACATTTCTACATACTCGTACGTGGATCTGGTTCTCGCCGCTCGTGCTGTCGTGCATGTACACATCGGTCGGTTGCGTCTACGAATCCGTGTATAATATTCGTTGAAAGGAACGGATCGGACAAATTTGTGTTGCAGTTCTCCAGCAACAGTACCGAGAGCTATTATTCTGGACGATATTGATCCAGCGGATTTGTATGGTGTAGGGCTGAGTGGAGCTATGTTATCGGGCATAAATTTGACTGGTGCTATATGGATGTCTTCACAGATCTGGAATATAAATGAGATCCACATCAACGTCATATAATATTCTAACGCATCATAGATGAATTCTCTTTCCTTTTGCAAGGGGTCATAGATGAATTCTGCCCAAGAGAACCATATGTATTCGCAATTCAATGTATGTTTTAATGAATTCAAGTATTATTTAAGTGTCCGTTTATTTAGAAGTGAAGTAGCGTGAACCGTCATATTTTCTAGACCTAATTTAGATCTTCGTCGAGAACTCCAAATTTGCTTTTTCCTCAACATAAATGCCTTGAATCCTACGCTACCGTTCTACTCATTCTGTTCCAAAAACATGTCATGCTTTCAACACTTGTACATTATGTCTTGTAAGAATGTGTTCAAATATACATAGATAATTATGAAATATTTTTCATAAGAAAACTTAATGATAGTACTCTTGCTGATCAAACATCAGTAATCATTTTATAAACAGATATTATTTTATAAATTGATAGCTAGAGTTAGAAATGTTCTATCACACATTTCCTGAACATGTTCTATTTTGGGACGGATCTAGCACAAAATATCATTGGTCAATCAGTTGGTTGCGTCTACGAATCCATGTATTATTCGTTGAAAGGAATCAATTTGACAAATTTGTGTTGCAATTCTCGAGAAACGATACCAACCGAGAACTATTATTCTGGACAATACCAATTCAACGATTTTTCTTTTTGTTGTAAGGTTGAGTACTTGAGTGGTGCTATGGAGACCTTCACAGATCTGGAATAAATGAGATCCACATCAACGCCATCATATTCTAACCCATCATAGAAGAGTTTTTTTTTACGAGAATCATAGAAGAATTATGGCCAAAAGAAACATATTCATTCACAATTCATTGTATCTTTTTAACGAATTCAAGTATTCTTTCAAAGTGGCAGTCTATTTAGAAGTGAAGTATTATCAGTTAGCGCGAACCGCCATATTTTCTAGACCAAATTTAATTTAGATCTTCACCGAGAACTCCAAATTTACTTTTCTATAATACAAATACCTTAAGCACCACGCTCTATTCATTTAGTTCCAAAACAAGTGATGGTTTCAAGACATTTGTGTTGTGTTTTATAATTAAGAATGTGTTGGAATGAACATAGATAATTAGTTATCAAATACTTTTCATAAGAAAACATAATGATAGTACTCTTTGTGATCAAATACCTGTAATATTTTTATAAATTGATATACAAAGTTAGAAAAGTTCAATTACACATTTCCAGACCATGTTCTATTTTGAGATGCCCGGCACAAGATAGCATTGGTTAATTTGAAAAACACAAAAGGAGCTCAGGTCACTTTGAGCCCTTACAAAAAAAATGCAAATCAAAATTCTCCCCCTAAAATAAATATACATTCTCAATACATGGTAGTAACATTTCGTAGAAATGTGTTTAGAGGGCTACAAAAAAAGTGAAATACATGAATCTATAATAAGTGTATATTCACTACTATAAATCCACACATAAATTAAAATATATATTGATAAAAATTTACAACTCTGTAGCTCACATCTGGATGCACATGTGTGTGTTTCGTTTTTTTTCTACAAATCTCACATAGTTTTTTATTTTTGAAAATTTCGTGCTCCAAGTGACTCGTAGCCACACAAAATAAACACAAGTGACTCGGAGCCACACAAAAAAAAACCTCATCCAGTCCCCGTGTCACCTAATAAGGATACTATATTTTTTTGTAAACCGACATTTTTGCCAGCTCCTAATCGCAGTCCCTGCCGAGATAAAGATATGATCACATGCTGATTAATCCCAGCGTCACCTACGGATCACATATTATCTTGTAAACAAACATTTCTGCCAGCTCCTAGCCACACCCCCTGCAGAGATACAGATACGATCTCTGGCTAATGCACCCCCGTACCACCTAAGCACCTCATAATTTCTCGCAGAAAAACATTTTCGCCAGCTCCAGACCTCAAGCCCGGCAGAGAAAAAGATACGAACACGCGATCACTTGGCTAGCAGATGGCCAGGTCGGACGCAGCCTAACCACCCGACTGACCATATCTTCCACCTAATATAATCGCGTCTCACCAGCGCCAAATCGCCATCGCCTGCATCGCATGCGAGGAAAAGATCTCTCGTCCGCATCGATCGACGACCGAAAGGGGGTCATTCCTCGGCCGCCATTAACAATGATCGTTCTGCGGCCGTAAGGTAATCTCCAGCCGACCGCTGACGCCGCGCGCCACCCGAGCCGCCCCTCCGCGCCACGCGTCGGGGACCGGCCCCGGTTTCCACCTGTCTCGCGAGCAGATTTTTGACCCGGTGGATTCGGAGGACAAATGCGGAGCCGGAGCTAGACGCCGGGGAGTCTTTGTGCTAGCGCGGCCGGGGCTGACGGCGACGCGCGCTCCGACTTGTACGCTGGAGCTGCTGTGCTCGCCCCGTCGTGACCGTCTTCTTCTCCGCGGATTTTTTTGGAGTGTTGCGGACCGCCGGGGGTCCGTGTCAAACGTGTTAAATAATGTACACCACGCCACACTGTTCATGGCGGAGATCAAATCCAGGTAAAGTATATGTGGGTATCAAATGGAATTTTTGTCCAAAAAGACCACCTGTCGAGTGGAATTGCCAAAACAGACCACCTGCGACTGGAATTGCCGGATTAGACCCCCCTGCCGCTACCAGCGGAGGCGGCCGGCCGGGCTGGTGGGGCCTGCCGCCACCGCTCCTGGCGGCCGGCAGGAATGTGTACGTTCTTGCGCGGGAGAGCAGACGAGTGTGTGAATGTGGATGCGTTCTTGCACGTCCGCTGGTGTGTGTGTTGTGTGCGCGCATGCATGTGTGTGTGACTCTTGCACGTCCGCTGGTGTGTGTTGTGTGCTCGCATGCATGTGTGTGTAACGGAAGGTACAGGGCGGCGCTGGGATTCCTGCCGGCCGCCAGGAGCGGTGGCGGCAGGCCCCACCAGCCCGGCCGGCCGCCTGCGCTGGTGGCGGCAGGCCCCACCAGCCCGGCCGGCCGCCTCCGCTGGTGGCGGCAGGGGGGTCTAATCCGGCAATTCCAGTCGCAGGTGGTCTGTTTTGGCAATTCCACTCGACATGTGGTCCTTTTAGACAAAAACTCTATCAAATGTTCTAAAAAAATATTTGTATCAAATTTAAAGTGGATTCCCCACCGGAAACGCTGAGGCGCAATTGAATTTTTGTGAGGGTAGTGAATCGTTATCGGCAACCATGCATTTGTGCGAGCAAGCACCGGGCGGGGAATCATCATATATATCTACTGAAAATCGTACGTATTTTTTAGATAAAGAGTAAAATCGTACATATTCTCAGCAACTTTTGCTGTTTCAGAAAATGTTGAGTGTTGCGTGATTAAATTCTAAACGAGGCCAAGTGGTGGCCAAAAGCGTATCAGGGGAGAGCTTTGCTTGTTTTCAAAGCCAGCTTTTTGGACGGGACGGTGGTGGAGGAATGCATCGATCCATTCTGATGTTATATCATTAGTGCTCAAGCTCTTTCGGCCTAAGGAATTTAACCACTTGCGATAGATTGGACTCACGGAGCTAGCTTTTGTGCAGGAACGCCCCCATACAGCGTCTACAATGATTGGCTGGATGATCCACATGGCAAACTTTCCAAGCTGGGATGCAACTAAAGATACTAGTGTGTAAGACATAGCCAGCTAGCCCATGTTCTTCAAGTTCAGCTCTTAACAAGGTCATATCTGTTACCAGTGGGACGCTGGTCTGAGTGTAACGAATTAGGCCACCAAAGCATACATACGAGTCCTTCGTCCAAAGCCTTTTTTTTTTTTGGCAAATTAGCCTTTGTCCAAAGGTAGAGTACTAGAGTTCCGTTGCCTTTTTTTAGAAACACGGCACGAATTTTTTTCTTCGAAAAGGAGGTTGCAACACAGTACAAGATTTGTTGCTATTCTATGCACATGACGAATTTTCGTTTTCTCCCAAACATGCTAAAAACTGTTCGGTGGATTGAAGGCATGACCATTCGGGTGCAACACCTCCTCCAACCCCTCCTCATTGGTCACATTTCTGTCTTCTCCTTTGCCATCGCACAATCTCCACCCCCGTTTGTCTACAAAAAATCTCCACCCCCTCGCCGGCACCACTCCTCCCCTCTCCCCATCACCGCTTCACCGCCATTTCATTTACTAACTTTCTCGCAACAACTTGTTGGGAATTAGCACACACTACCTATAATGACTAGAAAAACCGCAAGAAAACAAACATTATGTGACCATTCTAAGTCTAACGCGCGGAAGGTCGCGCACCGGATTTTCTGAAGAAGAAAAAAATTGTACCGCACTTGAGACTGAAAAGTCATGAGTGACCCACTAACTCATCCCACATTTTTTTTTTGAGATCCATCCCACATTAATTTGGGTCTGCAGAAAGTCATAAGAAACCCACCAATTAAATGTTGCTTACACCATAGTGTGGCTCTCTCATTTGAGGATGCGAAAAGTCACAAGTGACTCACTAATCTTGGATTACACCGAAGTGGCATGGCACTATCAAGTATCCAGCGAGTTGTTAATGTCATCCCCTGCCCCATACACGTGAGCGCCATGAGCCACAAGGGGCATTCCTGTCCACCACCCCTGTATATATACTCCTGATACCACCGTGACCAAATCAGACAAGCTTCATTGATCTATCCTTCGTCTCCACCGATCCCTTGGTAAACCAGCCAGCAGCAGCTCTTGGCTCACCTCTCCCTGCTCCTCGATCTATCTCTAGGTTCCTTGATCCACCGGTCTAGTTTCAAGTGTGGCCATGGCGAAGGTGCACCCGAACTTGGCCGTGCCGTCTCTGGGGATGGCGGCGGCGGCGGCGGCGGCCCGCGACGATGAGCCGGTGACACTGACGGTGTGGCGCAAGTCGCTGCTCTTCAACTGCCGGGGGTTCACGGTGTTCGACGCCAGCGGCAACCTGGTGTACCGCGTGGACATCTACGCGTCCGACTCCCGCGCCGAGGTGGTGCTCATGGACGCCGCGGGGCGCCCCGTGCTCACCGTCCGCCGCAAGAAGGCCATCAGCCTCATGGGCGACCAGTGGCTGGTCTTCCCCGGCGAGGAGACGCGCGCGCTGCCGCTCTACGCGGTGAAGCGGACGCCGCAGTACATGCGCGGCGGCGGCAAGTCCACGGCGCACGTCGCGGCGTGCGGGGGCGCCGCGGGCGGCGCGCGGTACGAGGTGGAGGGGTCGTACGCGCGGCGGTGCTGCGCGGTGTACGACGAGCAGCGGCGCGCGGTGGTGGAGGTGCAGCCCAAGGAGGCGGTGGGCACGGACGTGTTCCGGATGGTGGTGCGGCCGGCGGGCATGGACGTGTCGCTGGCCATGGCCGTCGTGCTCGCGCTGGACCAGATGCTCGGGAGGCCGGGGCTCCTCAGGAGCTGGTCCTCGTAGCGCCAGTGAAACTGGGTTGCCTCCTTCAGTTTGCCTCCTTCAATTTCCAACATTGTTTGGGCCTGAGAGCAGAACAGCTCCTATGCGCCCCCTTCTTTTTTTTTTTTGTTTCCTTTTTGGAAACTTCTCTTTGATATATATGAAGGTCTATGTGCATGGAAATCCTTCTTGAGGTGTATGGTGTTGTTCATTTTTACTGTAATAAAACCATGCATTTTGTAAAGATTAATTAAAAGAGGGATGAAAGTGTATTACTCCCATACTTCTATCTATAAAAGAAGTCACACTAGGCCAATTTCACTGTCTATGTTCTCTCCAACTTTTGTACTAGCACCAAAGGCCTTTCTCAAAAGTTTGCTGAAGTTCCCCGATGTAGAATCTGAAATCTGAACCAATTGCGTGTCAAATTAAGAGGCCGGTGCCCCGTTCCTTTCCACGTAGCGAGCAGTCTAGCAGAACCGGACTTCCTCGGTCGACCAGCTAGCGCTCACTCCAGCTAGTACCTAGCTAGCGCGGGCCAATGATCCGCGTTGAATTCCAATGGCCGAAAGCTGCGCAACCACCCACCGGAGCTATCAGTGCCTGGTGTACGTGGCCGGTGGCCCCATAGGCCATATGCCAGTAAGATCGATCGATTGGCATTGTTCCAGTTAATTTGGATGCATCAGTTTGCACATCGTCTGCGAGAAAACTGCAGAACTGGTGTCGCTTTTCTTTTCTGGAACCTTATTTTTCTTTTTTGATAATCTGTAAGTGCTGTTGCTTGGGGTCGATCTTTTTTTTTTTTTTTGATGCACATGGGGCTGATCTTTTTAGAAAAACAGGGAACATGGGGCTGATCTGAATGGCCCAAAGTGGGCAGGTTTTAACAATTCTCTTCTTACACATGCTACGTGTACCTGTACACTCACTTGGTCCTCAATTGATGAGTGGAATTCCGTACAGACAATTCCCGGGAAATTTTCCTGTCCAAACAAAACTTGTTTGCCACCAGCGATGGAAAATATTTCCTGTCCAGAGAACTTGTTTCAAACCAGCCATGGCCACAAAATGACACGTTGGTCAAGCAAACGTATTTTACCAATCCTAAATTATATAATCAAAATTGAAGATACTATATGGATGCATTATGTACTTTTCTGACTATATTTTTTCATGGTAATGCATGTTTCATTCATATAATAAAGATCAAGTTACAAGACACGTAAACACCGACCTAACAAAACTGAAAAGACAGTAGGATTCTACCTTTTGCACAAAGGACCATCAACCAAGAAGGCAAAATACAATCAAGGCCGAAGAAGCCCCTGAGCTTGACATCAAAGCCCGTCACCCGCATCCGGCACCACCGCAACCACCACTAAAAGAAAATATGATGGATCACCTCTTCATCCGAGCTCGCCGCGGCTCCGTCGCTGATATGCAGCTTTTCGAATCTCCAAAGTAGCTTACCAAAGGCGAAGCCTAGGCAACAACCCCACACGGTCATGTATTAAAAATCTAACGGAGTACAAGAAGTGTACATATATACAAACAAGGGATGAAAAATAAGAAGGGGATGCAAACCTATGTACCAAGGAACCTACCTTTGGTAAGGAAGAAATCCAAGTTAATGACCTATCCTTGTATTTACACTTAATTATATGGGAAAGCAGAGTCATATTACGTATGAAGTTGTGGCGCCAAGCCCCAAAAGATGGCCTTTCATTCCTAAGAAAAAATCCATTCCTCAAGATCCAAATATTCCATGATGCGGCGAAGAATGGATGATCAAAGCCTTGCATTGTAGCCCAAGTATTTGATACATTGACATATTGGGCCCTGCCACCCAAGTAATTTGCAAATAGTTCCAAACACGTTGGCTGAAGTTGCACTAAAAGAAGAGATGGTTATGGTCCTCAAAATGATTCTTAGTTCCTCAGTTCTTGATAAACACTATAAATCACGGCAAAAATTCATATCGCCTTTCATCACGAAGGGACAAGGTGGACATGAAACTTGTCCCTTGGAAGGGCCAAAACATCACCACCATCCACCGCACCAACCTTGTCAAATCGATGCTAACCTCGCAGACGGTGTATTTCATTACACCTCTCATTGTTCCCCCGAGCACGCTCCACAATACTAACAAGCTTGAAAGGTCCTTTCTTTGGTCCGGGACGGACAAGTCAACTGGTGCAAAATGCAAAGTCAATTGGGACATAGTGTGCCGACCTTTGGCTTATGGGGGTCTTGGGGTTCTCAACACCACCAAGTTTGCGTGAGCGCTTAGGGTACGTTGGCCATGGTATGAGTGGATAGATCCAACCAAGCTTTGGGTGGGCATGGGCAATCCATGCGATGAGGATGACCTTGATTTCTTCTATGCCTCCACTATCATCACTATGGGAAATGGTACGCAGACCCCCTTTTGGGGCTCCCCTTGGGTACACGGGAGGAAGCCGCGTGACATCACCCCTCTTATTTTTGAAGCGTCCATAAGGAAAAACTGGAAGGTCCGTGAAGCTCTCAAGGAGAATGCATGGACATCTAAATCAAGCTCACCTCCAAGTTCTCTTGGGCCCACATTCAGGAGTTTGTTGCCCTTTGGACGCTAATTCATGATTTCATCTTGGATGACTGATACGTCTCCGGCGTATCTATAATTTTTGATTGTTTCATGCCAATATCCTACAATTTCCACATACTTTTGGCAACATTTCATATTATTTTTGGGACTAACATATTGATCCAGTGCCCAGTGCCAGTTCATGTTTTCTGCTTATTTTTTATTTCGCAGAAAATCCATATCAAACGAATTCCAAATGCAATAAAATTTTATGGAGAATTATTTTGGAATATATGTGATTTTTGGGAGGTGGAATCAACGCAAACGGAGGCCCACAGCCTCCACAAGGCAGATAGGCGCGACCCCCCTAGCCGCGCGGTGGTGCCTTGTGGGTACACCGTAAGTCGGTTGGGGCTCTTCTTCGGCCGCAAGGAAGCTTATATCGAGAAAAAAATCGTGTTAAAATTTCAGCGCAATCGAAGTTACGGATCTCTGGGAATATAAGAAATGGTTTTCGGCCAGAAAACAGGAACGCGAAATAGAAGAGAAACAGAGAGAGAGATCCAATCTCGGAGGGGCTCCTCCCCTCTGGAAGCCATGGCGGCCATGGACCAGAGGGGAAACTCTCCTCCCATCTAGGGGGGAGGCCAAGGAAGAAGAAGAAGGAGGGGGGGGGCTCTCTCCCCCTCTCTCCCGGTGGGGCCGGAACGCCGCCGGGGCAATCATTGTGACGGCGATCTACACCAACAACTTCGCCGCCGTCAACACCAACTCTCTCCCCCTCTATGCAGCGGTGTAACACCTCTTCTCCCCGCTGTAATCTCTACTTAAACATGGTGCTTAATGCTACATATTATTATCCAATGATTTGTGGCCATCCTATGATGTTTGAGTAGATTCTTTTTGTCCTATGGGTTGATTGATGATCGTGATTGGTTTGAGTTGTATGTTTTATTTTGGTGTTGTCCTATGGTGCCCTCCGTGTCGCGCAAGCATGAGGGATCCCCACTGTAGGGTTTGCAATACGTTCATAATTCTCTTATAGTGGGCGGCTAGAGTGACAAAAGCTTACACCCGAGTAAGGGGGTTGTTGCGTATGGGAGTAAAGAGGACTTGTTACTTAATGCTATGGTTGGGTTTTACCTTAATGATCTTTGGTAGTTGCGGATGCTTGCTAGAGTTCCAATCATAAGTGCATATGATCCAAGTACGAAAAGTATGTTAGCTCATGCCTCTCCCTCATATAAAATTGCAACAATGATTACCGGTCTAGTTATCAATTGCCTAGGGGCAAATCCTTTTCTTGTGTTACAAAAGCTTTCTACTAAATAACTAACTTTTATTATCTTGCAAATTATTTGTAGTTTTATTCTCGCAAATTACTCCTAGTTTTATTCTTGCAAAGTAGTTCTAGCATTACACCTACAAAGTACTTCTAGTTTCATACTTGTTCTAGGTAAAGCGAACGTTAAGTGTGCGTAGAGTTGTATCGGTGATCGATAGAACTTGAAGGGAATATTGATTCTACATTTAGCTCCTCGTTGGGTTCGACACTCTTATTTATCGAAAAGCTACAATTGATCCCCTATACTTGTGGGTTATCAAGACCTTTTTCTGGCGCTGTTGTCGGGGAGCAATAGCGTGGGGTTGATATTCTCGTGTGTGCTTGTTTGCTTTATCACTAAATAGTTTTTATTTTGTGCTCTTGTTTTCTATCTTTAGTTATGGGTAGGAAACGTAAAATACCAAAAAAATTAGTTGTACTTGCTAAACCAATGGTTGAAGAACCACCCAAAATCTTTCATATTGCTGAAGCTTTCTACTTGAATCATCTTCGATCCCTTTGTGCTCGTGCTGAAAACCCAACTAGCTTAGTTGAGGGAATATCATTAGATGAGCATGCTTATTTTGTGCGACACCGCTTGTCTCAAAAAGGGAAACTTTTATGGCATCATATTAATAGTTTGAATTGCTATGCTTGGAATTTATGTGAAATACATGATTTTACTTGTTGTTCTGAAGATCCTAAAAAACACCTTCAGTACCAATGTGAGTTTAAGGATAATGGAATCTTATCTTCTTATGCCAAAGGTGCTTATAGTTACTATGATATTGAACAAATAGAAAAATTTGTTGCTTTTAAGGGTTCATATGAAATTGCTTCTTTGATTGAAAAGTGTGATGCTACTCTTTACAAATCTAAATTTTTTGCCATACTTAAATATTGCTATGAAAACTATGCTTCTAATGCTCATGTGAAAGAATATATTGAGGACACCTCCGCTGTCCAAGAAGAGACTAATATTTTGCAGGAATCTATGAAAGAAGAAATTGATGACACTGTGAGCTCATTAGATGAAAAAATTAAGGAGGAAGAGCGGATTGATCACCCGTGCCCACCTTCTGATGAGAGTAACTCTTTATCTCATACATTGTTTAATTTTCCTTCGTGCTTACCGAAGGATGAATGCTATGATCCCTTTGATGCGTCTGAAATATCCCTTTGTGATGAAATTGATGCTTGCTATGCTTGTGGCCATGATACCAATTTGAATGATGCTTATGAAGACGAACTTGCTATAATTCCTTATGTTAAGAATGAAGTTGTTGCTATTGCACACACACATGATAGTCCTATTATCTTTTTATATTCTCCAAACTACACTATATCGGAGAAGTTTGCGCTTATTAAGGACTAGCAAATGTGCTCGTGCGTTGCATCGGGAGAAACAAATGCTTACGTGTTGTCACTTCTCTTTGCCCCAGCCGCTAGCACCTGAGTCGTGTGCTGACATCATGCTGATGTGATGCATAAGATCAGGAAAGCAGCCATTTACTATTCAGTTTTTCCCTTCACATTTTTCCCTAAAAAAGCAAACTATAGACCCATTTGGACCGACTTGACAAGCCTCATGGGGCAGGCATTTCAATAATTTTGAAAATAAATATCCAAATTAAGTATTTTGAGAACTCTTATGCCACTTTCTTTCAAATATGGAGCATGAAACATGAACTATGTAGAATAAGTATATATTCCTAACACAAGGCTTAACATAGATACATTAATTGTTATTATTATATCCTGACATATCAAGAAACTATTGTCTTTAATTTCCAAATATATCAAGTTTTGACAATTTTCCATCAATCAATGTCATTCCAAGCTAACTATAATATTTGTAGTCTTCAAAAATATTTGTAATAGATATATTCATTTCTTTTCATGCAAACAATCAAGACCAGGTTAAACATATTGAGTAATATAAAGTAAGCTTTTCTTATATAGAAAGTCTGTGATCAGAATGGTACTATAATCTATCATGAAAAGGACGCATAGAGAATGTCATAGATAAGTGGCGCAAATCAAGATCATTGATTGGTATCAATATATGTATAATGTATATGCCATATACAAATTCTAAGAGTTGGACCAAGAAAGTATATGCGAACAAACAAGCAAATAACCCCCGGAGAAATACGTCGGGCGTGAGGGCCCAAGAAAGGTAATTGAGACAACCCTGAATGATGTAAGACACTGACAAAGCAAGAGAAATATGAAAATATACCAAGAAATAAATCCCGAGTGTGAAAAGAGATATGGCCACTAAAATTTGAAATGATCCAAAGGTTCAGTGATGATTTTTCTGAGGGAAATTGTGAGTGATTTTTGATACAATATAATGTGGTTGCTTAGTTTCTGAAAGGGAACAGTGGAAGAAAAAAAGGGTACATATAAGCCCTCAAAGGCACTCTGCAGACAAGTAAATTTTGGGAAAACACAACTCCATATGTGCTCTAAATCAAACTAAGAATATACATTCTATCTATCGTAGGCAAGAGGGATACGTCCAATTACACAAGTACATTATCTTGGCATTATGATCTTCATCTGTATATGCAGTGCAGCTACAGTTACAATCGTCAACCACATATGCCAAATGTAAACGATCTGAAGAATTTGAAACAAACTTAGTGAAGGTTAACCAGCCTTGCTACAACAACAATGAAATATTCTCAACTGAACAATATTCTACAATCCTATCTAGATGGAATAACGGTTCGCCTTTTCTTTCCACAAAATTTTGATCGACGATTTGTCGATTAACAGATCCAGAAAAAAAATACATGGTTAACATGTAAAATGCAGCTAGGCGATTTCAATATAAAGAAGAAAAAACATAACTGAATATATACTGGAGTGAAAAGTTGAACGGCTGGTGAAATCCATACCAAGATATGTACTAACAACCTGTGAGTACCAGGGCAATATTCATTGGAGAAGATACCTGAAAACTGAGTTGCAAGTGTAGCTTGTTTCTGGCTTTCTGCTTATCCTTGGTTCATATGCAGAGTCTGTTTGGAGATCATGGCTTTCCTTACACGACAGCAGGGCTAAACTCCATATACCTTCAGCCAACCAGAGAGAGTGAAAGCTCAACTCTTCTTTGTTTACTTGGGCCCAGGATATGCTTACCAAAATGCTGCTGGATGAAAGGTTAGGCAGATGCAAATGAGGTTATAGTACATTATCAACAAAGGAAATTTGCCCGTGGGTTGCAACGACCAACGGGGGAGAAAAGAATAAATTTTTTGACAAAAGCATTTGCGACCAAAATTTCTGCCCCAAAGTCGATCGACCATAACCACCTCAATTCGCCTTTTCGTCATAATATTTAATAGGAAAATATGCCCGTCCGTTGCTACAGTTTTATTTTTGTTGAATATTTGTTACGCCAAGGAGAATTTTAAACGACGATGTAGGCCTTCTTTCATTTGCATAACCATATTTTTGTAAGTAGGTATGAGAATAGAGAATGATGAACAAGCATGCCTCTATTTGCATCAGAGAAGAACTAAACACATCAGACCATCAATTACGCTGACCAAATCTTGATCTGAAGCATGCAAACCTACTGAAAAAAGGCCAGATGAGGCACCTGTTAGTGAGTCCATAATTTTCTCCAGTGTATTTCATCATATACCCGTCATATGCTCAATAATATAGATGGAAAAATTGATTGCCAATGTTTGGAGAGCAAAAGGACAGCCTACACGAATATGATCATGCCAAGGGTGGAATTAATCAGTATTATCTAGCTATGTTTTTCCAGTCCAAGTGACATTTCCAATTTCTCAGATTAGTTTTTCTGTTCTAGGCTACATCACCACTTATATCTGCTTTGCAACAGTTTTTGGGCCACGAAAAATAACTGTATTATCTGAAGAGACTAAGAAAACTCTGACTAATCAAACAGCATGGCTGCATACTGGAGAAATTAGTTGGCAGAGATTTCTCCTAATAGATGGGCAGACTGCCAAAATTATTTGAATCAAAGCAGGTTGCTTCTTGCAATTTCAAGCCTTCGGTTTACTTCTTACTTTTGTCCAAGCTTCCATGGGAGCGCTCTATATTCATGGAGGTGCTTCATTAGGCAGGTGAGAAATATATGCGTGAGCTGTGAATGTATAAATAACTAAAGATTTAGTGGTATTCACCTTGTGAACAAAGATGAAACCAAGTCTAGACATGAAAATATAAAGCACATGATTTCGATAACAGAAGCATCACCATCTAGGAAACTAAAACTCTCACCATTAGCCTAATTAATTTTAGATTGGGCTCATACATTACCAAACAACTTTGGAGAAAGGGGTCGCGCATTACATAAAATTGCAGATGAAAAGAAAGAGAAGGTAGGTGACCTTAGAATTTATGGATGAAAAGCTTGCTCCAATAATACAGAACGTTGCTGAACTATGCATCTCCCGAAAGGCTAAAATCCACAGTACACCATGGCACTTCCCCGTTTCTGAGCCCATTCAATGCATTGATGTCAGGAATCAATCAATAAATCTACGTGTTATTTGAGGCATAAACTGGGTTACAGACTACAAGAATTCTTTCCAATCGAATCAGCCACATCCATCTCGAACAAATTAACTAAGAAATAATAACCTGAAACTATGAGTGCTCAGCACCGGCTTCAGCTCTAATGGTAATCCCCTCCTAGCACCAGCAGACCGAGCTACTGGACGCAAGCGTGTGTCAAGGTTTCCAAGTTAATTTGGTCAACTGCTCAATTTCAAAAGGGGATTTGGCTTACGGGGAGTAGCTGGGTGACCTTCAGGTGTGCAACACGGTACCTTGTTCGTGCTTGCGGTTGGGGGAGGAGGCCGGCAGGAGCTTCGGGAGGCCGCCGGCAGCAGGAGCTCGGGGAGGCCGGCAGCCCCAGGTGAGGTCGAATTAAATTTCCACCTCCATGAAGACCTCCGCGTGCACCAGAGGCCATTGTTGCTGCAGACCTCCCCGGGACAGGCGGCCGTGTCCAGGAGCTCTACCTCGCCGTCATCCTCCTCCTCCTTGAAGTAATCGAGCCGGGATGCACGGAATCGAGCTGTCAGGGCTCTTGAGATTGGCGCCGCAGGGGAAGTCGGCGGAAGCGGCGAGTATGGCGGCCGCTTGGACGTACTTGGCAAGGGAGCAGGTGTGCGAGGTCCGGGAAGCTGAGGTGAGGAGGGCGGCCCCATGACGCCCGTGGATAGCACCGCTGTGGCTGCACCCTGCACCGCACTGCCGTCTGCTGTAGCATCCGCCGCCTTGTCCGACCTCCTGTCGCCGCACCGCCCCTCCTTTCCCCCTTTTTCTCCTCCCCCCATCTCCGCGTCTCCTTTCTAACAGGAGCCCCGGATGCCTTGGATCCGCTCGGGAAGTCACGCTCCGGCCTTCCTCGTCGTCACCGGCGACCCCCGTCCTCACCGCCCGCCTCCGGATCCTCCCCAGCCCCTGCCGCGCACAGATCCGTCCGCTGCAAGCTCCAGCCGTCGCCGCCCTTCTGCAGATCGCGGGTTGAATACTCAAAAACGCAGGGTCCTTTTTGTAAAAGCAAAACGTTTTCTCAGATATTCACTAAAAAAGGACTGCGGGTTGAATACCTAAAACAGCAGGGACTTTTCTGCAAAATCACCGCGACGGTGAGCGGGCAGAAGCGATCGGTGCTTTATTATTAGGTAAAGATTACATTGATGGGTTGCTTTTTACCGTTGCACATGATAATTTTGATGAATATAATATGCATGTGCTTGCTGCTCCTACTTGCAATTATTATGAGAGAGGAACTACATCTCCACCTCTCTATGTTTCTAATGCGATAAAATTGCAAGAAACTATTTATACTATGCATTGGCCTTTACTTGATGTGCATGAATTGTTCTCTTATGACATGCCGATGCATAGGAAGAGAGTTAGACTCCGTTGTTATGTGATATATGTTGCTTTGTGCTCACTACTAAATTACAAATCATTGTTAATTAAAACTGGCTTTGATATACCTTGGGATCCGGGTGGATCGATTACTTGAGCACTTTATGCCTAGCTTAATGGCTTTAAAGAAAGCGCTGCCTGGGAGACAACCCGGAAGTGTTAGAGAGTCATTTATTTCTGTTATGTGCTTTTAAAAAGTTTAAAAACAAAAAAATATAGAGGGGAACCTAAAAACTTTTTCAAAAAGAGAAGCGATTGGAAGGTTATGCATTGGAGAAGTGAGGGTCGACCTTGAACACTTGTGTTCATGCTCATGGAAACAATGTAGAATTTTTCATGGAAGTTTCTCACAAAAATAATTATCCCCTTGTACAAATCCATTGTATTATAAACATAATGTGCCAAGATTTACCTTTAGGATGACTAAATTGCTTGTTTGGTGTGTGCTGTGAAAAAACAGAAACTTTTGCTGTAGTGCTTGAATTTTGTTATTTTACTGGAACGTGCAAAAATTCTGAAATTTTTACACAGTACTTCTATGCAAATTGTTTATTTTTTCCTAAGTTTTCAGAATTTTTTGAGTTACATAAGTATATGTACCATCTGCATCTTTACAGACTGTCCTATTTTCATAGATTGCTGTTATAGTTTCTTTATTTGCGTATGTTTGAAATCTTGTTGAGCCCCATTGACTTGGGAGCCATAGAATTGTGATAGCATACAGTGGTTAATGTTTGATTATAATTATATAATAATGTTACAGCAGGACATGATGGGATTTGATGTTATATGTACTAACCCCTCTAATAAAAAGTTCGGTTAAGTTTTGTGTGGATGAAGTGTTCGAAGAACGAGGAGGTATCGATATGAGGAGAATAAGGAAAGGCAAGAGCTCAAGCTTGGGGATGCCCAAGGCTCCCCAAGTAAATATTCAAGGAGACTCAAGCATTTAAGCTTGGGGATGCCCCGGAAGGCATCCCATCTTTCTTCAACAATTATCGGTATGTCTCGGTTTTTGTTTTGTTCACATGTTATGCGTAAATTCTTGGAGCATCGTGTGCTTTTTGTTCTCCTTTTAATAATGCACCATGCTAGTATGAGATAGTCCTTGGTCAATTTATAGAATGCTTCATGCACTTCACTTATATCTTTTGAGTATGCCTTTATAGAATGCTTTATGTGTTTCACTTATATCATTTGAAGTTTGGATGCCTGTTTCTCTATATTTAGAAAACTGTTATTTGTAGAATGCTCTTTTGCTTCACTTATATTTATTAGAGTGTAGTCTTTTGTAGAAAGAATTAAACTCTCATGCTTCACTTATATCTATTTAGAGAGTCAACAGGAATTGGTCATTCACATGGTTAGTCGTAAAATCCTACATAAAACTTGTAGATCGCTGAATATGATAAGTTTGATTCCTTGAAATAGTTTTGCGATATTAAGATGGTGATATGTGGGAGGTACTAGTGAATGATTGTGGTTTAGTAAGAATATTGGTGTTAAGGTTTGTGATTCCCGAAGCATGCACGTATGGTCTGTTGCTACTTGTGAGCTGCGTTGGGATTTCCCCGAAGAGGAGGGGATGATGCAGTACAGTAGAGATAAGTATTTCCCTCAGTTATCAAACCAAGGTTATCAATCCAGTAGGAGAATCACGCAACAACTCATTAGCAGTACCTGCACACAAAACAACAAATCCTCGCACCCAACGCGAACAAGGGGTTGTCAATCCCTTGGCGGTCAATTGCAAGATTAAATTGTATGGTGATAGATAAATAGATCGAACAAAAATACAAAATAAAATAAATAAAGTAAAAGTGTAGCAAGGTATTTTTATGGTTTTTAATATATGATTTAGATAGACCCGGGGGCCATAGTTTTCACTAGAGGCTTCTCTCTTGAAAATAGCATACGGTGGGTGAACAAATTACTGTTGGGCAACTGATAGAAAAGCAAATAATCATGACGATATCCAAGGCAATGATCATGTATATAGGCATCACGTCCGAGACAAGTAGACCGACTCCTGCCTGCATCTACCACTATTACTTCACACATCGACCGCTATCCAGCATGCATCTAGTGTATTAAGTCCATAAAGAACGGAGTAACGCCTTAAGCAAGATGACATGATGTAGACAAAGTAAACTCACGCATGAATAAACCCCATCTTTTTATCCTTAATAGCAATCATACATACGTGTCATGTCCCTTTCTGTCACTCGGATTGAGCACCGCAAGATCGAACCCATTACAAAGCACCTCTCCCATTGCAAGATAAATTAATCTAGTTGGCCAAACCAAATCAATAGATCGGAGAGAAATACGAAGCTATAATAATCATGCATAAAAGAGTTCAGACAAGACTCAAATAATATTCATGGATAATCTGATCATAAACTCACAATTCATCGGATCCCAACAAACACACCGCAAAAAGTGATTACATCGGATAGAACTCCAAGAATATCGAGGAGAACATTGTATTGAAGATCAAAAAGAGAGAAGAAGCCATCTAGCTACTAACTATGGACCCGAAGGTCTGTGGTAAACTACTCACGCATCATCGGAAGGGAAGTAAGGTTGATGTAAAGCCCCTCCATGATCGAATCCCCCTCCGGCAGAGTGCCGGAAAAGGCCTCCAGATGGGATCTCTCGAGAACAGGAACTTGCGGCGGTGGAAAAAGTATTTTGTGGATTCTTCTGTTGGTTTCCCGATTTTAGAGAATTTATAGAGGTGGAATTAGGTCAAATGGAGCTGTGTGGGCCCCACGAGGTACCAGGGCGCCCCCCTGGAGCGCACCGTGGTGCCTCGTGGGCCACTGCTTCATCTTCTCGTCCCCTCCCGAAGCTTCTAGTGTTTGTTATCTCCAGAAAAAAATCTCCAAAAAGTTTCGTGGCATTTGGACTTCGTTTGGAACTGATATGTTGGAAAACCAAAAACAGGCAAAAAAACAGCAACTGGCACTGGGCACTAAGTTAATAGGTTAGTCCCAAAAAATGATATATAATTGCTGTAAATGTACATAAAAACATCCAAGATTGATACTATAATAGCATGGAACAATCAAAAATTATAGATACGTTGGAGACGTATCAAGCATCCCCAAACTTAATTCCTGCTCGTCCTCGAGTAGGTAAATGATAAAAACAGAATTTTTGATGTGGAATGCTACCTATCATATTCATCATATATTATTTTCTTTATAGCATGGACTTTTGGACTTGAATGATTCAAAGCAATAGTCTATAGTTTGACATGAAGATATAAATACTCAAGCATACTAACAAGCAACCATGTCTTTCAAAATATCAACGCTAAAGAAAGTTATCCCTAGCCCATTATGCTCAATCATTGATCCATTCATGAAACACACTCAATATTAGCTACACACAATGCACAAGTATGACAATAGTGCTCTCTAGTTGGTACTTTGTAAGAGAAGATGGAGACTCAAATAAAAATAAAAATTGCATAAAAGTAAATAGATAGGCCCTTCGCAGAGGGAAGCAGAGATTTGCAAATGTGCTAGAGCTCAAAGCTTAAATTAGAGAGATCAAATTATTTTGAGAGGCATGCTTTTCCTGTCAACGAAAACGACCGAGAATTCCCAATATCTTCCATGCTAGACACATCATAGGCGGTTCCCAAACAGAAAATAAAGTTTATTTCCTTTCCACCATTCTTTCACAATCCATGGCTATCCGTATCCACGGGTGCGCTCCATACCAACACTTTCCAAGGAATTGTTATTATTAATTTTGATTCATTGTGGTACTGGGCATCCCTATTACTAGCCACTCTCTCATGCAATGACAAGTGAATAAACACTCATCGTGAGAATAACACACCTAGCATGGAAAATATTGGCCACCCCCTGCCGCTTCATGAGCGGTACGGGCACACAAAACGGAAAATTATTTTGAAAAATTAGAGTTGGCACATGCAAATTTACCTGGAACGGCATTGAAATACCGCATATAGGTAGATATGGTGGACTCATTTGGCACAACTTGGGTTTAAGGAGTTTGGATGCACAAGCAGTATTCCAGCTTAGTACAAATGAAGGCTAGCAAATAGATTGAGAAGCAACCAACCAAAAAGCGAAAACGGTCATAAACAAGCATTAAACATAACTAACACCGAATAATGCAGCATAAGTAGGATATAATTTCATTGCATAACTATTGACTTAATGTGCATGCATAGGGAATCACAAACCTTAACACCAATATTCTTACTAAATCATAATTACTCACTAACATGACTCACATATTATCATCTCCATATCGCAAAACTATTGCAAGGAATCAAACTTATCATATCCAATGATTTATATGAAAGTTTTTATTATATCCCTCTTGAATATTCATCACTTTGGGACCAAATTCATATCTTGTGCAAATTACCATTACTATTAACAACTCTCAAAAAGATATAAGTGAAGCATGAGAGTGCACATATTTCTTCAAAATTTATCAACTCTCAAAATAATATAAGTGAAGCATGAGAGTGCACATATTTCTTCAAAATTTATCAACTCTCAAAATAATATAAGTGAAGCCCGAGAGTTCAAATATTTCTTCAAAATTTAGCCACTGCCGTGCTCAAAAAGATTTAAGTGAAGCACTAGAGCAACTGCCTAGCTCAAAAAAATTTAAGTGAAGCACATAGAGTATTGTAACAAATCATGATTAACGTGTGGCTCTCTCAAATAGGTGTGTCCAGCAAAGATGATTGTGACAAACTAAAAAGAAAACAAAGCAAAGACTCATATAATACACGACGCTCCAAGTAAAACACATATCATGTGATGAATAAAAATATAGCTCCAAGTAAAATTACCGATAGTTGGTAGAAGAAAGAGGGGATGCCTTCTGGGGCATCCCCAAGCTTGGACGCTTGAGTCTTCCTTGAATATTACCTTGGGGTGCCTTGGGCATCCCCAAGCTTAGGCTCTTGCCACTCCTTATTCCTTCATCTATCGTGATCTCACCCAAAACTTGAAAACTTCAATCACACAAAACTCAACAAAACCTTGGTGAAATCCGTTAGTATAACAAAATAAATCCTTAACTTTAAGTACTGTTGTAAATTTATTAGCATAATGCTACTGTAATCCAACTTCTCCATGGCTTATACCCCCCGATACAATCCATAGATTCATCAAAATAAGCAAACTATGCAACAAAAACAGAATCTGTCAAAAACAGAACAGTCTGTAAAGATCTATTTAAAAGCTATACTTCTGTAACTCCAAAAATTCTGAAAATTAGGAAAACGTGTGAAATTCACATACCAATGCTGTGTAAAAATTTCAGATTTTTCTGACGCTCCAGTACAGAACTAAAATTCCAGCACTGGACGCAAAATTTTCTGTTTTCCAAACAGCATCAATTATATTATCTTCCAAATCATCCCAAAGGCATTACTTGGCACAAAAACTAATTAAAACATAAAAAACACAATCATAACAGTAGCATAATTGTGTAAACACACAAGAACAGAAACAAAAAGTAAAATTTTTATTTTATTCATTGGGTTGCCTCCCAACAAGCGCTATTGTTTTATGCCCCTAGCTAGGCATAATGCATAGTTTTCAAGTATTGTCATCCTTCAAGTTGATTCCATAAGTGGCGCTCATAATTGATTCATATGGTGCTTTAATTATTTTCCTAGGGAAGTGTTCCATCCCTTTCTTTAGTGGAAATTGAAATCTTATATTACCTTTGTCGGGGTACGACCATCTATGGGGCCATGCAGCCCCTTTGTGGTTCGGCGGGGAGGATCGGCGCGCACAAAGAGCATGAACAATGGAACGCGAGGGATTTTACCCAGGTTCGGGCCGCTGAGAAGCGTAAAACCCTACTCCTGCTTTTGGTGTATTAGTGGTGCGGAAGCACAATACAAGGAGCGCTTCTCCCGGCTAGGTGCGGAGAGAGCAGCTACGCGAGAGGTCCTTGTGTTTGAAAATGGGTCTGAATCCTCTAAACTGTTGCCTTGGCCCTCCTTTTATAGTCCAAGGGGTTACCACAGTGGCAAAACAGTAATTACAGCGTGACTAGATAGTGAACAGTGCTATCATACCTAACTCTGCCAGTTTAGGACAAAGGCATTAAATGCAACGCTTAGGTGTCGCGCGGAGAGGAAGTCCCGGCAAGGTTTCCGCACCGCTTGCCCAGCTACCTCGTATTATCTTGACACGCCTCCTGGACGGGTGTCATTAGAGGCAATTCTTGTCCCAGCGAGCTGACACGTGCCCGACAAGCCTCACCAAGCAACCTGCGCGGTCGACACCTCACGCACCAGCGAACACCTGTGCGGCGTGGTGGAGCGCTGGAGGGCTGGCATAAGCTTGCTGGGTCTTCACCTTGCCGGTTTATGCTTGCCGGCAAGGAGTGTCTTCACCTTTGGTACTGGTCGAATGCCGAGCCTTGAGCTTCTCTCTGGTAGCTCCTTCGGCTGGACTTGGAGTCTTGGCCTTGGCAGTTCCCGGCAAGGCCTTGGCTGGCAAGGAGGCTGCTACTATCTGTGCATAAGTCAGGGTATAAAATACCCTTGTTTTATACACCGACAGGAGCCCCCGGGCCTGGGCCATATGCGCATCCGAAGCGTCGTTGGGCTGGGCCCAAGTAATTCATAGACACGCGGGAAACTGTCGTTACAATTTTGGTCATGATGATCTCCATTCTCTGAGATCTTCTTTGCTTCCTCACTGATCTGGACTTGGGTGCGTCCTCGGCCGTCTTCCGGCAACTCCTGCCGTTGGGCTAGTCGTGTACCGGTGCGCGGCTGCGCGTGGCAAGGGGTAACTGCCATATTCGTCTTTACTCCTCCTTTTTCTGCACCCCTCCATCACGCGCGTCTGCATACATGCAAGGTAGTGGATTGGCGAAGAGGGGCGGTCGTTGGAGTGGTGCGCCTGTCAATGGGCGCAGAACGCGGGATTGGCGAACTTGGACGGTCGCCGGAGTGGTGCGCCTGCTCATGAATGCAGGGCGCAGGATTGGGGAGTTTGGGCGGCCGCCCGAGGATGGTGAAGAGCCAACCCCCGCATCCTCCCTATAAAAAGGGGGCTGCGGGATGCGGTGCTCATCCACTTCCTTCGCCCCATCCTTCTGGCGACTGCTATCCTCGCCTCCTTCCTCTTCCTCCCGCTTCCGTGGGCACCATGGTGAGGGGGAAAGGCCGGGCTCGTGGGCCTGCCACCGCCACGCGGGCTTCTCTTCGGGATCGTGCTGGCGCTTCTGCTGTGGCCGCGGAGGCCGGCCCCAGCGCTCGAGGTGGAACCGCGGGCCGTGGTTGTGGAAGACGCGCCGCCCGGGGACGAGGTGGCCGTGGTGGTGCACTCGTTACTCCGCCTCCGGCCAACCAGTCCTTGGCAGAAGCCACACGGAGGACACGGCGACCGGCCATGGAGCCGGCTGCGGCTTCCTCGTCCTTTTGCCAGGGAGATGGAGGGCGTCGATTTGCGCGGCTTGTGGCTGCGTGTTGACGGCTGCTGCAATGGCCTGGTCCGGGTGGCCATCGAAGCTTCCGCCAATGGCATCTTGTACTTCATGCGAGGGTAGAAGTCCTTCGTCCATGCTCGCTGCCTGGGGCGGGGGCATCTCCTCCACTTCAGGCTGGACGGGGCCGACACGCTCGTCGTGAAGTTCTTCGGGGCTTCAGGCGCTCGTCTGGAGTGCTGCGCGGAAAGCTTGAGCGACTCCGACACCGCTTTCTCCAGCGAGACTGAGGACGATGACGATGACGGCGATGACGACGGTGGCGCTCCAGGCGTGAAGGTCGAGGACGACGGCTCCGACTCCTTCATCTCGTATTGATCGCCGGCAGCACCATCATCTGGCTCTCCAGGAGCGATCCGCCTAGGTGCCCCTTTTGCCCTTGTATTGCACTTGAGATAAACCCTAGCAAAGGGCCAATGAACATGTAATCGAGTACTTTCTTAATGAACATCGAGTTTTTGCCGGGTTTAAATAAGCGTACGTCGTTTTCCCTTGTTTCATTTGTTTTTGCATGATCGTGTTCCCTACGCTTGTTGGAAGCTTGCCGGTGCGCACACTTGCCGCGAGCGCTTTGAGGAACGGGTCCTTAGCAGCCTGCTGGAAGTGCCGCTGCCGGCAAGGCGACTTGCCGGGACAGGACGCAACTGCTAGGCTTGCCGAACGGACTCGAGGCAAGCTAGAGCGCAGACCGATCGCGACAAGGTTCCTCTCGCGTGCAGGTTTCTCATACAAAGTGCAAAATCGTTCAAGGGAGAACGCGAATGTAACTAAGGAAAACTTTTAAAATCTTCCAACTTAGCTTTTCTCTGCGTCGTTTTTCTTGTTGCATGAAATAATCACTAGAACGTCATTTAGAAATGGTACCCGTCTCCACTCCCCCCTGGAAACTTGCGTGCGAGGGATTCCCTTGTCCTTTTAAGAAAAAGGCAGAAGAGAAAAGAGAGTTTTGGGAACCTTGACGGCTCGTTAGCTATCTCATACAAACCAAAGTGTACATCACAACATTATATGCATCGATTTGTAAATGAACATGTCTGAGGAGTCGCGAAGCACTTAGCTTTATTATGCACAGGTTCTGCGCCTGGCTTTGTACGAAGGGTTACATGTCTTGCCGACAAGGCTTGTACAAAAGGGGTTGCCGGGAGATGTCCCGGCAACTGCGCCTCACGGGTAGAACTTGCGAAGATGCTCAATATTCCATGAGTTTTGCACTGGGGTGCCATCTTCAGTCTCCAGCCGGACTGCGCCAGGCCTGGTGACTCGTACTACCCGGTAAGGGCCTTCCCACTTCGGCGTCAACTTGTTTGATCCTTTGGCGGACTGGGCGCGCCGAAGAACAAGGCCGCCTTCCTCAAGGCTCCGGGCGCGCACTTTGCGGCTATGGTAGCGGCGCAAGGCTTGCTGGTAGCGTGCAGCTCACACAGCCGCCCGAAGACGATCTTCCTCAAGGAGCAACGCGTCGGCTTGCCGCAGTTGCCCTTGCTCAGCTTCATCATAAGCGAGTACTCGAGGTGACCCGTATTGGAGTTCCGTGGGAAGCACCGCCTCTGCACCATAGATTAGGGAGAAGGGTGTCTGGCCGGTAGCTCGATTTGGTGTCGTCCTGACTGACCAAAGAACCGCCGGCAACTCATCAACCCAGCGCTTTCCGCACTTGCGCAGCTTGTCGAAAGTTCTTGTCTTGAGACCACGCAGCACTTCAGCATTCATCCTTTCTGCTTGGCCATTGCTTCTCGGGTGAGCGATAGACGCAAAACAGATTTTGCTGCCAAGGTCTTGATTGTACTGCATGAAGGTGTGGCTCGTGAATTGCGTGCCGTTGTCGGTGATGAGCCTGGTAGGAACCCCGAAACGGCAAACTAATACTTTGAAGAACTTGGCTGATTGCGTTGTCACCTTCCTCACTGGCTCCACTTCTGGCCACTTCGTGAACTTGTCGACAGCGACGTACAAGTACTCGAAGCTCCCGGCAGTGCGGGGGAAAGGGCCCAAGATATCGAGCCCCCAGACCGAAAAGGGCCAGGAGAGAGGGATCGTTTGGAGAGCTTGAGCTGGTTGATGTGCATTCTTTGAATGCAACTGGCACGCTTCACACTTGGTTACTAGCTCAGTCGCATCCTGGAGGGCGGTGGGCCAATAGAAGCCTTGCCGGAAAGCTTTGCCGGCAAGTGCCCTTGATCCTATGTGAGAGCCACATATGCCTCCATGTATCTCTGCCAACAGTTCTAGCCCGTCTTCCCGGCAGATACACTTCAATTTCACACCGTTTGGTCATTTTCTGTATAGGATGCTATCCACAAACTGATACATACTTGACTGGCGGGCTACTTTCTCAGCTTCCTCTTGCTCATCGGGAAGTTCTCCTGTTTGAAGGAAATGGACTATCTGCTGTGCCCATGCCGGAGCCTGTGGCTCGACGACAAGGGCCAAAGGCTTCTCTTCGGTCATGGGAGCGCTTGCTTCCGCGACAAGAACCTGTGGTCCCGCGCTAAGCCGCTGCTCACCACCAGCCGTGTCGTTGTTCCTGGCAGCGTCGTTGCCGGTGGCTTTTGGGAGCTCCGCCAGAAAGTACTTGCCGGTACTCAACTTTCTTCTCTTACTGGCCTGTGTTGATGGAGTAAATGTGGGTTGATTCAAATGGAGCACAAAGGTTCCCGGTTCCACGGGAAGCTTTCGCGCAGCACACTTTGACAGGCTATCAGCAATGCTGTTTTCCGCACGAGGGACGTGTTCTGTTAGCAGTCCGTCAAAGTGTTCCTCCAATTTCCTCCTTCCACATATGCTCTCATCAATGGGCTTTGGTAATCCTTATTCACTTGCTTCACAACAAGCTGCGAGTCACCGCGGATGATCAATTTCTTGATTCCAAGGTCCACTGCGATCCGAAGACCGGCAAGGAGCCCTTCGTACTCAGCAGTGTTGTTTGTAGCTTGCTCCCTGGGAAAGTGCATTTGGACCACATACTTGAGGTGCTCCCCGGTGGGTGCGACAAGCAGCACTCTGGCACCGGCGCCTTGCAGCGAAAAGGCACCATTGAAGTACATAACCCATTCTTTCGCTATTTCCTTGCCGGGGAGAGCCGTTTCTTGAATCTCTTCGTCTTGCATTGGTGTCCATTCAGCAATGAACTCTGCCAAGGCTCTGCTCTGGATTGTTGAAGTGCTTTCAAACTTGAGTGCAAAGCTTGATAATTCCAACGCCCACTCCACTACCCTGCCGGTTGCCTCTGGATTTCTCAAGATGCGTTGCAGCGGGAAGCGAGTGACAACGGTGATCTCGTGTGCTTGGAAGTAGTGACGCAGCTTCCTTGAGGCCATAAGGAGGCCGAAAAGCAACTTCTGCACCCCAGAGTATCTCGATCTAGCCCCCTGTAGGAGGGAACTAACGAAATACACCGGTCGCTGCACCGTTTTCTTCTTCGGCACCACTTGCTGATCAGCTGCACTTGCTTGTGCTGTCGGTGACTTGTCGGCACCAGGTCTTGCCGGGGAAGATTCCGGTTTGTCGCTGGACGGGCTTGCCGTGGCTGTTTCCTCGTCATCGACTTCCCTCTGTGCCACTAATGCAGCACTAGCCACTTGATTCGTTGCCGCTACGTATAGCAGCAACGGCTCTTGCGGTCTAGGCGCAACTAGTGTTGGCGCGGAGGAGAGGTATCTTTTCAAGTCCTGCAGCGCGGCCTCCGCTTCCGGAGTCCATTTCATCGGACCTGCCTTTTTCAAAATCTTGAAAAATGGCAAGGCACGCTTAGCGGATCTTGAAATGAACCTACTCAAGGCAGCAACACAACCGGCAAGACGCCGCACATCTTTGACGCTTTTTGGTGCTTGAATCTGCTCAATTGCTTTGATCTTGTCGGGATTCGCTTCAATTCCTCGCTGAGATACAAAGAATCCGAGAAGCTTGCCGGACGGGACGCCAAACACACACTTCTCGGGGTTGAGCTTCCGGTTAATCTTGCGCAGGTTTGCAAACGTCTCTTCCAAGTCTTGAATGAGGGTTGATTTGTCCTTGGTTTTGACCACTATATCATCCATGTAGACTTCTACATTCCTGTGCGGCTGGGGCTCAAAACCAATCTGGACTGCTCTTGCAAACGTGTAACCGGCACTCTTTAATCCGAAAGGCATACGCACGAAGCAGTATGTGCCACATGGAGTAATGAATGCTGTTTTCTCCTCGTCCTCCTTGGCCATGAATATCTGATGGTATCCGGAATATGCATCAAGGAAGGAGAGCAGATCGCAGCCAGAGGTGGTGTCCACAATTTGATCGATGCGTGGCAAAGGGAAAGGATCTTTTGGATAAGCTTTGTTGATATCAGTGTAGTCTATACAAAGTCTCCACTTCCTGTTTGCCTTGCGCACCACCACTGGATTCGCCAACCACGTGGGATGTAACACCCCTCTGACCAGGCCTGCTGCTTCGAGTTTCTTGATTTCTTCGGCAATGAACTACTGTCGCTCCAAAGCTTGCTTCCGGACTTTCTGTTTGACGGGCCGAGCATGGGGACAAACGGCAAGGTGGTGCTCAATTACCTCCCTGGGAACGCCGGGGATGTCAGACGGTCGCCACGCGAACACATCGACATTCGCCCGCAGGAAGGCAACGAGCGCGCTTTCCTATTTGCTGTCAAGAGTGGCGCTGATGGTGAAGGTACCGTCAGCGCCGTCCTCCCTCGCCGGCACCTTCTTGGTTGCCGGTGCAGTGGCTTTGGATCTCTTACCGGCAGAGCATTCCGGCAAGTCTTCAACGGGTGCGCAGCACTCCGAAGAGGTGCGCTTCCCGGAATCCTTGCTAGGGGTCTTGCCGGAGTTCTTCTTTTCTTTCTTCTTGGCGGGAGCTAGCGCCTTGGCCGCCTCTACTGCAACCGCGTCCCTGTACATCTTGTTGACGCAAATGACTGCATCTTTCTTGTCGGAGTTGATGGAAATGATACCCATCGGCCCTGGCATCTTTAGTGAGTTATAAGCGTAGTGAGACGCCGCCATGAATTTTGCCAAGGCTGGGCGGCCAAGTATTCCATTATACGGCAGGGGGGTCTTGACGACATCAAAGACAATCTTTTCCGTCCTGTAATTCAATTCCCCGCCAAACGTCACCGGCAACGTGATCTTTCCCTTGGGCTGGCTTCTTCCCGGGTTTACTCCCTGAAACGTGCCCATTTTCTCGAGTTCCTCATCGGGGATCTACAGCCTCTTGATAACTTCCGGAGAGATCAGGTTCAGGCCGGCCCCACCGTCAACTAACATCTTTGTTACCTGGAGGTTGCGAATTGTTGGCAAGACCAACAATGGCAAGCACCCGACCGCGGTTATGCGATCGGGGTGGTCCTCAGCATCAAAGATGATAGGCGTGTGCAACCATTTGAGTGGTTTTTGAGAGCCCATTGCCGGCTCTGCCGCGTTAACTTCACGAGCCCATCGCTTAAGTTGGCGGTGGGATGAGTGCAAAGATGCGGCTCCGTCAACGCACATCGCGTCAGTCGCCTTCTGGAATTCTTGCTCGCTGGTCCCATCGTCATCCTCTTCTTCTTCACTTCCATCATCTCCCTCTTTCTTTTCACGGCCCCTAGCAGGCTTCTCCTTCTGCTGCTTGGCCTTGCCGCGGCGGCCTCCTCGACCACCGCGGCCCTTCTTGCCAGACCCATCAGCACCATCTTGACCCTTTTCTTTGTCGCGCTTCTTGTATTCAGCCTTCTGCTTCTCGACAAGGTGCTTGACTTGTCGGCACTCTTGGAGATCATGGCCCTTGGTGCGGTGGATCTTGCAGTACGGTCCATCGGGTCTGCCGGCCTTCTCATTTGCCGCTGCCTCCTGACAAGCGGCGCATGCAGCTGCCTCCTTGCCGGGACTCTCTGTTTTGGCTTTCTTGGCGGGCTCAGAGTTGCCGGAACCTTCGACGGCCATCACAGTTTTTCCCTTGCGCTTCTTGTTGCGCTTTCGGCCCTTCTTCCCCGGGGTGGCAGCATCATCGTCCTCAGAATCTACCTCGGCGCCAGCGTCCTCCCCGGGAAGCCTTCTCCCTTCCTTGGCACGCGCACACTTATCCGCCATCGTGTAGAGCTCGTTGACGGTTTTGGGCAATTTGACGTTCATTTTCTCCCGCATCCTCCGATTGCGCACATTCGTGTGAAAGGCGGCAATCATGGCTGCGGGGTGCATGTCTGGAATGTTGCGGTGCACACGGCTGAATCTCTGGATGTACTTGCGCAAGGTTTCACCGTCTCTTTGTGGGATCACCTGCAGGTCGCTGGGCTGTCCAGGAGTCTTGTGGCCTCCGGTAAAGGCACCAACGAACTCGTTGCGGAGGTCTGACCACGAAGAGATGGAGTTCTCCAGCAAGTTCATCAGCCAAGACCTCACGTTGGGTTTCAGTGCCAACGGAAAGTAGTTGGCGAGGATTTTCTCATCTCTTCCTCCGGCAGCTTGTACGGCAATCGTATAGATGCCCAGAAACTCTGCCGGGTTCAGCTTGTCGTCGTATTTTTCCGGCACTTCTGGCTTGAAGGCTCGAACGGACGGCCACCGGACTTGCCGCAGCTCATGAGTGAAGGCGGGACACCCAACCTCGTAAGGTAGGTATCCGCCGACCCCTGGCGCAGGCTCATCAGCGACGGGGCTGTTACGCGCGTCGGATTGACGCCGTGCCTCGTGGCGCCGTTCGATGGTGGTGCGGGCGTCCTCAGCTCGCCTGTCTTGCAGTACTTGCCACTGATCTCGCCGCGCTCATGGATCCGAGACGCGATCGACATCTCATCGGGCCCAAAAGATTGCTGGGCTTGTCGCGGCTATTGGCGTTGTTGCTGTTGCCGTGGCGGAGACTGCACCGTTAGTGTAGTTCCGTCAGCGCGGCCACCAGCTGGAGATGCCGGCGCCGGTCGCGGACGCCGTGAAGGCTCTGCTTGCTGCGATTTACTGGCTTCGACAAATCCAATCAAGCTCTGGATGGTGGCTCTCCACTCGTCCATCTTCTCTGCCACCGGAGGGAAGTTCAGTAACATCTGAGCCCGCGCCATTGCTTCTGCCACTGTGGCTGGCATGGCTGGGAGCGAAGAGCACGATGTCGCTTTACTCCTGGCAGAGCCAGTAGGAGCGCCATCGCGGCTCTGCTGCTGCGGCCCATGATCAGCAGCGGGTCGCCGTGGCGGAGGCGGTGCCTGAGGACCTGGGGCTTGGTCCACGGGCGTCTTGCCGTGAGGTCGCCGCTGCCCAGAGTCGTTGGCACCGCTCGGGGTCGTACCGCGCCCGTCGTGTGAGGGGCACGGCGTTCATCCTGAAGTAGCGTCCTTGGATGTCGCCGCAGGGGGGTCTCGGCTCGCGCCAGGCCGGGCGTTGCCGCTACGGTGGCTACGTTCGTCGTCGCGGCGAGGAGGGGGAGGAGGAAGGGGTCCGCCCGCTCCGCCTACGCTGTCGTGGCCTCGTTCGCCAGAAGACCGAGGAGGTCGACCGGCTCCGTGGTGCCCGTCCCTTGTGCCGGTCGCGGTAGGCGTAATGACCGCGCCGCCCGCGCTGGTCGTGCCGACCGCAGTGCCCGCGCCGGCTGCATTGGCTACGCCGCCCGAGCCGCCCGCGGACGCGTGCGAGGTGGCCGTCATCGTGATGCCCTTCTTCTTGGGCGCCATCGATGACGAGGAGGACGGTGATGAAGTTGATGATGCAGATGAAGAAGACGCGTAGTCCATTGATCAAGGTTCGCAGAAACGCCTCTCCGCCCCTACTTGGCGTGCCAAAGATGTCAGGGTACGACCATCTATGGGGCCATGCAGCCCCTTTGTGGTTCGGTGGGGAGGATCGGCGTGCACAAAGAGCATGAACAATGGAACGCGAGGGATTTTACCCAGGTTCGGGCCGCTGAGAAGCGTAAAACCCTACTTCTGCTTTTGGTGTATTAGTGGTGCGGAAGCACAGTACAAGGAGCGCTTCTTCCGGAAAGGTGCGTAGAGAGTAGCTACGCGAGAGGTGCTTGTGTTTGAAAAGGGGTCCAAATCCTCTAAACTGTTGCCTTGCCACTCCTTTTATAGTCCAAGGGGTTAGCACAGTGGCAAAACAGTAATTACAGCGTGACTAGATAGCGAACAGTGCTATCATACCTAACTCTGCCAGTTTAGGACAAAGGCATTAAATGCAGCGCTTAGGTGTCGCGCGGAGAGGCAGTCCCGGCAAGGTTTCCGCACCGCTTGCCCAGCTACCTCGTATTATCTTGACACGCCTCCTAGACGGGTGTCATTAGAGGCAATTCTTGTCCTAGCGAGCTGACACGTGCCCGACAAGCCTCACCAAGCAACCTGCGCGGTCGACACCTCACGCACCAACGAACACCTATGCGGCGAGGTGGAGCGCTGGAGGGCTGGCATAAGCTTGCCGGCATGCAGCTTTCCGGGTCTTCACCTTGCCGGTTTATGCTTGCCGGCAAGGAGCGTCTTCACCTTTGGTACTGGTCGAATGCTGAACCTTGAGCTTCTCTCTGGTAGCTCCTTCGGCTGGACTTGGAGTCTTGGCCTTGGCAGTTCCCGGCGAGGCCTTGGCCGGCAAGGAGGCTGCTACTGTCTGTGCATAAGTCAGGGTATAAAATACCCATGTTTTATACACCGACAACCTTCTATCATATCAATAATAGCACCAATAGTTCGTAAGAACGGTCTACCAAGTATTATGGGGCAAGAAGGATTGCATTCAATGTCAAGTACAATAAAATCAACGGGCACATAATTTCTATTTGCAAGAATAAGAACATCATTAATTCTTCCCAATGGCTTTTTAATAGTGGAATCCGCCAAGTGCAAATTAAGAGAGCATTCATCTATATTCGTAAAACCTAGCACATCACATAGGGATTTTGGAATTGTGGAAACACTAGCACCCAAATCACAAAAAGCATTGCACTCATAATTTTAATTTTAACTTTGATGGTGGGTTCCCATTCATCATATAATTTTCTAGGAATTGAAATTTCTAGTTCTAGCTTTTCTTCTAATGCTTTCATCATTGCTTCTACAATGTGCTTAGTAAAAGCCTTATTTTGTTCATAAGCGTTGGGTGAATTTAGCATGGATTGTAACAAAGAAATACACTCAATCAAAGAACAATTATCATAATTAAAATCTTTGTAATCCAAGAGAGTGGGCACATCGCTAGTTAAAGTTTTTACCTCTCCAGGCCCACTTTTATCAATTTTTTCATTAAGATTTTCACCCTCCGAATTATGGGGACGCCTCCTAGCTAAGGTTGACTCTTCTTCAGTCCCCTTTTCATCAATTTTTATATTACTAAACAAGGAATCAATAGATGAAACACCAATCATTTTAATATCTTCATCATTACTACAATAGAAACCGGGAGGAATCGCTTTTTCTAAACATTCTTGTTTAGCTTTTACCATTGCGGTTCTTTTCTTACTCTCATCCATGGAGACATATAAAACTTTAATTGATTCATTAATATCACTTTTGGGTGGCAAAATTTTAGTCTTAAGATTTTCCACATCATGAATAATTCTATCAATGCTCCTAGACATATCATCAAGTTTACTTAATTTTTCTTCTATCGTAGTGTTGAAAACTTTTTGAGAATTAATATTTTTTTTAATATTAATTTCAAGATCAGAGGGCATCCTATTATTATTATTATTGTTATTATAAGAATTACCATAGGAATTGCCATAATTATTAGAGGAATTTTCAGGAAACGACCTAGGATTAAAATTACCTCTATAAGCATTATTATTGAAATTGTTTCGCAAGACAAAATTCACATCTACGGGATCATTATTTTGCTCAATCAAGGTGGAAAAAGGCACATCATTAGGATCAATAGTAGTATTTTTGCTAGCAACCAATTTCATAAGCGCATCAACTTTATCACTCAAAGTACTAATTTCTTCAACAAAATTCACTTTTTTACTAGTAGGAACTCTTTCAGTATGCCATTATGAATAATTTGCCATAATATTATCAAGTAATTTAGTTGCTTCCCCCAATGTAATCTCCATAAAAGTACCACCCGCGGCGGAATCTAAAAGATTTCTAGAAACAAAATTTAATCCCGCATAAATTTTTTGTATGATCATCCACAAATTTAAACCATGAGTAGGGCAATTTCTTATCATTAATTTCATCCTTTCCCAAGATTGGGCAACATGTTCATGATCAAGTTGCTTGAAATTCATAATTTGATTTCTAGGAGAAATAATTTTCATGGGAGGAAAATTCTTGGTAATAAAAGCATCTTTACACCTATCCCAAGAATCGATACTATTTCGTGGTAAAGATGAAAACCAAATTTTTGCACGATCCCGCAATGAGAACGGGAATAATTTTAATTTCACAATATCATTATCCACATCTTTTTTCTTTTGCATATCACACAATTCTACGAAAGTGTTAAGATGGGATGCAACATCTTCATTAGGACTACCAGAAAATTGTTCTTTCATGACAAGATTTAGCAAAGCGGCATTAATATCACAAGTCTCCGCACTAGCGGCGGGAGGAGAAATTGGAGTACTAATAAAATCATTATTATTAGTATTAGAAAAATCACACAATTTTGTATTTTCTTGAGACATCGTGGCTACGCAAACAAGATAACAAGCAAGCAATCAAGCAAACAAGAAAAAGGCAGGAAAATATTTTTGTATTTTTGTAAAAAAAAATTAGAAGTGGGAGAGATGAAAACGAGAGGCAAAGACAAATAAAATAAATGCAAGGAGATGAGAGTTTTATGCGTAGGTACTTGATAGATGTTGATGATGTCTCCCCGGCAACGACGCCAGAAATTCTTCCTGCTACTTGTGAGCTGCGTTGGGATTTTCCCGAAGAGGAGGGGATGATGCAGTACAGTAGAGATAAGTATTTCCCTCAGTTATGAAACCAAGGTTATCAATCCAGTAGGAGAATCATGCAACAACTCATTAGCAGTACCTGCACACAAAACAACAAATCCTCGCATCTATAGCGAACAAGGGGTTGTCAATCCCTTGGCGGTCAATTGCAAGATTAAATTGTATGGTGATACATAAATAGATCGAACAAAAATACAAAATAAAATAAATAAAGTAAAAGTGCAGCAAGGTATTTTTATGATTTTTAATATATGATTTAGATAGACCCGGGGGCCATAGTTTTCACTAGAGGCTTCTCTCTTGAAAATAGCATACGGTGGGTGAACAAATTACTGTTGGGCAATTGATAGAAAAGAAAATAATCATGACAATATCCAAGGCAATGATCATGTATATAGGAATCATGTCCGAGACAAGTAGACCGACTCCTGCCTGCATCTACTACTATTACTCTACACATCGACCACTATCCAGCATGCATCTAGTGTATTAAGTCCATAAAGAACGGAGTAACGCCTTAAGCACGATGACATGATGTAGACAAAGTAAACTCACGCATGAATAAACCCCATCTTTTTACCCTTAATAGCAACTATACATACGTGTCATGTCCCTTTCTGTCACTGGGATTGAGCACCGCAAGATCGAACCCATTACAAAGCACCTCTCCCATTGCAAGATAAATTAATCTAGTTGGCCAAACCAAATCAATAGATCGGAGAGAAATATGAAGCTATAATAATCATGCATAAAAGAGTTCAGAGAAGATTCAAATAATATTCATGGATAATCTGATCATAAACTCACAATTCATCGGATCCCAACAAACACACCGCAAAAAGTGATTACATCAGATAGAACTCCAAGAACATTGAGGAGAACATTGTATTGAAGATCAAAAAGAGAGAAGAAGCCATCTAGCTACTAACTATGGACCCAAAGGTCTGTGGTAAACTACTCACGCATCATCGGAAGGGCAGCAAGGTTGATGTAGAGCCCCTCCGTGATCGAATCCCCCTCCGGCAGAGTGCCGGAAAAGGCCTCCAGATGGGATCTCTCTAGAACAGGAACTTGCGGCGGCGGAAAAAGTATTTTGTGGACTCTTCTGTTGGTTTCCCGATTTTAGAGAATTTATAGAGGTGGAATTAGGTCAAACGAAGCTGTGTGGTCCTCACGAGGTACCAGGGCGCGCCCCCCCTGGGGCGCGCCGTGGTGCCTCGTGGGCCACTGCTTCATCTTCTCGTCCCCTCCCGAAGCTTCTAGTGTTTGTTATGTCCAGAAAAAATCTCCAAAAATTTTCGTGGCATTTGGACTTCGTTTGGTACTGATATTCTGGAAAACCAAAAACAGGCAAAAAACAACACCTGGCACTGGGTAGTAAGTTAATAGGTTAGTCCCAAAAAATGATATATAATTGCTGTAAATGTATATTAAAACATCCAAGATTGATACTATAATAGCATGGAACAATAAAAAATTATAGATATGTTGGAGACGTATCATCTGTCGTTATGCTAAGAAGTTGGAGCATGATTTATTCTTGATTGTCTTCCTTTGTGTGGCGGTCGAGGGCACGCGATGGTTAACTCCTACCAACCTCCCCCTAGGGGCATGCGTAGTAGTACTTTGCTTCGAGGGCTAATAAACTTTCACAATAAGTATGTGAGTTCTTTATGACTAATGCGAGTCCATGGATTATACGCACTCTCACCCTTCCGCAATTTGCTAGCCTCTTCGGTACCGTGCATTGCCCTTTCTCACCTCGAGAGTTGGTGCAAACTTCGCCGGTGCATCCAAACCCCATGATATGATACACTCTATCACACATAAGCCTCCTTATATCTTCCTCAAAACAGCCACCATACCTACCTATCATGGCATTTCCATAGCCATTCCGACATATATTGGCATGCAACTTCCATCATCATCATATACATGACTTGAGCATTCATTGTCATATTGCTTTGCATGATCGTAAGATAGCTAGCATGATATTTTCATGGCTTGTCCTTTTTTGATATCTTTGCTACGCTAGATCATTGCACATCCTGGTACACTGCCAGAGGCATTGGCATTCATATAGAGTCATCTTGTATAGTTTTTTTTTGAGTTGTAATATCGAGTTGTAAGTAAATAAAAGTGTGATGATCATTATTATTGGAGCATTGTCCCAGTGAGGAAAGGATGATGGAGACCATGATTCCCCCACAAGTCGGGATGAGACTCCGGACGAAAAAAAGAGGCCAAAAAAAAGGAAGAGCCCACAAAAAAAGAGAAAACAAAAAAAATGAAATGAGAGAAAAAGAGAGAAGGGGCAATGTTACTATCTTTTTACCACACTTGTGCTTCAGAGTATCACCATGTTCTTCATATAGAGAGTCTCCAGAGTTGACACTTTCATATACTAGTGGGAATTTTTTCATTGTAGAACTTGGCTTGTATATTCCGATGATGGGCTTCCTCAAATGCCCGAGGTCTTCATGAGCAAGCAAGTTGGATGCACACCCAATTAGTTTTCAGTTTGAGCTTTCATACACTTATAGCTCTTAGTGCATCCGTTGCATGGCAATCCCTACTCCTCGCATTGATATCGATTGATGGGCATCTCCATAGCCCGTTGATCCGCCTAGTTGATGCGATACTTTCTCCCTTTTTGACTTCTCCTTATTAATCTCTACCATTATACTCTATTCCACCCATAGTGCTATATCCATGGCTTGCGCTCATGTATTGCGTGGGAGTTGAAAAAACTGAAGCGCATTAACAACTATGAACCAATTGCTTGGCTAAAACCGGGGTTGTTCATGATAAATATTTTATGTTAAGAAGATGGAGCATGACAGGATTATATGATTTTGTAGGGATAACTTTCTTTAGCATTTTTATTTCGAAAGGCATGATTGTTTGTTTGGTATGCCTGAGTACTGATGTCTTTATATCAAATTATAGACTATTGCTTTGAATCACTCGTGTCTTAATATTCATGCCATGATTAGATTACAAGATCAAGATTATTCTAGGTAGCATTCCACATCAAAAATTATCTTTTTATGATCATTTACCTACTCGAGGACGAGCAGGAATTAAGCTTGGGGATGCTGATACGTCTCCATCGTATCTATAATTTTTGATTGTTTCATGCCAATATCCTACAATTTATACATACTTTTGGCAACATTTTATATTATTTTTGGGACTAACATATTGATCCAGTGCCCAGTGCCAGTTCCTGTTTTCTGCTTGTTTTTTGTTTCGCAAAAAATCCATATCAAACGAAGTCCAAATGCAATAAAATTTTACGGAGAATTATTTTGGAATATATGTGATTTTTGGGAGGTGGAATCAACGCAAATGGAGGCCCACAGCCTCCACAAGGCAGATGGGCGCGACCCCCCCGGCCGCGCTGTGGTGCCTTGTAGGCACACCGTAAGTCGGTTGGGGCTCTTCTTCGGCCGCAAGGAAGCTTATATCGAGAGAAAAATTGTGTTAAAATTTCAGCGCAATCGGTGTTACGGATCTCCGGGAATATAAGCAACGGCTTTCGGCCAGAAAACAGGAACGTGAAACAGAAGAGAAATAGAGAGAGAGATCCAATCTCGGAGGGGCTCCTCCCCTCCGGGAGCCATGGTGGCCATGGACCAGAGGGGAAACTCTCCTCCCATCTAGGGGGAGGCCAAGGAAGAAGAAGAAGGAGGGGGCTCTCTCCCCCTCTCTCCCGGTGGCGCCGGAACGCCGCCGGGGCAATCATCGTCACGACGATCTACACCAACAACTTCGCCGCCGTCAACACCAACTCTCTCCCCCTCTATGCAGCGGTGTAAAACCTCTTCTCCCTGCTGTAATCTCTACTTAAACATGGTGCTTAATGCTACATATTATTATCCAATGATTTGTGGCCATCCTATGATGTTTGAGTAGATTCTTTTTGTCCTATGGGTTGATTGATGATCGTGATTGGTTTGAGTTGTATGTTTTATTTTGGTGGTGTCCTATGGTGCCCTCCATGTCACGCAAGCGTGAGGGATCCCCGCTGTAGGGTTTGCAATATGTTCATAATTCTCTTATAGTGGGCGGCTAGAGTGACCGAAGCATACACCCGAGTAAGGGGGTTGTTGCGTATGGGAGTAAAGAGGACTTGTTACTTAATGCTATGGTTGGGTTTTACCTTAATGATCTTTGGTAGTAGCGGATGCTTGCTAGAGTTCGAATCATAAGTGCATATGATCCAAGTACGGAAAGTATGTTAGCTCATGCCTCTCCCTCATATAAACTGCAACAATGATTACCGGTCTAGTTATCAATTGCCTAGGGACAAATCCTTTTCTTGTGTTACAAAAGCTTTCTACTAAATAACTAACTTTTATTATCTTGCAAATTATTTGTAGTTTTATTCTCCCAAATTACTCCTAGTTTTATTCTTGCAAAGTAGTTCTACCATTACACCTACAAAGTACTTCTAGTTTCATACTTGTTCTAGGTAAAGCGAACGTTAAGTGTGCGTAGAGTTGTATCGGTGGTCGATAGAACTTGAAGGGAATATTGATTCTACCTTTAGCTCCTCGTTGGGTTCGACACTCTTATTTATCAAAAAAGCTACAATTGATCCCCTATACTTATGGGTTATCAATGACCTCGCGGAGGACAATATTACTTGGGAACACACAACTAGTGGCCACTCCTCGGCGGCCGCCGCTTACAATGCACAATTTCTAGGAATGATCCTCTTCCCTATGGAGCATGCAGTTTGGAAGGCTTCCCCCCTCCCCAGGTCAATTTCTTCGCGTGGTCGGCTATCAAGATAGAATCAAGAGCCAACCGTTTGGTCAAGCGTGGGTGGCCAAATTTTGGTCTCTGCCAGTTTGCAAGAGAGAGCAAGAATCCGGGCCGCACCTCTTCTTCAAATGTCATTTCACTATCCGCCTTTGGAATCTTGTCAACGATTGGATTCACAATGGGACCTTCGATACCTCTTCTTGTCATTTGGAAAACTCCGTCAAAGATTGGTGGCTCAACTCTTCCGGCGCAAACATCCCTCATCGGAAAGCCACGGCTTCCTCACCATGCTTGTGAGTTGGACGATTTGGAACAAGCGAAATGCAAGTGTCTTTCGGCAGAAAAGCGCTCCTCCCACAATTCTTCTTTGCTTGATAAAAGAGGAGGCCATGCTTTGGGCCAAAGCGGGTGCTAAGAAACTAGGGATTTTAATTTTGGGAGAATAATCGCTCATGGTTGTAAGGGTGTTACTGTAACAAAACTCCATTCCCCTCCTTAATTAATAGATGAGGCAAAGCATATGCCTCTGTTTCAAAAGAAAATTGTGCAAGCATGACCTTATCTTATATATCTAAGTAAGCGGTCCCATTTAAATGCACATGCAACACATTCGGATCACCAAGAGCATGAAGCCAATCAACTTTCACTTTGTACTTTTCACCACATACAAGCCCTTCACATCACCAAGCACGCATGCAACCATTCCATTTTTCACTTTCCACCACATGCAAGCCCTCCACATTATTAATTTATTTTATATTTTCTGCAACAAATAATTGAACTTGAATGTCACAAGCTAATATAACATTCATCCACCCTCCATTTTGTTCATTTTTACTGTAATAAAACCATGCATTTTGTAAAGATTAATTAAGAGGGGCGAAATTGTATTACTCGTACTTCCATAAAAGAAGTCACACAAGGCCAATTTCATTATCTACGTTATGTCCAACTTTTGTAGCGTCAAAGGCCTTTCTCAAAAAAATTGCGTAAATTCCCCGATGTAGAATCTGAAATCTGAACCAATTGCATGTCAAAGAGGCCGGTGCCCGGTTCCTTTCCACGTAGCAAGCAGTCTAGCAGAACCGGACTTCCTCGGTCGAGCAGCTAGCGCTCACTCCAGCTAGTACAGTACCTAGCGCTGGCCAATGATCCGCGTTGAATTCCCATGGCCGAAAGCTGCGCAACCACCCGCCGGAGCTTTCAATGCCTGGTGTATGTGGGCCCATAGGCCAGTAAGATCGATTGGCATTATTATTATTTTTGAAACAAGGCAAAATATTTGCCACCAGCAATGGAGAATATTTCCTGTCCAGAGAAAACTTATTTGAAACCAGCCATGGCCACAAAATGACTGGTTGGTTTTGACTGTATACTACAAGGCAACAAACCCACAATCAAATATTAAAAATAAAACAAAGTACAAGAGGTGTATGTATATACAAACATGGGACAAAAATAGAGAAGAAGGGAAGAAAACCTATGTACCAAGGAACCTACCGATGGCAAGGAAGAAATCCAATTAATAACCTATCCTTGTATTTACACTTAATTCTAGCGTAAAACAGATTCATCATGTATGCAGTTGCGGCGCCAAGCCACAAAAGATGACCTTTCATTCCTAAAAAAAAGCATTCCTCAAGATCCAGATATTCCATGATGCCGTGAAGACCACCTCAATGAAGAATGGATGACCAATGCCTTGCAGCCCAAGCCATTTGATACACTGACATATTGGGCCCTGCCACCCAAGCAATTTGCAAAAATTTCCAAACACGCTGGCTGAAGTTGCACCAAAAGAAGAGATGGTTATGGTCCTCAAATATTGATCCTTAGTTCCTTAGTTCTCAATCAAAAAAATATATCATGGCAATAATTCATACCGTTTTTCATCATCAATGTGTAAATTTTGTGCAACAAATTCAAACATTACCTTATCATATATCCTATATATCAAAGCAAGTGATCTCATTTAAATGCACATGCAAGACATCAACATCATCAGGAGCATGCAACCAATCAACTTTCCTTTGAACTTTTCACCACATGCAAGCCTTTTGGATAAGTTACGTAACACCTAAAAAATACTAAATCTCAATACCAAGAAATAATATCTTCTAGCAAGACATTCACCGAGCAAGCGGAAATCCTTTTGAAGGAAGCTATTCAGGAGCAACTGGAACGGTTTTTCCATCATCAAGCATGCATGCAACCATTCCATTTTCCACTTTCTACCACATGCAAGCCCTCCATATTTTTTTTTTATGTTTTCAACAACAAATAATTGAACTTGAATGTCACAAGGAAATATATAATGCATCCACCCACCATTTACCTCTAGGTTAAATTGTTCTCGTATTATTCTTGTATATTCTAATTTTATTTTTGATAATTTCATTGTTATAGAATTCCATAGCAACTCGCGGAGCGTTATCTAGTAATTGTAATATTGTATATCCTATTTCAAAATTGGATCAACAAGAACAGCAATGTTGGGCTCATTATGACTCGCCAGAATACTAACTATAAGATGGTCATGTACTGAACAAAGGGTGCTCTCATTTCGTGCCAATAGTACCAGACAGTATTGCTTTGATATGAAACTCAGACCTCCTTCTTAGCATATTTTGTGTAATCGACCGGCCCATGAAATCTGCCGCTCGCTCGCCTCGCTCCTCTTACTCTCTTTTTTTCATATGCTCAGCTTGTTCCTGCGCGTACTATTTTCTTCACTCACTCGTGCACTACTGACTCAGGGAAAGAAGGACCTTTTTTAGTTTTAAAAAATTTGCTGAAATGAAAAAATGTTCGCTGGCATTTTTGTTCAGCGATTTTCATAAATATTCACGAATTCAAAAAAAATAAAAATTTGAAAGGTGTTCACACATTTGAAAAACCTTCACGATTATTAAAAAGAATTCGGGGAATTTAAGAAAATTCAAGATTTTTTTAAATTTCACGAATTTGGGAAAATGTTTGCCAATTTTAAAAATTCTAAATTTGAAAAAATGTCATGAATTTAAAAACTTTCATTAATTTTAGAAAATTAAATTTAAAAGGAAATAAAATAGAAACATATAGGAAACGAGTAAAAAATGCCAAGAAAAAAAAAATCGTCCGCAAGTATTCCCAAACCGGAAATGGGTGGAAGTTAATAGACCAGCCCATTACAAACCTGGAACGAAAGAAATGTTTCTAAAAAATGTTCAAGTGTATTAAAATTGTTCAATCGCATTTGGAAAATGTTGAAACCTTAAAAAATTGTAATTCTTTTTAAAAATGTTCGTACCATTTATGAAAAAGTTTTAACGTATGTTCAAAAAAAATCACTGTGTATTTTAAGAACCGTTCAATGTGCATTTGACAATTGTTTAACATGTATTCAAAAAAATGTTTAACGTGAATTTTGGAAAATGTTCAATGTATATATGAAAAAGCATTCAACCGATAAAAAAAATGTTCAATGCGTATTTAACAAAATGTTCAACATGTATTCAATTCAAGAAAATATCAACATGTATTTGAAAATTGTTCAACGTGTAACTAAAAAATGTTAAGCGTGTATACAGAAAATTTACAACATTTATTAAAAAAATGAAGAAAAACAAAAAGCAGAACATAAACACAAAAAGAACCGTTGAAAACCGATTAAAAAACATACAAAAACTAGACTCACTGAAGCTTCTAAAACCGTCCAAACCGGTCCATATAAGCTTCCCACAACCACTCCAGGATGCTGCAGTATTGGGCTGGCTCGTTAGCGGCGCGCTAGATGCGAGACAAGGGTACATCTCGGGAATAAGCGCGACATAGGCCTCGCAGTTTTCTACCAATTGGGTAGTATACAACGCTTAAGGCGCAAAATAGCATATTTCGTGACCAAACACTATCTTTGTTGTAAAAAAACACGATCCTCCATAAATGAGCCTAAATATCTTGCCATTATACCTCATTAGAACGAATTGTGCACAATTAAGTATGGCAGATTTGGGAAACAACAAATCTTTACGCGTATTCCTTGATCTTCAGATCGTTCCAGCATATCTTGTATAGATGGCAGTGGGATGGACTACAAATTTGAAAAACCGCTTCATCAATAAAATGGGGCAGGGGGGGACTCCTTTCATTAATTTTGTTTTGAAAAAACAAATCTTGC
The DNA here is from genome assembly GCA_039707655.1 of Elymus sibiricus. Lineage (NCBI taxonomy): Eukaryota > Viridiplantae > Streptophyta > Magnoliopsida > Poales > Poaceae > Elymus > Elymus sibiricus. The sequence goes on along the minus strand of CM077664.1, from coordinate 301,382,564 downwards.
TCCTTATTTGCGTTTAAATACAGTGGGTCCAGTTAGGAATACTCGAAAATGAACATAACAACAAAGAATCATTAACCTTGCAAAAAGAAGTCCTGGAAGATTTCACACTAAGATACTTCAAACAATGTGCATGCCTTCCGCGTCTATATATACTGCTCATATTGTACCATTGTCCATCGTCACACATATCTAGATAGCTTGGACACTCCAAGCGGAACCCAAAGAAACACACACACAGGGTGCTTCAAGAAGAAAAATGAATTGCCGATTTTGCCACCTTGTTTTCATTTTCCTTGTGGTCTCTCTATGTTCCTTACCTGCATTTGGTATACGCCACGGAAGCTTTCAATCAGGTATTTGTTTTCTACGTACCATTTCTTTGAATGAATAGCAATTGTTTCATCATTTTTTATACTAATCTCACAAGGGTTGGTACTTAAACTTACTCTATAATCATGTCGCAGTGAACCATAGGGGCCTGGCTCCGAGTCCCAGCTCGACTGAGCTCCCTTCTCTGGCACAAAGTAAGCATATGGTAGTAGATTCTTTTTAGTTTCTTGGATGTTGTTAAGTACCACCGATGTTCTTGTTTAACATTTAAGTTTCCTTTCCAGGCCGTGCGTTCGAATCATCAATCTCCGTGGACTACAGCGGTGTAGAAGGACATGCACCCCAGATCCACGCACCTAAGTTGGTAGAGCCGCCTCCGTCTGACTAAAGCCTTCGAGAAAATATGGCACACCTTGTACACAACGAGAAAGTGCCCCAATAAATATCACTCATTTTTATTGTATTCTTATTGCCTTTGGCACAAGCGTCTTGATTAGCGATTTCAGCGGGCTATTTTATATGATATATCAATAGCACAATGCAAAATATATAAGTGAATGTGTGTTTTTATGGATCGGGTTCCATTATCAAAAGATAACGGAACAAACAAAAAAAACATCCAGATGCAAAGACAACAAACAAACAAACAAAAGGCTTAAACGAAAAGTGTCGCCAACCACTGCTGCATGCACCGCTGACGGCAAAACAAAAACAAGAAACTACAGGATAACCCATCGCAATATATATTACATGACGGAGATAAAACATCCCCGAATCCATCATCCATGTAGGGGGGGGGGGGTGCACTTGTTTGCAACATTAGCAAACTCCAGGGATCAACTTTTCAGCTCATGTTCCTCCATCACAGCATCGACGTTAGTATCACGAATTTCATCATCATCAACATCTCCCACTTCCAACATGTGAATATCCCTTCCTCTCTCTTCATGGCCATCATTATGGAGCTCCGAAGCCACCGCCTGTACATCCACCACTCCCTGTTTCAGTGCAACTCATTCACCTTCATTTTGCAAAGTTGCCCAGTAGTGCATGAAAGAACACGCATAACAAACAAACTCAGCGGGGGATCAAACACGTTTCTTCTCAAAACAGGCCCGATTAAGAAGTTTCTAGATTGTCCAGCATAGGAGCACCTAAATCTACTATTAGTAGGTTTCCATTGTTGGGCAAATAACTGAGAATCCACCAAAAAATATTGTGAGAAACATGTAGGCCTAGAATTAGCACCAATGCATCTACATATCACAGTCCATGCATACTTCGCAGTTGAACAATGAAAAACAAAATGATGAATATTCTCATGCCATAGGCAAAAACAACACAAAGGGTCGCCAACCCACTTCCTTTTGATCATGTTGTTTTTGGTGGCAATGGCATTCTAAAGCCAAATTTTGATTTTCAGGGGAACTTTAGGTTTCCAAAGATGTTCAGAGAATCTAACTGGATCCACATCAGATAGATGGTTATAGATAGTTTTTACAATGAACTTGCCATTTTTATTCCAAGACTATATAGGGGCATCATCCCCATCCAGTGCCAAGGTAACATCTTGCAGCAAACTTCTCAATATATCCAACTGAGCCATGTGATCAGCATCAAGCCATCACATGAAGGACATGATCCACCCACCGTCATCCATTTGCTTTACGGGTTTTTGCTACTTGTAGCTTGCGTTGCTATTTCTCCGAAGAGGAAGGGATGATGCAGCACAGTAGAGATAAGTATTTCCCTCAGTTATGAAACCAAGGTTATCGAACCAGTAGGAGAATCACACAACACCTCGTTAGCAGTACCTGCACACAAACAACAAATCCTTGCACCCAATGCAAACGAGGAGTTGTCAATCCCTCGGCGGTTAATTGCAAGATTAAACTGTATGTGATAGATAGATAGATAGATTGAAAAAATATACAAAATAAAATAAATAAAAGAAAATGGCAGCAATATTTTTAGGGTTTTAGTAATATGATTTAGATAGACCCGGGGGCCATAGTTTTCACTAGAGGCTTCTCTCAAGAAAATAGCATACGGTGGGTAGACAAATTACTGTTGGACAATTGATAGAAAAGCAAATAATCATGACGATATCCAAGGCAATGATCATGTATATAGGCATCACTTCCAAGATTAGTAGACCGACTCCTGCCTGCATCTACTACTATTACTCCACACATCGACCGCTATCCAGCATGCATCTAGTGTATTAAGTCCATAAAGAACGAAGTAATGCCTTAAGAAAGATGACATGATGTAGACAAGATAAACTCACGTATGAATAAATCCCATCTTTTTACCCTTAATAACAATGATACATACGTGTCATGTCCCTTTCTGTCACTGGGATTGAGCACCGCAAGATCGAACCCATTACAAAGCACCTCTTCCCATGGCAAGATAAATCAACTCAGTTGGCCAAACCAAATCAATAGATCGGAGAAGAAATACGAGGCTATAATAATCATGCATAAAAGAGTGCAGCAAAGACTCAAATAATTTCATGGATAATCTGATCATAAACTCACAATTCATCAGATCCCAACAAACACACCGCAAAAAGTGATTACATCGGATAGAACTCCAAGAACATCGAGGAGAACATTGTATTGAAGATCAAAAAGAGAGAAGAAGCCATCTAGCTACTAACTATGGACCCGAAGGTCTGTGGTAAACTACTCACGCATCATCGGAAGGGCAGCAAGGTTGATGTAGAGCCCCTCCGTGATCGATTCCCCCTCCGGCGGAGTACCGGAGAAGGCCTCCAGATGGGATATCTCTGGAACAGAAACTTGCAGTGGCGGAAAAAGTATTTCGTGGACTCCCCTGAGGGTTTCTGATTTTTTCTGAATTTATAGTGCTGGAGTTAGGTCAAACGGAGCAAAGGAGGGCCCACGAGGCACCAGGGCGCGCCTGCCCCCCCCAGGCGCGCCCTGGTGCCTCGTGGCCACCTCCTAGGTCTTCTGGCCCTCTCCTGAAGCTTCTAGTGTTTATCTTGGCCAATAAAAAATCTCCAAAAAGTTTCGTGGCATTTGGACTTCGGTTGGTATTGATTTTCTGTAAACAAAAAAAGGGCAGAAAACAACAACTGGCACTAGGCACTAAGTTAATAGGTTAGTCTCCAAAAATGATATATAATTGCTGTAAATGCTTATAAAAACATCCAAGATTGATAATATAACAGCATGGAACAATCAAAAATTATAGATACGTTGGAGACGTATCAACATCCCCAAGCTTAATTCCTGCTCGTCCTCGAGTAGGTAAATGATAAAAACAGAATTTTTGATGTGGAATGCTGCACATCATATTCATCACATATTCTTTTCTTTTATAGCATGGACATTGGACTTGAATGATTCAAAGCAATAGTCTATAGTTTGACATGAAGATATAAATACTCAAGCATGCTATCAAGCAACCATGTCTTTCAAAATATCAATGCTAAAGAAAGTTATCCCTAGCCCATTATACTCAATCATTGATCCATTCATGAAACACACTCAAATATTAGCTACATCCAATGCACAAGTATGACAATAGTGCTCTCTAGTTGGTGCTTTTGTAAGAGAAGATGGAGACTCAAGTAAAAATAAAAATTGCATAAAAGTAAATAGATAGGCCCTTCGCAGAGGGAAGCGGAGATTTGTCAAATGTGCCAGAGCTCAAAGCTGAAATTAAAGAGATAAAAATATTTTGAGAGGCATGCTTTTCCTGTCAACGAAAACGACCGAGAATTCCCAATATTTTCCATGCTAGAAACATCATAGGTGGTTCCCAAACAGAAAGGAAAGTTTATTTCCTTTCCACCATTTCTTTCACAATCGATGGCTAGCCGTATCCACGGGTGCCCTCCATACCAACACTTTCCAAGGAATTTTGTTGTTATTAATTTTTGATTTCATTGTGGGACTGGGCATCCCTATTACCAACCATTCTCTCGTGCAATGACAAGTGAATAAACACTCATCGTGAGAATAAAACACCTAGCATGGAAAACAATGGCCACCCCCTGCCGCTTCATGAACGGTACGGGCACACAAAACGGAAAAATTATTTTGAAAATTAGAGTTGGCACACGCAAATTTACTTGGAACGGCATTGAAATACCGCATATAGGTAGATATAGTGGACTCATTTGGCACAACTTGGGTTTAAGGAGTTTGGATGCACAAGCAGTATTTCCGCTTAGTACAAATGAAGGCTAGCAAATAGATTGAGAAGCAACCAACCAAAAAATGAAAACGGTCATAAGCATGCATTGAACACAACTAACACCGAATAATGCACCATAAGTAGGATATAATTTCTTTGCATAACTATTGACTTAACGTGCATGCATAGGGAATCACAAGCCTTAACACGAATATTCTTACTTAATCACAATTACTCACTAACATGACTCTCATATCATCATCTCCATATCGCAAAATTATTGCAAGGAATCATACTTATCATATCCAATGATCTATATGAAAGTTTTTATTATATCCCTCTTGAATATTCATCACTTTGGGACCGAATTCATATCTTGTGCAAATTACCGTTACTATCATCAACTCTCAAAAAGATTTAAGTGAAGCATGAGAGTGCAAATATTTCTTCAAAATTTCAATCTTATCAATTCTCAAAATAATATAATTGAAGCATGAGAATTTATTTCTTCAAAATTTTAATCTTGTCAATTCTCAAAATAATATAAGTGCAGCATGAGAATTTATTTCTTCAAAATTTTAATCAACTCTCAAAATAATATAAGTGAAGCACGAGAGTTTATTTCTTCAAAATATAGCCACCACCGTGCTCAAAAAGATTTAAGTGAAGCACTAGAGCAACTGCCTAGCTCGAAAAATTTAAGTGATGCACATAGAGTATTCTAACAAATTATGATGAACGTGTGGCTCTCTAAAGATAGGTGTGTTCAGCAAAGATGATTGTGACAAACTAGAAAGCAAACCAAGAAAAGACTCATATAATACAAGACGCTCCAAGCAAAACACATATCATGTGATGAATAAAAATATAGCTCCAAGTAAAATTACCGATGGTTGGTAGAAGAAAGAGGGGATGCCTTCCGGGGCATCCCCAAGCTTAGATGCTTGAGTCTTCCTTGAATATTACCTTGGGGTGCCTCGGGCATCCCCAAGCTTAGGCTCTTACTACTCCTTATTCCTTCATCCATCGTGATCTCACCAAAAACTTGAAAACTTCAATCACACAAAACTCAACAAAACCTTCGTGAGATCCGTTAGTATAAAAAAATAAATCACTACTATAGGTACTGTTGCAAACCCATTCATATTTTATCTTTGCATTATAACTACTGTACTCTAACTTCACCATGGCTTATACCCCCCGATACAATCCATAGTTCCATCAAAACAAGCAAGCAACACATCAAAAACAGAATCTGTCAAAAACAGAACAGTCTGTAAAAATCTATTTAAAAGCAATACTACTGTAACTCCAAAAATTATGAAAAATTAGGACAACGTGGGAAATTCATATACCAATACTGTGTAAAAATTTCAGATTTTTATGTCGTTCCAGTACAGAAACAAAATTCGGACACTGGACACAAAACTTTCTGTTTTCCAAACAGCATCAATTATATTATCTTCCAAATCATCCTAAAGGCTTTACTTGGCACAAACACTAATTAAAAACACAAAAACACAATCATAGCAGTAGCATAATTGTGGAACACACAATAACTGAAAAAAATAGAAAAAATTTATTTTATTCATTGGGTTGTCTCCCACCAAGCTCTTTCTTTATAGCCATTAAGATAGGCTTGGGATTTCAATGATGCTCACGTCAAAGACAATAATTGAAGCACAAAGAGAGCATCATAAAACATGTGACAAACATATTTAAGTCTAACATACTTCCTATGCATAGGCATTTTATAAGTAAACAAATTATCAAGATAAGCAACACCTAGCATATGCATATAAAGAGAATAAAACATTAATAATTCCAACACAAAGAGAGATAATTTAGTGACATGAAGATTTCTATAACCATATTTTTCTATCTCATAATAATTACATGTAGGATCATAATCAAATTCAACATTATAACTATCATATAAAATATTCTCTTCATGATCCACATGCATAAAATTTTTATACTCTCCCAAAATAGTGGGATTGACATCAACTAAAGTCATGATCTCTCCAAACCCACATTTATCAAAGATTTCATAAGATTGAACACACTCCAAATATGTGGGATTATTTTGACCTAAAGTTGACACTCGTCCAAACCGACTTTCAATATTATTGCAAACATTATTATCAATAACATATTCATCATGAGGATTAAATAAATTTTCAAGATCATAAGAAGCATTCTCACCCCAATCATGATCATTGCAATAAGTAGTGGATATGACAAAATTATCATCCCCAAGCTTGTAGTTTTGCATATCATTAGCATAATTGAAATTAATAGAATTTATAGTAACATCATTGCAATCATGCTTTTCAATCAAGGAGCTATCATGAATCACTTTATAAATTTCTTCTTCTAACACTTCATCACAATTTTCAGATTCATGATTTTCAAGCAAAACTTCATACAGAAAATCAAGAGCACTTAAATCACTAGCAATTGGTTCATTATAATTGGGTCTTTTGAAAAGATTGGCAAGTGGATGAGGATCCATATCAATAGATTTTTAGCAAGCGAAGATGCAAGCAAATAGAAGGCACATGGCAACACAAGCAAAGATAGCAAACAAGCAAAAAGGCAAACGGAAAATATTTTTGTATTTTTGTAAAAACATTTTAGAAGTGTGGCAGATGAAAACGAGAGGAAAATGGCAAATAAAGTAAATGCAAGGAGATGAGAGTTTATGCAAAGGTACTTGATAGATGTTGATGATGTCTCCCCGGCAACGGCGCCAGAAATTCTTCCTGCTACTTGTAGCTTGCGTTGGTATTTCCCCGAAGAGGAAGGGATGATGCAGCACAGTAGAGATAAGTATTTCCCTCAGTTATGAAACCAAGGTTATCAAACCAGTAGGAGAATCACACAACACCTCGTTAGCAGTACCTGCACACGAACAACAAATCCTTGCACCCAACGCAAACTAGGGGTTATCAATCCCTCGGCGGTTAATTACAAGATTAAATTGTATGTGATAGATAGATAGATTGAAAAAAAATACAAAATAAAATAAATAAAATAAAATGGTAGCAATATTTTTAGGGTTTTAGTAATATGATTTAGATAGACCCGGGGGCCATAGTTTTCACTAGAGGCTTCTCTCAAGAAAATAGCATACGATGGGTAGACAAATTACTATTGGGCAATTGATAGAAAAGCAAATAATCATGACGATATCCAAGGAAATGATCATGTATATAGGCATCACGTCCAAGATTAGTAGACCGAGTCCTGCCTGCATCTACTACTATTACTCCACACATCGACCGCTATCCAACATGCATCTAGTGTATTAAGTCCATAAAGAACGGAGTAATGCCTTAAGAACGATGACATGATGTAGACAAGATAAACTCACATATGAATAAACCCCATCTTTTTACCCTTAATAGCAACGATACATACGTGTCATGTCCCTTTCTGTCACTGGGATTGAGCACCGCAAGATCGAACCCATTACAAAGCACCTCTTCCCATGGCAAGATAAATCAACTCAGTTGGCCAAACCAAATCAATAGATCGGAGAAGAAATACGAGGCTATAATAATCATGCATAAAAGAGTGCAGCAAAGACTCAAATAATTTCATGGATAATCTGATCATAAACTCACAATTCATCGGATCCCAACAAACACACCGCAAAAAGTGATTACATGGGATAGAACTCCAAGAACATCGAGGAGAACATTGTATTGAAGATCAAAAAGAGAGAAGAAGCCATCTAGCTACTAACTATGGACCCGAAGGTCTATGGTAAACTACTCACGCATCATCGGAAGGGCAGCAAGGTTGATGTAGATCCCCTCCGTGATCGATTCCCCCTCCGGCGGAGTATCGGAGAAGGCCTCCAGATGGGATCTCTCTGGAACAGAAACTTGCGGCGGTGGAAAAAGTATTTCGTGGACTCCCCTAAGGGTTTCTGATTTTTTCTGAATTTATAGTGCTGGAATTAGGTCAAACGGAGCAAAGGGGGGCCCACGAGGCACCAGGGCGCGCCTGCTCGTGGACACCTCCTGGGTCTTCTGGCCCTCTCCCAAAGCTTCTAGTGTTTATCTTGGCCAATAAAAAATCTCCAAAACGTTTCGTGGCATTTGGACTTCGGTTGGTATTGATTTTCTGTAAAACAAAAACAGGGCAGAAAACAACAACTGGCACTGGGCACTAAGTTAATAGGTTAGTCTCCAAAAATGATATATAATTGCTGTAAATGCTTATAAAAACATCCAAGATTGATAATATAACAGCATGGAATAATAAAAAATTATAGATACGTTGGAGACGTATCAGTTTTACATTCTCATTTGTGATCACAAATAGTCCAGGAAACTGATATTCTAAAGGCCTGTTACCAATCCAAGCACCCCTCCCCCCAAAATCAGTATGAATGTTTTTTTATTAATATATATACACTGGCACCTTTGATCGTAATATGTATTCTTGTAAAAGGCTATGGATTCACCACATCTGCCAATCGTGCTTCATTTTCACAATTAACGATGCCTGTTATATTCATGTGTTCAAAGAACACGACAACACATATACAACATACAAAGAATTATAGTAGATCTGCTAGAGATAAGGGTCTTATGATCATTAAATATTAACATGCGGTATGTCAAAATGGAGTACTTTTTTTATTTCATTTTCATGAGATGGTGGCATGACTTTAGCTAAAAATTCGGGTGATGTACTGCAGTAGGAAGCTGGTTGTTGATGGAGGAATGACCACCTATTTGAGCATATAACTATAAGAACAAAAAAATTGCTCCCGACCATGGTCTAGCTGCTCCTATGCTCCAGCCCATCGATTTTCAAGATATGCGTAATTTATTTCATCACTTGTATTGTTTGAAATTATCATGGGCGACTGTGGGATCAAGTTAATTATCGACCGGTTGGGGGTGAATCGAGGTTTTAACAATTTCTTCTAAAAACAGACTTCTCCGAAGAAAAACAGAGTGAACAAAATAGTGCAAGTAGTGAATAGAAGAATAACTAAACTTGAGTAGTCAATAAATTAGAAGCATGTGAGGCAGAACAAGTAAGCTAAAGACCGAAACACACTACATAGAAGATTAACTAAGTAGCAGCACAAGAAAACAAGTCTAACAAACAAACATATATACTGCAATACCGTGAAACAAATCACAAAGCTAAGCATGGCTAGGCAGCAGAAATATAGAAAGTACTCAGATATGTCTTCGCAACAATCACAGAGAAAGAAGGAAGTGGAAATTCTTAGAAACACAGGCGAATACATAATGTAAAGGTAGTGCGAAGAAGTGGAACCCGTTGCTTGGCAAAGAGACAGTGATGTGTTGCCCCAGTTCAAGTTCAGGCAAATTCTACATCTGGGTTAGAGAGGCCGAGCCATGGCTCCGAGGACACGAAAGTCCTCGCCTTGTTATCCTTGAGATAACTTCCTTGGAACTCGCCCAATCACTCGTGGTAGATCTTGAGGTGATCTTTGGAATTTCACAAACTAGATCTTCAGCGAGTCCACACTTTGGATGCTCTTGAACAGATGCTTAAACTGTCTAGAGGATGCACAGTCATCAAGATTAACAAGTCAAGTTAGGCTTCGATCAAGTACTTCAGTGATGCTCAGTCACATTTTGAAGTCTTTAATGTTCTCACAACATTTTTAGGGGCCATTAACTTTCAGTTAAACCAAACCCTCAGGGACTTCCATTTGTGTATACTGATACGTCCCAAACGTATCTACTTTTCCAAACACTTTTGCTCTAGTTTTGGACTCTAATTTGCTTGATTTGAATGGAACTAACCCGGACTGACGCTGTTTTTGGCAGAATTGCCATGGTGTTGTTTTTGTGCAGAAATAAAATTTCTCGGATGGACCTGAAAATTTACGAAGAATTATTTCAGAATATATAAAAAATGCTGGCGCAAATATCAACCAGAGGGGGGGCCACCAGGTGCCACAAGCCTGGGGGCGCGCCCACCCCCCCAGGGCGCGCCTGGTAGGCTTGTGGGCCCCTGCCAGCTCCGTTTACCCTAATTCCAGTGCTATAAGTACCTATTCATGGAGAAAAAAATTAGAGAGAAAGAATCATCGCGTTTTACGATATGGAGCCGCCGCCACCTCCTGTTCTTCATTGGGAGGGCTGATCTGGAGTCCGTTCGGGGCTCCAGAGAGGGGGATTCGACGCCGTCGTCATCATCAACCATCCTCCATCACCAATTTCATGATGCTCACCACCGTGTGTGAGTAATTTCTTCGTAGGCTTGCTGGACGGTGATGGGTTCGATGAGATTTACCATGTAATCGAGTCATTTTGTTAGGGCTTTGATCCCTAGTATCCACTATGTTCTGAGATTGATGTTGCTATGACTTTGCTATGCTTAATGCTTGTCACTAGGGCCCGAGTGCCATGATTTCAGATCTGAACCTTTATGTTTTCATGAATATATTTGAGTTCTTGATCCTATCTTGCAAGTTATATGCACCTGTTACGTGTCATGATCCGCATACCCCAAGGTGACAATAATTGGGATTCTTTCCGGTGATTGCCGTAGTTTGAGGAGTTCATGTTTTCACTATGTGCTAATGCTTTGTTCCGGTTCTCTATTAAAAGGAGGCCTTAATATCCCTTAGTTTCCTTAAGGACCCCGCTGCCACGGGAGGGTAGGACCACTGTTCAAGAATTCATCCGATTAATCAGTTAACGGGCCAGTTAATCGCTACTCGTAGGATGGCCGAATCGAATAGCACCTATTCGTCGTGTTAACTTGTCAGGCCGATTAACTTGCCTGTAGGACAGATTAATAGGTTGTCAGGCCGATTAATGGCTGCTGGCCCATTAACTTAGGGGCAAACAAAGCCCAAATTTTAGGCCCGTAACCCCTCCCATCCCCCTCTCGCTACTCAATAGCTAGGGTTCGACCAAATCGTAACATATTTGGTATATTACATAGTTGAGAGCATGAGATTATGGTATAATACCTAAAAAAATTAGATATATGTTGGTAGATTCCTATTTAATCTACCGATTAATGGTCGACCGATTAATCCAGTTAATAGGCCGATTCATTGATTAATCGCTACTCCCAAGCCGACCGAGCAGCTACCAGTTACCGATTTCCTTAACAATGGGTAGGACAAAAGATGTCATGCAAGTTCTTACTATAAGCACGTATGACTATATACGGAATACATGCCTACATTACATTGATGAATGGGAGCTATTGTGTATCGTGCTAGGTTGTGACTGTTACATGATGAATGTCATCCAACATAATTATCCATCACCGATCCAATGCCTACGCTTTTTGCATATTGAACTTTGCTAAGTTACCTTCGTTGCTGCTGCTGTTACAATCACTACAAAACTGCTATTGTTACTGTTATTATTGCTACTGTTACTACTGCTCTTGAAACTATCATACTACTGTGCTACTAAACACTTTGTTGCAGATTTTTTTGTCTCCAGGTGTGGTTGAATTGACAACTCAACTGCTAATACTCACAAATATTCTTTGGCTCCCCTTGTGTCAAATCAATAAATCTGGGTGAAATACTACCCGTGAAAACTGTTGCGATCCCCTATACTTGTGGGTTATCAAGACCTTTTTCTGGCGCCGTTGCCGGGGAGCATAGCTCTATCTGTTGAGTCACTTGGGATTTATATCTATTGATCACTATGAAGAATCTGAAAGACGCTAAGACTAAGATCGTCCCCTCTATGACTAGAGGAGGTAAGGAACTGCCATCACACTCTGCACTTGATTCACCTTCTGTTTTGAGTAAGCTTGCGACACCGCCACCTGTTATTCATTCTGATATGTCGCAAGTTATTGATGATACTACTTCTGCTATGAATGATACTTATGATGATGCTAGTACTATGCTTGATAATACTGTGCCACTTGGTGAATTTCTTAATGAACAAATTGCTAAAGCTAAAGAAACTGAAAATGTTGAAACTCTTGAAAATTATGATTCACCTATTATGCCTAGCTCTCCTACTAGAGTTGAAATGCCGGAAACATCTGATGGTTATGTTTTTGATAGAGAGACAGCTAGGGCAATTCTTGCTTGTAATGATAGAGATGAGGTTATAAAATTGCTTGCTGAGTTGAAAGAAAAATCTATGAGGGAGAGAATGAAATATGATCCTAGGTTTGCTACTTCTCCCATATTTGTTACTAATAAGGATTATGAATTCTCTGTCGATCCTGAGTTAATTACTTTGGTTGAATCTGATCCTTTTCATGGTTATGAAACTGAAACTGTTGTGGCACACCTTACTAAGTTGAATGATATTGCCACCCTATTTGCTCATCAGGAAAAGATTTGTTACTACTATATTCTTAAGTTGTTTCCTTTCTCATTAAAGGGTGATGCTAAGAAATGGTTTAATACTCTTGCTCCTGGTTGTGTGCGTAGCCCCCAGGATATGATATATTACTTCTGTGAAAAATATTTTCCTGCTCATAAGAAACAAGCTGCCTTACAGGAAATATTCAACTTTGTGCAAATTGAAGAAGAGAATCTCCCTCAAGCTTGGGGGAGGCTTCTCTAACTACTTAATGCTTTGCCTGATCATCCTCTTAAGAAAAATGAAATACTTGATATCTTTTATAATGGACTAACCGATGCTTCTAGGGACTACCTAGGTAGTTGTGCTGGTTGTGTTTTCAGGGAACGAACTGTTGGACAGGCTGAAGTACTATTGAATAATATATTGAGAAATGCCAATGATTGGACACTTCCTGAGCCACCACCTAAGCCAACTCCGAAGAAGAGAGGTATTCTATACCTCAATCTAGAAGATATGCAAGAAACCAAGAAATCTATGAAGGAAAAAGGTATTAAAGCTGAAGATGTTAAGAATTTACCACCTATTGAAGAAATACATGGGCTTGACATCCCGACACAGGTAGTAGAGGTAAATTCTCTCACTAGATTTGATGAAAGTGATGTTCCGTATAATAAATCTGCAAGTCAATGCCTGTATGAATTTGATAATTACATCATTAAACAGGAACACTTTAATATGTATGTTAGCAATCAACTAAAACGGAATGCCATCATGATTGAACACTTGAGTGATTTGATGTTTAGAACTGCTAATGATGTTAAATGCTTGAGTAAACATGCTTCTATGGTCCAGACTCAGTTACAACAAATTGCCAAGTCACAAAATGATTTGCTTGATGAGATGAATAATAAAAGGAATGACCATGTTGTTAGAGTTGTTACTAGAGGAGGTAGAATGACTCAGGAGCCTATGTATCCTGAAGGTCATCCTAAAAGAATTGAACAAGATTCTCAAAGAAATAATATTGATGCACCTAGTCCTTCTAAGAAGAAAAAGAAAAAGAAAAGTGATAGGACTTTGCATGCTACTAATGAACCTGAAATAGAAAAACCTCCTGAGAATCATAATCATGCTTCTATTTCCGATGCTGAGACACAATCTGGTAATGAACCTACACCTAGTGATAATGATAATGATAATGATAATGATGATGTTCATGTTGATGCTCAACCAGATAATAATGTAGAAATAGAACCTGCTGTTGATCTTGATAACCCACATCCTAAGAATAAAAGATATGATAAAAGAGACTTTGTTGCTAGAAAACATGGAAAGGAGAGAGAACCATGGGTTCAAAAACCTATGCCTTTCCCTACTAAACCATCTAAAAATAAGGATGATGAAGATTTTGAGCGCTTTGTTGAAATGCTTAGACCTGTCTTTCTGCGCACTTGCTTGATTGATATGTTGAAAATGTCTCCCTATGCTAAATACATGAAAGATATTATCACAAATAAACGAAAAATACCTGAAGCTGAAATTTCCACCATGCTTGCTAATTATTCTTTTAAGGGCAGAATACCCAAAAAGTTAGGAGATCCAGGAATACCTACTATACCATGCTCCATTAAAAGAAGTTATGTCAAAATTGCTTTATGTGATTTAGGAGCCGGTGTTAGTGTTATGTTCTTCTCTTTATATAGAAGACTTGATTTGAATAAGCTTACACCTACTGAAATATATTTGCAAATGGTTGATAAATCCACTGCTATACCTATTGGAATTTGCGAGGATGTTTGATAACCCACAAGTATAGGGCATCGCAACAGTTTTTGAGGGTAGAGTATTCAACCCAAATTTATTGATTCGACACAAGGGGAGCCAAAGAATATTTGCAAGTATTAGTAGTTGAGTTGTCAATTCAACCACACCTGGAGACTAAATATCTGCAGCAGAGTGATCAGTAGCACAGTAGTATGATAGTTTGATAGTAGTAGCAATTATAGTAACAGTAACAGTAACGGTAGCAACAATAGTAGTAGCGATTGTAACAGCAGTAGCAAGAGTGGTAACTTAGCAAGAACAATATGTGAAAAACTCATAGGCATTGGATCGGTGATATTGTTGGATAACATTCATCATGTAACAGTCATAACCTAGGGCGACACAGAACTAGCTCCAATTCATCAATGTAATGTAGGCATGTATTCCGTATATAGTCATACGTGCTTGCGATAAGAACTTGCATGACATCTTTTGTCCTACCCTCCCGTGGCAGCGGGGTCCATATGGAAACTAAGGGATGTTAAGGCCTCCTTTTAATAGAGAACCGGAACAAAGCATTAGCACTTAGTGAATACATGAACTCCACAAACTACAGCAATCACCGGAAAGAATTCCAATTATTGTCAACTTGGGGTATGCGGATCATAACGCGTAGTAGGTGCATACAACTTGCAAGATCGGATCAAGAACACAAATATATTCATGAAAACATAAAGGGTTCAGATATGAAATCATGGCACTCGGGCCCTAGTGACAAGCATTAAGCATAGCAAAGTCATAGCAACATCAATCTCAGAACATAGTGGATACTAGGGATCAAGCCCTAACAAAACTAACTCGATTACATGATAAATCTCATCCAACTCATCACCGTCCAACAGGCCTACAAAGGAATTACTCACTCCCGGCGGTGAGCATCATGAAATTGGTGATGAAGGATGGTTGATGACGACGATGCCGGAAGATCCCCCTTTCCGGAGCCCCAAACGGACTCCAGATCTGGCCTCCTGATGAAGAACAGGAGGTGGCGGTGGCTCCGTATCGTGAAACGCAATAAAACTTCCTCTCTTATTTTTTATCTGGAATTGTGAATTTATAGCGTTGGAATTAGGTCAGACGGAGCCACGTGGGCCCCATGAGGTACCAGGGCGTGCCTGGGGGGTGGCCCGCCCTGGTGCCTCGTGAGCACTGGGTGGCCCCACTTCTGTTGATTCTTGCGCCAATAATTTTTATATATTCCATAAAAATTCTCCAAAAAGTTTCATCCAAATCCAAGAACTTTGATTTCTGCACAAAAACAACACCATGGCAATTCTGCTGAAAACAGCGCCAGTCCGGGTTAGTTTCATTCAAATCATGCAAATTAGAGTCCAAAACAACAGCAAAAGTGTTTGGAAAAGTAGATACGATGGAGACGTATCAACTCCCCCAAGCTTAACTCATTGCTTGTACTCAAGCAATTCAGTTGACAAACTAAAAGTGATAAAGAAAAACTTTTACAAACTCTTTTGTTATTGTATCTATATATATGCTTAAATAGCACCCAAGTTTTCAGCAAAGATTATAACTAACCATGCAAATGATAACTCTTAGAAATTATATTCACTCATATCAATGGCATAATCAACTAGCGAGCAATAATAAGATATCTCAAATGCCAACACTTTGTCAAAACAATCATGATATAATATGACAACATGGTATCTCGCTAGCCCTTTCTGAGACCACAAAACATAAATACAGAGCACCTCCAAAGTTCAAGCAACGACTAAACATTATAATTCATGGTAGAAGAGATCCAGTCATGATGCACACAACATTAACTATTCACAATGCATGAGAATGACAATAGTGCTCTCAGGTCTGGTGCTTGTTTGAGAAGGTGATGACTCGACAATAAAAGTAAAATAACATAAAGTAAATAGATAGGCCCTTCGCAGAGGGAAGCATGGATTTGCAGAGGTGCCAGAGCTCGAAGTTTAAATCAGAGATAAATATAATTTTGGGAGGTATGCCTTTCCTGTCAACGTCACGACCGAGAGTTTTCAATATCTTCCATGCTAAACACATTAGCAGCGGTTCCCAAGCGGTAAAGTAAAGTTTACTCCCCCTCCACCAACAATCACAAGCCATGGCTAGCCGAATCCTCAGGTGCCCTCCATACCAACAACTTTCCGGGGGAGTTTGTTTTATTATTTTGCAATTTTAATAGTGGGAATGGGCATCCCGATTACCAGCCCCTCTCGTGCAAGGAAAAGTGGGTAAACACTCGTCATGAGAATAACCCGCTTAGCATGGAAGATACTGACCGCCCTTGTCGCTCCATGAGCGGTGCGGGCACACAAAACAGATGTTCATTTGAATATTTAGACGTAGCACATGCAAATTTACTTAGAACGGCAGAGTAATACCGCATATAGGTAGATATAGTGGACTCATCTGGAATAACTTTGGTTTAGGGGTTTTGATGCACAAGCAGTATTCCCGCTTAGTACAGGCAAAGGCTAACAAATAGGTTGAGAAGCGACCAGCTAGAGAGCGAAAACGGTCATAACCATGCATCATGAATAATTAACATTGAATACTAGCATGAGTAGGATATAAGCACCATGAACATAAATATCGTGAAGGCTATGTTGGTTTTGAATCAACTACATGCGTGAACATGTGCCAAGTCAAGCCACTCGAAACATTCAGAGGAGGATACCATATCATCATACTACATCACCGTCATTTTAATGCATGTTGACACTCAAGATAAATTATTATCCACTCCTAGCTACTTAAGCATGGCATGAGCAACTATAATCTCTAATTGTCATCATAAA
This sequence comes from Elymus sibiricus, assembly GCA_039707655.1. Taxonomy (NCBI): domain Eukaryota; kingdom Viridiplantae; phylum Streptophyta; class Magnoliopsida; order Poales; family Poaceae; genus Elymus; species Elymus sibiricus. The sequence continues at coordinate 301,365,151 of CM077664.1, read as the reverse complement.
CATGTTTAATCATAATATGCTGAATCATGGAAACTGAGTTAAACATATTTACAAAAACAAAAAACAAGTTGAGTTCATACCCGCTTTTCCTTGTCACAGTCACTTCATCAAATCATCGTCATTATTGCCTTTCACTTGCACGACCGAATGATATGAAAATAAAAATAGTGCAAGTGTGTCGTGGACTAAGCTGGAATCTGCAAGCATTTTATTTAAAGGAGAAGACAAGGTAATATGGGCTTTTTGTTAGATCAACAATAATGCATACGAGAGGCACTCAACATTTTCATCGTGGTGTTCTCCTTATAATGACTCAACAAAAGAATAGAATTTCAGAGAAACACACTAAAATATTTTTGGAGTTTTTAGTTTTTCTGAAGAAAACAAATTAAAGAAGAAAAACAAAAATGAGAAAAGAAAACTATTTACACGGGAGAACTCCCAACAAGCAAAAGAAGAAACATGAAATCTTTTTGGGTTTTCTTTTAATTCTACAACTAACTAAGCTAGAAAGAAAAACCAAAAAGAAACGAGAAATGTTTTTGGATTTTCTCAAAGTTTTTCAAACACACAAGAAGAAAGCGAGAAAATAAAACTAGCATGGATTATACAATGAAAAAGTATGAACACTGGAATGAAATGTGTTGACATGAATAAAATGTCGGTGAGAAATACGTACTCCCCCAAGCTTAGGCTTTTGCCTAGCTTGGTCTACGGCCATTCGTAGTAGCCATCCGATCCCATGTGAAAGTCCTGAGGCGGCGGCACCCGAGCGTCCCAATCCTGGGCCTCCTCCTCTGCCTCTGCCAACGCGTTCCGGTAAGCAACGATGTCCGGTGGCATCACGGTATATCCGTTCCTGGCATGAGAATCAAACAAAGCAGGTGCAGGCAACGGGATAATATCACGAGTATCCTCACTAAAAACCAAGTTATAACGAATGTTGTGAGGAGGCTCAGGAGCATCAAGAAAGTGGTGGTCCCTCATGGACTGGTGATCTAAGTAAACTCTGGGCAACAAGTAATCATGAGGGCGTATGTTAACATTAAAATGTCTCGGTAAGCGAGTAGCATAAATACCACCATGAATTTTACCCCTAGTCCTATTAGTGTGCAGACAGCATGCAATGATAGCTCCCAAGTTATAAGTGATGTCATTATGCAGTGCGCGGCGTAAAATGGCAAAGTCAGGTGCAGCTAGCGCACTACCTTGCTCCCTAGCAATCAAGCATTTCCCTAAGAATAGAGCAAAGTAATGAACAGAGGGAAACTGCAAGCTAGTGGCTCGGGCTTTCGACACGCCCCTTGTCTCTCCCACAGTTAAAGTGTGGAGGAAACCCTCAAACTCCTCCGGTCGAGGCTCTCTAATGTCCCCATCAAAGGAAATCAAACATATCTCACAAAATTCAGCAAGTGGTATCTGATGATGTTCAGCATATAAATCAAAGCGCACCTCAGGGGGTTCGAGCCTATTCAGAAAATGAAAATTTTGCACAAAGGAATTTGTAAGGATGTGGTACTGGTCACACTCATCTACGAGGAAGTCGGTCAGTCCGGCATTTGCAACGAATTGCGCGAACTCTTGGTAGAATCCGGCTTCGTTCATGAAAGCATTGTGCGGCCATTCGCATGGTCGGACCTCCGTCCTACGCGGGATGTTGAGGTCGTTGTCCGAGGAGTCCCCAAGGACTCCCTTGGCGTTCCGCTTCGAAGAACTCCTCCGGAAGATATTCATTTTCCTAAGAACAATTTTCTGAAAATTTTTGGGTCACAAAATGATATCAATAAAACTTCACAAGATTGATAGCAACTACTCATATGGATGTCTAGAGGCTATATCAAGCATTCAAACTACTTGGAACTCAAAGAATTCAACATGCAAGCTCATTTTCAGTATCACCAAGAGCAGCTAATTATGCAAAATATAATCCACTAAAACAAAAACTAATTGGAGCTATGGAGGCGTCACATACCAAGTAGCAATCTCCCAAAACAGTTTCAAAAACGGAGCTCCGAGCAAAGAGATCGAAAATTTCAGGTTTGTGAGCAAGAACACGAGAGAGAGAGAGCTACCAGGAATTTTTGCTAGAGGTAAGAGACGAAGTGAGCTGAAGGAATAAGTGAGGGGGTCCCTGTGGGGCCCACGAGGTACCTGGGCGCGCCAGGGGGTGGCGCGCCCTGGTGCCTCGTGGGCACCTGGGGCACCCCCTGGTATGTTTCCAGTGCCAAAAATTCTTAAATATTATATAAAAATTCATATCAAAATTTTATTGCATTCTGAGCACTTTCATTTCTGGACATTTTTTTATTGCACGGATAAATCAGAAAACAGGATAATCAGGGCATTTTATTTTATTTAACTAAAAATAGCAGAAAACAAAGAGTGGGTACAGAAGGTTGTGCTTACTAAATTCATCGACCACATGCCTCTCAAAAAGAATCCATTAATAAGGTTGATCAAGTCTTATTAACAAACCATTTCCGAGTTGCATGGAACCGAAGAATTTCCGTATAATAGTAAGTTACCTCAACGGGGATATGCATCTCCCCAATAATAAGAGTTTCATATTTCTTTTTAACAGTAGGAAGAGGGAGTTGAAAACTTCCAATAGTAATTGTTGGAGTCTTTCCAATAACACGAATACCATTTACTTGCAATTGTTTCTTCGGGAAGTGCACCGTATGTTCATTACCATTGATATGAAAAGTGACCTTGCTTTTGTTGCAATCAATAACAGCCCCTGCAGTATTCAAAAAGGGTCTACCAAGGATAATCAACATATTGTCATCCTCGGACATATCAAGTATAACAAAGTCTGTTAGGATAGTAACATTTGCAACTACAACGGGCACATCCTCACAAACACCGATAGGTATGGCAGTCGATTTGTCAGCCATTTGCAATGATATTTCAGTGGGGGTGAGTTTATCCAAATCAAGTCTTTTATATAAAGAGAAAGGCATAACACTAACACCGGCTCCTAAATCACACAAAGCAGTTTTGACATAATTTCGTTTAATGGAGCATGGTATAGTTGGTATTCCTGGATCTCCTAGTTTCTTAGGTACTCCATCCTTAAAAGAATAATTTGCAAGCATGGTGGAAATTTCAGCTTCAGGTATCTTTCTTTTATTTGTGACAATATCTTTCATGTATTTAGCATAAGGAGGCGTCTTTATAATATCAGTCAAACGAGTGCGCAAAAAGACTGGCCTAAGCATTTCAGCAAAGTGTTCAAATTCTTCCTCATCCTTTTTCTTAGATGGTTTAGGAGGAAAGGGCATGGGTTTTTGAACCCATGGTTCTCTTTCTTTACCCTGTTTTCTAGCAATGAAGTTCCTTTTATCATAACGTTTATTTTTAGAAGGTGGGTTATCAAGATCAATAGCAGGTTCTATTTCAACATTGTTATCAGGTTCTTTATCATTATCTAGTTGGGTATCCACATGAGCATCATCATTATTATTATCATCAGGTGAATGTTCATTACCAGATTGTGTTTCAGCATCAGAAATAGAAACATCATTACTATCCTCCAAGGGTTTTTCTACCTCAGGTTCACTAGAAGTATTCAAAGTACTATCATTTTTCTTTTCCTTTTTATTTTTAGATGGACTAGGTGCATTAACATTAATTCTTTGAGAGTCTTGTTCAATTCTTTTTGGATGACCTTCAGGATAAAGTGGCTCCTGAGTCATTCTACCTCCTCTAGTCATTACTCTAACAGCATGATCATTCATATTGTTATTCATTTCATTAAGCAAATCACTCTAAGATTTAGCAACTTGTTCTAATTGGGTTTGAACCATAGATGCATGTTTACTTACACCTTTGACATCATTAGCAATTCTAAATAACAAGTCACTCAAGCGATCAATCATGTAGGCATTTCGTTTCAATTGTTTCATAACAGTGGCATTGAAATGATCTTGTTTAATAATATAATTGTCAAATTCATACAGGCATTGACTAGGAGGTTTTTTATATGGAATATCACTTTCATCAAACTTTATAAAAGAATTTACCTCTACTACCTGTGTCAGTTTGTCGAGACCATGAATTTCTTCAATAGGTGGCAAATTCTTAACATCTTCAGCTTTAATACCTTTTTCCTTCTGGCATTTCTTTGCTTCTTGCATATCTTCAGTACTGAGATATAAAATACCCCTCTTCTTCGGAGTGGGTTTAGGCGGTGGTTCAGGAAGTGTCCAATCATTATCATTCTTCAATATATTATTCAGTAATTCCTCAGCTTGTTCAATAGTCCGTTCCCTGAAAACACAACTCGCACAACTATCTAGGTAGTCCCTAGAAGCATCGGTTAGCCCATTATAGAAGATATCAAGTATTTCATTTTTCGTAAGAGGATGATCAGGCAAAGCATTAAGTAATTGGAGAAGCCTCCCCCAAGCTTGAGGGAGATTCTCTTCTTTAATTTGCACAAAGTTAAATATTTCCTGTAAAGCAACTTGTTTCTTATGAGCAGGAAAATATTTTTCAGAAAAGTAATAAATCATATCCTGGGGACTACGCACACAACCAGGAGCAAGAGTATTATACCATTCTTTAGCATCACCCTTTAATGAGAAAGGAAACAACTTAAGAATATAGTAATAGCGATTTTTTCCTCATGAGCAAATAGGGTGGCTTTATCGTTTAATTTAGTAAGATGTGCCACAACGGTTTCAGTTTCATAACCATGAAAAGGATCAGATTCAACCAAAGTGATTAACTCAGGATTTATAGAGAATTCATAATCCTTATCAGTAACAAATATAGGAGAGGTAGCAAACTTAGGATCATATTTCATTCTCTCCCTCATAGATTTTTCTTTCATTTCAGCAAGCAGTTTTATAACTTCATCTCTATCATTACAAGCAAGAATGGCTCTAGCCGTCTCCCTATCAAAGCAATGTTCATCAAGTGTTTCAACTCTAGTAGGAGAGCTAGGCATAATAGGTGAATCATAATTCTCAAGAGTTTCAGTATTTTCAATTTCTTTAGCTTTAGCAATTTGTTCACTAAGAAATTCACCAAGTGGCACAGCATTATCAAGCATAGTACTAGCATCATCATGAGTATCATTCATAGCAGAAGTGGTATCATCAATAACTTGTGACATATCAGAATTAATAGCATGTGGTGGTGTTGCAAGTTTACTCAAAACAGAAGGTGAATCAAGTGCAGAGCTAGATGGCAGTTCCTTACCTCCCCTCGTCTTAGAGGGAACGATCTTGGTCTTAGTGTCTTTCAGATTCTTCATAGTGATCAACAGATATAAATCTCAAGTGACTCAGCAAATAAAGCTATGCTCCCCGGCAACGGCGCCAGAAAAAGGTCTTGATAACCCACAAGTATAGGGGATCTCAACAGTTTTCGAGGGTAGAGTATTCAACCCAAATTTATTGATTCGACACAAGGGGAGCCAAAGAATATTTGCAAGTATTAGCAGTCGAGTTGTCAATTCAACCACACCTGGAGACTAAATATCTGTAGCAGAGTGATCAGTAGCACAGTACTATGATAGTTTGATAGCAGTAGCAATTATAGTAACAGTAACAGTAACGGTAGCAGCAATAGTAGTAGCGATTGTAACAGCAGTAGCAGCAGTAGTAACTTAGCAAGAACAATATGTGAAAAACTCGTAGGCATTGGATCGGTGATATTGTTGGATAACATTCATCATGTAACAGTCTTAACCTAGGGCGACACAGAACTAGCTCCAATTCATCAATGTAATGTAGGCATGTATTCCGTATATAGTCATATGTTCTTGCGATAAGAACTTGCATGACATCTTTGTTGGAAATATGCCCTAGAGGCAATAATAAATTGGTTATTATTATATTTCCTTGTTCATGATAATCGTTTATTATCCATGCTATAATTGTATTGATTGGAAACTCAAATACATGTGTGGGTACATAGACAACACTGTGTCCCTAGTAAGCCTCTAGTTAACTAGCTCGTTGATCAAAAGATGGTGAAGGTTTCCTAGCCATGGACATGAGATGTCATTTGATAACGGGATCACATCATTAGGAGAATGATGTGATGGACAAGACCCAAACTATAAACGTAGCATATGATCGTGTCAGTTTATTGCTATTGTTTTCTGCATGTCAAGTATCTGTTCCTATGACCATGAGATCATGCAACTCACTGACACCGGAGGAATACCTTGTGTGTATCAAACGTCGCAATGTAACTGGGTGACTATAAAGATGCTCTATAGGTATCTCCGAGGGTGTCTGTTGGGTTGGCATGGATCAAGACTGGGATTTGGTACTCCGTGTGACGGAGAGGTATCTCAGGGCCCACTCGGTAATACAACATCACAATGAGCCTTGCAAGCAATGTGACTAAAGTGTTAGCCACGAGATCTTGTATTACGGAACAAGTAAAGAGACTTGCCGGTAACGAGATTGAACTAGGTATAGAGATACCGACGATCGAATCTCGGGCAAGTAACATACCGAAGAACAAAGGGAACAACATATGGGATTAACTGAATCCTTGACATAGAGGTTCAACCGATAAAGATCTTCGTAGAATATGTAGGAGCCAATATGGGCATCCAGGTCCCGCTATTGGTTATTGATCGTAGAGGTGTCTCGGTCATGTCTACATAGTTCTCGAACCCGCAGGGTCTACACACTTAACGTTTGGTGACGATTAGTATAGTTGAGTTATTTTGTTGGTGACCGAAGGTTGTTCGGAGTCCCGGATAAGATCCCGGACATGACGAGGGTCTCCGGAAGAGTCCGGAGGTAAAGATTGATATATGTGATAATAGTGTTTTGATCTCCGGAAGGGTTCCGGAATTCACCGGAAGGGGTTCCGGATGTTTACCGAAGTGTTCGGGTGCAGCAACACTTTATATGAGCCAAAGGGGTAAAGCCCACGAGGTATTGGAAAGTGCAAAAGGAAGTTTTGCTGCTGCCTTAAGCGGTACTACCGCTGGTAAGGCAGTACTACCGCGTAAGCGGTACTACCGCTTGTGTGAAGCGGTACTACCGCTCAAACGGTACTACCGCTTGTGTGAAGCGGTACTACCGCTCGTGAGCGGTACTACCGCTTGTACGCGATACTGCTGGAATCCGAGTTAGACTCTTTCCGTGCGGGCCAAACCGACCTTGTGCGGGCAAAACCGACCTTGTGGAGGCTTTCTCTCCAAGTTTAGACCCCCAGGGCTCAACATATAAATAGAGGGGCAGGGCTAACACACGGGACACATTAAGATTTCCCAAGCTGTGTGCCGGCAACCCTAACCCTCTAGTTCCTCCCGTCATAATCTCCGTAGTGCTTGGCGAAGCCCTGCAGAGATTGTTCCTCACCACCATCACCACGCTGTCGTGTTGCTGGAACTCATCTACTACTTCATCATCGCTCGCTGGATCGAGGGACGACTTGCGATTTGGATCACGGAGACGTTCGACTACATCAACCGCGTTTCTTAAACGCTTCCGCTTAGCGATCTACAAGGGTATGTAGATTCACTCTCCCTCTCGTAGATGCTCATCACCATGGATAGATCTTGTGTGTGCGTAGGAAAATTTTTGTTTCCCATGCAACGTTCCCCAACAGTGGCATCTGAGCTAGGTCTATGTGTAGATGAGATCTCGAGTAGAACACAAACGAGTTGTGGGCGTGGGTGTATACATATTGCTTGCCGTTACTAGTTGATACTTGATTCGGCGGTATTGTGAGATGAAGCGGCCCGGATCGACATTACGCGTACGCTTACGCGAGACAGGTTTCACCGCTACGTGAACTCGTTGCATAAAGGTGACTGGCGGGTGTCTGTCTCTCTCACTTTAGTTGAATCGGTTGCAATGAAGAGGGTTCTTTTAGAAGATCAAAAAGCAATCACTACACCACATTGTGGTTTTGCGTAGGTAAGAACGGTTCTTGCAAACCCGTAGCAGCCACGTAAAACTTGCAACAACAATTAGAGGACGTCTAACTTGTTTTTGCGGGGTATGTTGTGATGTGATATGGCCAAGTACATGATGAGATATATGTGATGTATGAGATGATCATGTGTTGTATAGAATATCACGACTTGCATGTCGATGAGTACGGCAACTAGCAGGAGCCATAGAGTTGTCTTTAATTATTTTCGCCGTTTTTGCTTTACTTTATCGCTATGAGTTAGCTATAGTCGTGGAAGCAACAGTCGGCGCGACAACCTCATGGCGACACGTTGATGGAGATCAAGATGATGGAGATCATGGTGTCATGCCGGTGACGATGGAGATCATGCCGGTGCTTTGGAGATGGAGATCAAAATCACAAGTTCATGGCCATATCATGTCACTTATGATTTGCATGTGATGTTAATCCTTTTATGCATCTTATTTTGCTTAGGACGACGGTAGCATTATAAGGTGATCCCTCACTTAAATTTCAAGATAAAATTGTGTTCTCCCCGAGTGTGCACCGTTGCGAAAGTTCGTCGTTTCGAGACACCACGTGATGATCGGGTGTGATAGACTCTACATTCACATACAACGGGTGCAAGCCAGTGTTGCACGTGCGGAACACTCGGGTTAAACTTGATGAGCCTAGCATGTACAGACATGGCCTCGGAACACAAGAGACCGAAAGGTCGAACATGAGTCATATAGTAGATATGATCAACATGAAAATGTTCACCATTGAAACCACCTCGACTCACGTGATGATCGGACTTGAGTTGGTGGATTTGGATCATGTTACACTCGAATGATCGGAGGGATGTCAATTTGAGTGGGAGTTTTTTAAGTAATATGATTAACTAAACTCATTATCTAGAACAATAGTCTAAGTTGTCTTTGCTATATTTATGTTGTAGATCATGGCTCACACAGTAGCACCCCTGAATTTTAATGCGTTCCTAGAGAAAGCTAAGTTGAAAGATGATGGAAGTAACTTTGTGGACTGGGCTCGTAATCTAAGGATTATCCTTACGGCTTCCCAGAAGGCTTATGTCCTTGATGCACCGCTTGGTGATCCACCCGCTCCAGTTGAGTCTCTAGACGTTGTGAACGCCTGGCAGGCTCGTTCTGAAGATTACTCAATAGTTCAATGTGCAATATTGTATGGCTTAGAACCGGGATTTCAAAGACGTTTTGAACGTCATGGAGCATATGAGATGTTCCAGGAGTTGAAGTTTATCTTTCAGAAGAATGCCCGGATCGAGAGGTATGAGATCTCCGATAAGTTCTATGCTTGCAAGATGGAGGAGAACGGGTCTATCAGTGATCACGTACTCAGAATGTCTGGGTACTCCACCCATCTGGCTGAATTGGGGATGCCCCTTCCTCCAGAGGCTATCACTGACAGAGTTCTTCAATCATTGCCACCTAGCTACAAGAGCTTCGTGTTGAACTATAACATGCACGGGATGAACAAGTCAGTCGCCGAGCTGTTTGCGATGCTAAAAGCCGCTGAGTCTGAAATTCAGAAGGAGCATCAAGTGTTGATGGTCAATAAAACCACTAGTTTCAAGAAAAATGGCAAGGGTAAGAAGGGTAACTCCAAAAGGAGTGGCAAAGCAGTTGCTCCTCCCGTGAAGAAACCCAAGGCTGGACCCAAACCAGAAACTGAGTGCTTTCATTGCAAGGGAACTGGACACTGGAAGCGGAACTGCCCCAAGTATTTGGCTGACAAGAAGGCGGCCAACAACAAACAAGGTATATATGATATACATGTTATTGATGTGTACCTTACCAACTCTCGTTGTAGTGCCTGGGTATTTGATACCGGTGCGGTTGCTCATATTTGCAACTCAAAACAGGAACTGCGGAATAGACGGAGGCTGGCAAAGGACGAAGTGACGATGCGCGTGGGAAATGGTTCCAAGGTTGATGTGATCGCCGTCGGCACACTCGCTCTTCGATTACCATCGGGATTAGTGATGAACCTGAATAAATGTTATTTGGTGCCTGCGTTAAGCATGAACATTATATCTGGATCTTGTTTATTGCGAGACGGTTACTCATTTAAATCAGAGAATAATGGTTGTTCTATTTATATGAGTAATATCTTTTATGGTCATGCACCCAATGTGAGGGGTTTATTCTTATTGAATCTCGATAGTAATGATACACATGTTCATAACATTGATGCCAAAAGATGTAAAATTGATAATGATAATATCACTTTCTTGTGGCACTGCCGTTTAGGTCATATTGGCGTAAAACGCATGAGGAAGCTCCATGCTGATGGACTTTTGGAGTCACTTGATTTTGAATCACTTGACACATGTGAGCCTCATGGGCAAGATGACTAAAACGCCGTTCTCTGGTACAATGGAACGGGCAAGTGACTTGTTGGAAATCATACATACTGATGTGTGTGGTCCGATGAGCATTGAGGCGCGCGGTGGTTATCGTTACTTTCTCAGCTTCACTGATGACTTAAGTAGATATGGGTATATTTACTTAATGAAACACAAGTCTAAAACGTTTGAAAAGTTCAAACAATTTCAGAGTGAAGTTGAGAATCATCGTAACAAGAAGATTAAATTCCTACGATCTGATCGAGGAGGAGAATATCTGAGTTATGAGTTTGGCAGTCACTTAAGACAATGTGGAATTGTTTCACAACTGACACCGCCTGGAACACCATAGCGTAATGGTGTGTCCGAACGTCATAATCGAACCTTATTGGATATGGTGCGATCTATGATGTCTCTTGCCGATTTGCCACTATCATTTTGGGGTTATGCATTAGAGACAGTTGCATTCACTTTAAATAGGGCACCATAGAAGTCCGTTGAGACGACGCCATATGAACTTTGGTTTGGCAAGAAGCCAAAGCTGTCGTTTCTTAAAGTTTGGGGATGTGATGCTTATGTCAAAAAAGCTTCAGCCTGAAAAGCTGGAACCCAAAGCGGAGAAATGCGTCTTCATAGGATACCCAAAAGAGACAGTTGGGTATACCTTCTACCTCAGATCCGAAGGCAAAGTGTTTGTCGCTAAAAAACGGAACGTTTCTTGAGAAAGAGTTTCTCTCGAAAGAATTGAGTGGGAGGAAGATAGAACTTGATGAGGTTGTTGAACCTTTACTTCAACCTGAGAGTAGCGCAACGCAGAAAGTTGTTTCTATGGAGCCTACATTAGCTGAAGAGGAAGTTAATGATGATGATCATGAAGCTTTGGATCAAGTTGCTATCGAACCTCGTAGGTCGACAAGGACGCGTACTGCTCCTGAGTGGTACGGCAACCCTGTCTTAGAGGTCATGTTGTTGGACAACGATGAACCTACGAGCTATGGAGAAGCGATGATGGGCCCGGATTCCGAGAAGTGGTTAGAGGCCATGAAATCCGAGATGGGATCCATGTATGAAAACAAAGTGTGGACTTTGGAAGTATTACCTGAAGGGCGTAAGGCCATTCAGAACAAATGGATCTTTAAAAGGAAGACGGACGCGGACGGTAATGTCACCGTCTATAAAGCTCGACTTGTGGCAAAGGGTTTTTCACAAGTTCAAGGAGTTGACTACGATGAGACCTTCTCACCCGTAGCGATGCTTAAGTCCGTCAGAATCATGTTAGCAATAGCTGCCTTTTTCGATTATGAAATTTGGCAGATGGATGTCAACACAGCGTTCCTTAAGGAAGAGTTGTATATGATGCAACCAGAAGGTTTTGTCGATCCAGAGAATGCTGACAAAGTTTGCAAACTCCAGCGATCCATTTATGGACTGGTGCAAGCATCTCAGAGTTGGAATCTTCGCTTTGATGAGGTGATCAAAGCGTTCGAGTTTATACAAGTTTACGGAGAAGCTTGTATTTACAAGAAAGTGAGTGGGAGCTCTATAGCGTTTCTAATATTATATGTGGATGACATATTACTGATTGGAAACAATATAGAAATGTTGGAAAGCGTAAAGGAATATTTGAACAAGAGTTTTTCAATGAAGGACCTAGGAGAAGCTGCTTTCATATTAGGCATCAAGATCTATAGAGATAGATCAAGGCGTTTAATAGGACTTTCACAAAGCACATACCTTGATAAGATTTTGAAGAAATTCAAAATGGATCAGTCCAAGAAGGGGTTCTTGCCTGTTTTGCAAGGTGTGAAGTTGAGTAAGACTCAATGCCCAGTGACTGCAGGAGATAGAGAAAAGATGAGTGTCATCCCCTATGCTTCAGCCATAGGCTCTATCATGTATGCAATGATGTGCACAAGACCCGATGTCAGCCTTGCCATAAGTATGGTCGGAAGGTTTCAAAGTGATCCAGGAATGGAACACTGAACGGCGGTCAAGAATATCCTGAAGTACCTGAAAAGGACTAAGGACATGTTTCTCGTTTATGGAGGTGATAAAGAGCTCGTCGTAAAGGGTTACGTCGATGCAAGCTTTGACACTGATCCGGATGACTCTAAGTCACAAACCGGATACGTATTTATTCTTAACGGGGGTGCGGTTAGCTGGTGCAGTTCCAAGCAAAGCGTGGTAGCTGATTCTACATGCGAAGCGGAGTACATCGCTGCCTCGGAGGCGGCGAAGGAAGGTGTCTGGATGAAGGAGTTCATGACAGATCTTGGAGTAGTGCCTAGTGCGCTTAACCCAATGACTCTGTTTTGTGATAATACTGGTGCCATTGCTCTAGCCAAGGAACCAAGATTTCACAAGAGGACCAGACACATAAAGCGACGTTTCAATTCCATCCGCGATTACATCAAGGAGGACAACATAAATATTTGCAAAGTACACACGGATTTGAATGTTGCAGATCCGATGACTAAACCTCTTCCAAGGGCTAAACATGAACAACACCAGAACTGCATGGGTGTTCGATTCATTACAATGTAAATCACATAGTGATGTGAACTAGATTATTGACTCTAGTGCAAGTGGGAGACTGTTGGAAATATGCCCTAGAGGCAATAATAAATTGGTTATTATTATATTTCCTTGTTCATGATAATCGTTTATTATCCATGCTATAATTGTATTGATTGGAAACTCAAATACATGTGTGGGTACATAGACAACACTGTGTCCCTAGTAAGCCTCTAGTTAACTAGCTCGTTGATCAAAAGATGGTGAAGGTTTCCTAGCCATGGACATGAGATGTCATTTGATAACGGGATCACATCATTAGGAGAATGATGTGATGGACAAGACCCAAACTATAAATGTAGCATATGATCGTGTCAGTTTATTGCTATTGTTTTCTGCATGTCAAGTATCTGTTCCTATGACCATGAGATCATGCAACTCACTGACACCGGAGGAATACCTTGTGTGTATCAAACGTCGCAACGTAACTGGGTGACTATAAAGATGCTCTACAGGTATCTCCGAGGGTGTCTGTTGGGTTGGCATGGATCAAGACTGGGATTTGTTACTCCGTGTGACGGAGAGGTATCTCAGGGCCCACTCGGTAATACAACATCACAATGAGCCTTGCAAGCAATGTGACTAAAGTGTTAGCCACGAGATCTTGTATTACGGAACGAGTAAAGAGACTTGCCAGTAACGAGATTGAACTAGGTATAGAGATACCGACGATCGAATCTCGGGCAAGTAACATACCGAAGAACAAAGGGAACAGCATACGGGATTAACTGAATCCTTGACTTAGAGGTTCGACCGATAAAGATCTTCGTAGAATATGTAGGAGCCAATATGGGAATCCAGGTCCCGCTATTGGTTATTGATCGTAGAGGTGTCTCGGTCATGCCTACATAGTTCTCGAACCCGCAGGGTCTACACACTTAACGTTTGGTGACGATTAGTATAGTTGAGTTATTTTGTTGGTGACCGAAGGTTGTTCGGAGTCCCGGATAAGATCCCGGACATGACGAGGGTCTCCGGAAGAGTCCGAAGGTAAAGACTGATATATGTGATAATAGTGTTTTGATCTCCGGAAGGGTTCCGGAATTCACCGGAAGGGGTTCCGGATGTTTACCGAAGTGTTCGGGTGCAGCAACACTTTATATGAGCCAAAGGGGTAAAGCCCACGAGGTATTGGAAAGTGCAAAAGGAAGTTTTGCTGCTGCCTTAAGCGGTACTACCGCTGGTAAGGCAGTACTACCGCGTAAGCGGTACTGCCGCTTGTGTGAAGCGGTACTACCGCTCAAACGGTACTACCGCTTGTGTGAAGCGGTACTACCGCTCAAGCGGTACTACCGCTCGTGAGCGGTACTACCGCTTGTACGCGATAGTGCTGGAATCCGAGTTAGACTCTTTCCGTGCGGGCCAAACTGACCTTGTGCGGGCAAAACCGACCTTGTGGAGGCTTTCTCTCCAACTTTAGACCCTAGGGCTCAACATATAAATAGAGGGGCAGGGCTAACACACGGGACACATTAAGATTTCCCAAGCCGTGTGCCGGCAACCCTAACCCTCTAGTTCCTCCCGTCATAATCTCCGTAGTGCTTGGTGAAGCCCTGCAGAGATTATTCCTCACCACCATCACCACGCTGTCATGCTACTGGAACTCATCTACTACTTCATCATCGCTCGCTGGATCGAGGAGATGAAGGCGTCATCAAGCCGTACGTGTGTTGAACGCGGAGGTGCCGTCCGTTCGGCACTAGTTCGTGATCGGATCGAGGGACGACTTGCGATTTGGATCGCGGAGACGTTCGACTACATCAACCGCGTTTCTTAAACGCTTCCGCTTAGCGATCTACAAGGGTATGTAGATTCACTCTCCCTCTCGTAGATGCTCATCACCATGGATAGATCTTGTGTGTGCGTAGGAAATTTTTTGTTTCCCATGCAACGTTCCCCAACAATCTTTTGTCCTACCCTCCCGTGGCAGCGGGGTCCATATGGAAACTAAGGGATATTAAGGCCTCCTTTTAATAGAGAACCGGAACAAAGCATTAGCACTTAGTGAATACATGAACTCCTCAAACTACAGCAATCATCGGAAAGAATCCCAATTATTGTCACCTTGGGGTATGCGGATCATAACGCGTAGTAGGTGCATACAACTTGCAAGATCGGATCAAGAACGCAAATATATTCATGAAAACATAAAGGGTTCATATCTGAAATCATGGCACTCGGGCCCTAGTGACAAGCATTAAGCATAGCAAAGTCATAGCAACATCAATCTCAGAACATAGTGGATACTAGGGATCAAGCCCTAACAAAACTAACTCGATTACATGATATATCTCATCCAACTCATCACCGTCCAGCAGGCCTATGAAGGAATTACTCACTCTCGACGGTGAGCATCATGAAATTGGTGATGAAGGATGGTTGATGATGACGATGTCGGAAGATCCCCCTCTCCGGAGCCCCAAACGGACTCCAGATCTGGCCTCCCGATGAAGAACAGGAGGTGGCGGCGGCTCCGTATCGTCAAACGCAATAAAACTTCATCTCTTGTTTTTTCTCTGGAATTGTGAATTTATAGCGTTGGAATTAGGTCAGACGGAGCCATGTGGGCCCCACGAGGTACCAGGGCGCGCCTGGGGGGTGGCGCGCGCTGGTGCCCCGTGGGGACTGGGTGGCCCCACTTCTGTTGATTCTTGCGCCAATAATTTTATATATTCCATAAAAATTCTCCAAAAAGTTTCATCCAAATCCAAGAACTTTGATTTTTGCACAAAAACAACACCATGGCAATTCTGCTGAAAACAGCGTCAGTCCGGGTTAGTTTCATTCAAATCATGCAAATTAGAGTCCAAAACAAGAGCAAAAGTGTTTGGAAAAGTAGATACGACGGAGACGTATCAATGTTCCCGTTGTAGTTGCAAATGTTACTATCTTAACAGACTTTGTTATACTTGATATGCCCGAGGACGACAACATGTCGATTATCCTTGGAAGACCATTTTTGAATACTGCAGGGGCTTTTATTTATTTCAACAAAAGCAAGGTCACTTTTCATGTCAATGGTAATGAGCATACGGTTTATTTTCCGAAGAAACAAAGTTCGGTGAATGGTATCAATTGTATTGAAAAAAATTCGACAATCACTATTGGAGGCTTCTAATTTCCTCTTCCTACTGTCAAAAAGAAATATGAAATTCTTATTGTTGGGGAGATGCATATCCACGTTGAGGTAACTTAGTGTTATACGAAAATTCTTCGGTTTCATGTCACTCGGAAATAGTTTGTTAATAAGACTTGATCAACCTTATTAATGGATTCTTTTTGAAGGACATGTGGTAGATGAATTTAGTAAGCACAACTTTCTATAACCATAATTTGCTCTCTGTTATTTTTAGTAGAATAAAATAGAATGCCATGATTATCCTATTTTCTGAATTATCCGTGCAATAAAAAATAGCCCCAAAATAAATGTTCTCAAAATGCCATGAAAATTTAGTATGATTTTTACCAGAATATTTAAGAATTTTTGGCGCTGAACACACCCCAGGGGGGATGCACCTGTGAGCCACAAGCCCACAGGGCGCAGTGCTCTCTATTATTTTTAGTAGAATAAAATAAAATGCCATGATTATCCTGTTTTCTGAATTATCCGTGCAATAAAAAATGGCCCAAAAATAAAAGTTCTCAGAATGCCATGAAAATTTAGTATGATTTTTACCAGAATATTTAAGAATTTTTGGCGCTAAACACACCCCAGGGGGGTGCACCTGTGAGCCACAAGCCCACAGGGAGCGCCCACCCTCCCTAGGCGCGCCCAACAAGCTTGTAGGTCCCACAGGGACCCACTCACTTATGCCAGCCACCCATCTCCTTCTTCCTCCAGAAAAAATCAAACTTGCTCCCAAGCCCGTGTTCTTGCTCATTTTGTTGTGATTTTCGATCTCCTTGCTCGAAACTCCATTTCCAAAACTGTTTTGAGGAATTACTCATTGGTATGTGACTCCTCCAATGGTCCAATTAGTTTTTGTTCTAGTGCTTTATACTTTGCAAATTTTTGCTGCTGTGGTGACCATGTTTATGACCTTGCATGTTGAATTTGTATGGTCCAAAGTAGTTTTGATGCATGATATAGCCTCTAGATACTTGTAGGAGTAGTTGCTATCAATTTTGTTGAGTTTCGTTCGCTTTTATTTTGAGTCACTAAAAATTTCAGAAATTTTCAGAAAAAGAAAATGCTCAAGTGGAGGTTGAGGAGTTCTTCGAGCCAGAACCCCAAGGAGGATCCTAAGCCCAAGTATCATCTTCCTCGTGCGGCTGAGGTGCGGCCGTACGAATGGCCATGCAACACGTTCTTGAGGGATGCGGGGATTTTCGACGATTTCTATCATTTGGCGAACAATGCTGGCATTATCCCGTTCCTCAAAGATAAGTGATGCGGAGCATCCTTCGATCATCCCCATGGATACCTCACCAACTCACCAAGCACCAAGTGCACCTATGACAAGAGCTCGCACACGTGCCATCGAGAACGAGGTGAACTCACTCTTATACGACTTTCATATGGATATGGATGGGACTTGGATGCTACTTCACCAAGGAACGTTGTGTGTCATTAGGATTGATGGAAGCTGTCACCAAGATGCCAAGGACCATCGACAAGTCCAACGGGAACCACGCCAAGGTCACGAGGAAGACGGAAGAGAAGATCTGCAAATGGACAGCACCTCCTAGGCAACCCTGTGCGCACGGGCCCTCCAGACCCCGTGCCCACGGGCCTCCCAGAGAGCTACTGGAAGTGTCTGCGCACACCCCGCGCGCACAGGCCCCAGACCCTGTGCACACGGGCCTCGCCGCTGTAGCACCCCGTGCGCACAGGCGTGTACCGTGCCCACGGGACCCCCGTGCGCACGGGCCTCACTTACCCCGTGCGCACGGCCCTCCCAGCGAGGTGGCTGACTTTGTTCCTGTTTTGCCCCCACTTCGTCCCCTACCTCCCTTCTCCTATATATTCCGTGGATAGACCATTTGTTACGGTTAGCAAATCGTATTGAGATATTTTAGAGGGCTTTGCTCATCTATCACTCCCCTTGGAGATCAAGACCTCCTAGGAGAAGATCCCAAGGGATATCAAGACCTCCTCTTGGAGAAGACTATCATCAAGACCTCACCTCCTTTGGAGTGGGAAGAACCTTACCTTTGTGCTACTTTCCTTGATTGTTCTTGTATTCATGTGGATCTCATGTATGCTACTCTAGTGGATGTGTGATTTGGGTTTGTTTGAGTGATTTGCCTCTTGTGTTCTTGTGAGTTCATCCCTTTTCTCCCCTCCAAGTGTGAAAAGATCTTCACATAGGGTTCTACCCTACAACAATAAGTGTGACCAGTATCTTCTCCTCACTAATACTTTCATGCAAAGCTTTCATTTTCATGCTAGGAGAGATACACACACAGTGTCATTTAATTTATATGATGTTCCCCAAGAGATGACACTTGAGGATTTTTGCGAGGTATGCAAACTTCCCAACGAGGGCAGCCCATTAAAGCCACATCCCAGGGATGTCTCAGGGTTCATCCCTGGGGTTACCGTGGGGGAGTCGAGGGGAGTTTCTGAGGCTAGGGTTGCTAGTTTACATTTCCCTGTCTTGCGCTATTATTCATTATTTGCTAGGAGGTGTTTGACTGGTCGGTGGGAGAGTGGCACGCTCGGCTCACCTGACCTCGCTATTCTGTGCCATGCTCTTTACGCTAATAGGACCTTCAGTTTGGGTGCTATGGTTGCCCGGCGATTGCACACCAACCGTTCGAGGGGCGCCATTTATGGTGGTATTTATTCTTCCCGTCTCGCGCAACACTTTGAGATTCCTATTAGGCATGACAAGAGGGAAGAGAGGCTTTTACCCGTTATGCATCTTGATTACGAAAGTATGGTTGGGCATGACTTTATTAACAGGGGCCGTAAACGATTTCAGTATAACTTGGTATTCAGCCAGGGTACATGTGAGATTATTACTTTGCCTGCGCCTACTCTATTTGAAATTCACAGGGGCAGATATATCATTATGCCTGAGGACATTTATGCTTATTGGGCCTTGGACCAGCTCCAAGCACCTGAGCCAGCACCTGAGCCAGAGCCGTACCAGGAGCTCATCTATCAGTGGGAGCCTTAGGAGGTCATTTACCAGTGGGATCCACAGCAGGCTCAGCACTATCCAGGAGGTGCTGATTTCGACCCATGGTTGTAGACCAACTTAGGCCAGAAGCCTAAGCTTGGGGGAGTACGTATTTCTCACCGACATTACATTCATGTTCACACACTCATTCCAGTTTTCGGTGTTCATCCTTTTTCATTGTATATCCATGTTAGTTTTATTTTCATTTTCTTCTTGTGTGTTTGAAAAACTTTCGAAAATTCAAAAAAAATAGTTGTAGTTTCTTTCTTGTTTAGTTAATTCATAGTAGTAAAATAAAACCCAAAAAGATTTCTCGTTTCTTCTTTTACTTGTTGGGAGCTTTCCCGTGTAAATAGTTTTTCTCGTTTTTCGTTTTTCCTTCGTTAATCTGCTTTCTTCAGAAAAACTAAAAACTCCAAAAATATTTCAGTGTGTTTCTCTGAATTTCTTTTCATTTCGTTAAGTCATCGTAAGGAGAAAGACCACGATGAAAATGTTGAGTGGCTCTCATATGCTTGATTGTTGATCTAACAACGAGCCACTATTACTTTGTCTTCTCCTTGGAATAAATGTTTGCAGATTCCAGCTTAGTCCATGGCACACTTGCACCATTCTTATTATTATCACATCATTCGGTCGTGCAAGTGAAAGGCAATAATGACGATATTTGAAGAAGTGATTGCGGTGAAGAAAAGCTGGTATGAACTCTTCTTGTTTTTGTCTTTGTAAATATGTTTAGCTCAGTATTCATGATTCAGCATTATTATGAGTAAACATATTTGTGATGACAATTAGAGATTATAGTTGCTCATGCCATGCTTAAATAGTTAGGAGTGGATAATGATTTATCTTGAGTGTCAACATGCATTAAAATGGTTGTGATGTAGTATGTTAGCATGGTATCCTCCTCTGAGTAATTCGAGTGGCTTGACTTGGAACATGTTCATACATGTAGTTGAATCAAAACTAACATAGCCTCCATGATATTTATGTTCAGGGTGTTGATATCCTACTCATGCTCGTGTTCAATGTTAATTATTCGCAATGCATGTATATGACCGTTTTCGCTCTCCAGCTGGTCGCTTCTCAATCTATTTGCTAGCCTTCGCCTGTACTAAGTGGGAATACTGTTTGTGCATCCAAATCCTTAAACCAAAGTTATTCCATATGAGTTCACTATATCTACCTATATGCGGTATTACTCTGCTGTTCCAAGTAAATTTGCAAGTGCCACCTCTAAATATTCAAACAAACATCTGTTTTGTGTGCCCGTACCGCTCATGGAGCGACAGGGGGCGGTCAGTATCTTCCATGCTAAGTGGGTTACTCTCAGATGAGTGTTTATTCACTTGTCATTGCACGAGAGAGGCTGGTAATCGGGATGCCCAGTCCTATGCTCAAATCGAAATCACATAATGCAAACAAACTCCCCCGAGAAGTTGTTGGTATGGAGGGCACCCGTGAATTTGGCTAGCCATGGCTTGTGTTGGTACGGTGGAGGGGGGGTAAACTTTACCTTTCCTCTTGGGAACCGCTTATAATGCGTTTAGCATGGAAGATATTGAAAACTCTCGGTCGTAACATTGACAGGAAAAGCATACCTCCCAAAATTATTTTCATCTCTAATTTAAGCTTCTAGCTCAGGCACCGCTGCAAATCCATGCTTCCCTCTGCGAAGGGCCTATCCATTTACTTTTATGTTATTTTATTTTTATTTTGATTCATCACCCTCTCATTTAAGCACCAGTTGGAGAGCACTATTGTCATTTTTATGCATTGAGTATAGTTAATGTTGGGTGTGACCATGACTGGATATCCTCTACCCTGAATTACAATGTTTAGTCGTTGCTTGAATCTCAGAGGTCCTCTACATTTATGTTTTGCGGTCTCAGAAAGGGCTAGCGAGATACCATGTTATCATATTATATCATGATTGTTTTGACAAAGTGTTGGCATCCGAGATATCTTATTATTGCTCGCTAGTTGGTTATGTTATTGCCATGAGTAAATGTGAGACCTAAGTGTTATCATTCATATGGTTAGTTCATAATCTTTGCTGAAACCTGGATGCTAGTTAAGTATATATACAGACAACAAGAACAAAAAGTTTGTAAAAGTTTTTCTTTGTCACTTTCAGTTTGTCAACTGAATTGCTTGAGGACAAGCAATGAGTTAAGCTTGGGGAAGTTGATACGTCCCAAACGTATCTACTTTTCCAAACACTTTTGCTCTAGTTTTGGACTCTAATTTGCATGATTTGAATGGAACTAACCCGGACTAACGTTGTTTTCAGCAGAATTGCCATGGTGTTCTTTTTGTGCAGAAATAAAAGTTCTCGGATGGACCTAAAAATTTACGGAGAATTATTTCAGAATATATAGCAAATACTGGCACAAAGATCCACCAGAGGGGGGCCACCAGGCGCCACAAGCCTGGGGGCGTGCCCACCCCCCCCCCCCAAGGGCACGCCTGGCAGGCCTGTGGGCCCCTGCCAGCTCCGTTTACCCTAATTCCAGTGCTATAAGTACCTATTCGTGGAGAAAAAAATCAGAGAGAAAGAGTCATCGCGTTTTATGATACGGAGCCGCCGCCACCTCCTGTTCTTCATCGGGAGGGCTGATCTGGAGTCCGTTCGGGGCTCCGGAGAGGGGGATTCAACGTCGTCGTCATCATCAACCATCCTCCATCACCAATTTCATGATGCTTGCCGCCGTGTGTGAGTAATTTCTTCGTAGGCTTGCTGGACGGTGATGGGTTGGATGAGATTTACCATGTAATCGAGTTAATTTGTTAGGGCTTTGATCCCTAGTATCCACTATGTTCTGAGATTGATGTTGCTATGACTTTGCTATGCTTAATGCTTGTCACTAGGGCCCGAGTGCCATGATTTTAGATCTGAACCTTTATGTTTTCATGAATATATTTGAGTTCTTGATCCTATCTTGCAAGTTATATGCACCTGTTACGTGTCATGATCCGCATACCCCAAGGTGACAATAATTGGGATTCTTTCCGGTGATTTTCGTAGTTTGAGGAGTTCATGTATTCACTATGTGCTAATGCTTTGTTCCGGTTCTCTATTAAAAGGAGGCCTTAATATCTCTTAGTTTCCTTAAGGACCCCTCTGCCACGGGAGGGTAGGACAAACGATGTCATGCAAGTTCTTACTATAAGCACGTATGACTATATACGGAATACATGCCTACATTACATTGATGAATTGGAGCTATTGTGTATCGCCCTAGGTTGTGACTGTTACATGATGAATGTCATCCAACATAATTATCCATCACCGATCCAATGCCTGCGCTTTTCGCATATTGAACTTTGCTAAGTTACATTCGTTGCTGCTGCTGTTACAATCACTACAAAACTGCTACTGTTACTGTTACTATTGCTACTGTTACTACTGCTCCTGAAACTATCATACTAGTGTGCTACTAAACACTTTGCTGCAGATATTTAGTTCTCCAGGTGTGGTTGAATTGACAACTCAACTGCTAATACTCACAAATATTCTTTGGCTCCCCTTGTGTCGAATCAATAAATCTGGGTGAAATACTACCCGCGAAAACTGTTGCGATCCCCTATACTTGTGGGTTATCAAGATATACTCACAAAAACATTAGTCTCTTAACTGTTTTGTCACTGATCATCCAAAACCATCAAAGGGGCACTATGTGCACTTACAATGACTATCATCCACTCCAACAATGATTCTTGCTTCTTGGAGCAAGATTCTAACCTGTAGGAATTGTCGACCAACTTGTACACTATTTATATGATGTTTGACTAGGATTGGGAGAGCATGCATGTTGTTGTGTATTTTTGTCGTGGGCTTTCCACCAACAGACTTGCCTGAGTTGAGCATCTTCGGATAACCTGGAGTCAAACATAGGGTTAGGATTTGTAGCAGAAAACCATTCAATATCATAGGTTGCACAAAACGGTCTAGTGTCGCGATAATATATTCAAAGAGCAAAGTTTCATAGTTTGCTAATTATCAAAACTGACTGCCTCTTTGATGACTACTTTTATATTTTAACACATATTTGTGTAGGAAGTGCACAGACTCTGCTTTGAACAAGGTACACCACAAACTTGCATTCTTTATATTATATGGAATTTAGGTTCTTCCTATACTTTTAAAAAATAAAGTTGTGAATCTCCTTAAAGCAAGGAAAATAAAAGTGCCACTTAGTTCTTCTTGGCCTCTTTTGATATCATCACCAAAATTGATTTCAAGTATGTTCTTATCCCAACAGGGTAGCTAGAGCCAACCATCCTCACACTTGCAATTTGCAACTATTAATCTTCAAAACAACTTCAATGGAACAAATCAGACTACAACAAAGCAACACCATCAGAAAAATTACAATTGCAAAGCATCATTAAACAACGCAAGCTGCAATGAAACTAGAAAGTGCAGACGAATGAACCTAGAGTCGGCAAGAGGGATTTAGGTCCAGTATTGCTGCGTGTCGCCCCACTTGATGGACAACTCCCTCACCCGGCATCATGGTGTTTGTCTCCCTGTCCAGCCACATACTCTGTGCACACAACCAATTGATTAGCGATGAACAAAGAAACCCGATCTCTTCCATGGATTGTTGGGATGGTCGATCTATCGATATATGAGTATGTACAGAAGTCAGCGAGAGAGAGAGAGAGAGAGAGAGAGAGAGAGAGAGAGAGAGACGAACCGCATGGTCTTATAAAGGTCAGATTTGCCAAGCAACATGAAATTTGTTGGCTAGTTCAACTTCTGAAAATAGTGCATCAAAAAACGAGGAGAGTTATGAAGAAAACAGGTCATCGATTGGAATTTTCTTTGGCAATTGCCATGTACATGATAGAACTAGAATAGGCGTAATTTTCTACAGGGAGCAACTATAGGATGGTAGAAATTATGAAATAACACATTTTGGGGCAATAAAAATAACACATGTTGGGAGTATATTTTCATTTCTAACACAACGTCCTCATTCACTATACTTCAAATGAAAAACACGCCTTATAAGACTTTGTGAGCAATGTTGGTTCATTTATCATAAATGACAGGAGTGCTTAAACGTCTAGAGAAATTTGGTAATGATTGCCCTTACACTTGATAATATGCCAATAGAATGCAAATCCAGGATGTGATATGGAAGAACAAGTTCACCAATTTGAATCTAGGCACTTGTTGATTAGCTGAAGTTTCAAAGGTGATTCTAGACCATCCAGGTACCTCTAAGTGCTATGGACACTTCCAGAAAATTGTGTTCTCCCTGCTTGGTCCTTCCAAACTTTGTACTTGTTTCTGAGTATGAAATTTGCCACTTTCGAGCTAGTTCATTTATTCTTTCAATGGTCATATTTTTAGGTTTTATGTAAATATAATCCCCTGCCCCTTGAGTGGGTGACAAGAATTTGGAATATTGAATTCCTTGTTGTGAGAGCCCCTTTGCTTTGTACTTGACCTCTCTAGCTCCAGAACCTATCATTTTGATCCTTGACAGAGATGAATAGGTCCTATGGGTTCTTGAGCTTGGCCTATTGATCTTGATAAGGAACTTCACCCACGTGACACTAATTTTCTTGTTACTCTTGAAGGATGTGCACCTCTAGATGGTTAGAGTCAATTGGAAGCCTTCAAGTTGGATGAGCCAAGAAGTTTGTACAAGACCGGACACCACGTACAACGTGTGAAGATCTACCTGGCCTAGGCTTGGACTTGGTGTCCATGGCCATGGTGGGATAGATGAGCTTACACCTTGGTGCACAATAAGCCGACACCTCTGGGGTCTTAGGCAATGGCGTAGCGGATGTGCCAAAGTGGTCCAACAACGGAAATATTCTGTAAAATTATTTATTTATAGAAAAAAAAACCGTTTTCTATGCTATATAGGCTATGGGAAAATTCTTGGGTGGTCCTAGGACTTTTTGTCCGGGCCTGCACTAACGACGACGAAGGATTGCGCCAACAATCCATACCCAGGATATAACTTTGTGTTCACGATCCCATACTCTAGATCATTTACTTTTTGTAGGTTTCACTTTCGTTCTTATATTCTTAGCACTTGCATGCTTAGGGTGCCTAAATGCTTTAGGCGCCTTAGGAATAACTAGTTTAAATTTACCAACTGATTGGCGATCCTACGAGCGGGTTGTTCGTGACTTGTTTCTTCAACATGAGTGGTGGCCAGTTTTCACATTTTTGGCATAATGAGCCATCCAATGTCATTAGAAGAGTGTTTTCTTTTTATGCTTGTATGTGCTTGGTTGTTGTAGTCTTGAATGCAGAGACGAAGACGAACTCTTTCGTGGTTCTATCACATAGATATCCATATGCTTAACCAAGAACTGATAAAACCTTTCATTTTTAAAAATAATTACTCACCCACATTACATTACACTAGCAAAAGAGCCCGTGCGTTGCAACGGGAGAAGAAAATACCGCTCGGCACTAACCCAATAACCATGACATGGGTTTTATGCGACATTTCTTAAACCTAGACCTATTTCCAAATCATGCCCACAACTAATTTTCTTGGGTCACACATATTTCAAGGATCCGAAGAAAGTTATCGCTTGTACAGATTCATCCCCTAACCCTCTCACCCCTAAAAAAAAATCGCCTAAACCTCTCTATCTCATATACTTTTTTTCCTTTTAAAGATATATAAAGAAGAGGAGCAGCAGCGCAGCACAGCAGCTCGGTCTGCCCCGCAATTGGGCTCAGCGGCCCACCTAAACCCCTTTTTCTTAACCCTAGCCCGATCCCCTCGTCCTCCTCCTCGATCCCCTTCCCTCGTTCCTCTCAAGCGCCGCCTCAAGGAGAGAAAACGCGCCCCACCAGTGCCGCCGTCTTTCCCCCGCTCAGGCCGCGGCGAGCCAGACCGCACCACCCTCTTTCCTCTTTCGCGTGTCGTTCCTCGCGCCGCTGCCCCGCCTCTCCTCGCGCCCTCCTGCAGCTTCGCGGCTGCCATGGCCGGCCACCAAGCGCCGCCTCCCCCTGCTTCCCCGCGCGCGCCTCCAACTTCTCGCGCCCGCAGCCTCCAGCGACCTCGTCGGCTAGCAGCCACCGACCATCGACCTCCTGGTCGCCTCCTTCCTGGAATCCCCGGCCCCTCCTAGTCGCCTCCTTCCTGCCATCTCCGGCCCCTGCCTCGCTCCATCTCCTCTCCCGTGTTGGCCAACACAACATCCCGTATAGCATCGGTGCTCCTCATGCCTTTCCTTGTTGACTCTCGTGGCGGCTTGTAGATTTAAAATCAAATACGTATAAAAATTGGTTCATCAGGATGTAAGGGGGCGAGGTGGGATTATTAAAGAAGCGGACGTATACACACAGCGTGCCTTGGCTCAGTGGAATGTGCCTTCGATTCTGGAGTGTAGGTGGGGAGTTCGATCCGGCCCGCTGGCAATTTTGGTTTGGGCTAGCACCGCATACATGACAACTTTTTTAATACCACCTCGGATAAACACGGTAGAAATAGAAAAAAGGACTTTTCTGCAAAAACGCCACGACGGTGAACCCGACAGAAGCAATGCGTGCTTTATTAGTAGGTAAAAGATAAAAGATAAAGATTGCATTACAATATATATTGTCTATGTCTCTCAATCTTCCTCTTCTCTATTGGGAGTTGAGGTTGGTTTGCCGCAGCTTGCGCTCGTTGGAGAGTGGCGAAGCGAGCGAGCGCTTCCTCGTTGGTGCCCTCGCCGTCGACGGGCTCGTACATCCCCGTGTCGATGTTCACCCTGGCCACGCTCATCTTGAGCAGCTTGTTGCCGATCTCGATGAGCGCCTCCATGTTCTCCTTGGTGGAGATATCCACTGAGGACGTGTGCCCCGTGAGTGAGTCGTCCTGGATGCGTAGGTAGTTCTTCTCAACGCGTAGTGACTGGAATAGCACGGCGGCGTGGATGTCGACCATGTCGGCGCTTGCATGGGAGAAGATGTCGAGAAGCGGGGTGAAGCGGCCGTCTTTGAGCCAGCGGAGGACGCCCCACTTGGCGCAGTCGGGCGCGGTGTACTTCTCAGCCTGCTTGGCCGTCCCGGTGCCGATGGAGATGATGAGGTAGTTGCTGTACTCGGCGGGCTTGCCGTGCGTGAAGTCCGGGTTCCGGCGCATCACTTCCTGGGTGATCATGGACATGGCGACCATGGTGGGGTTGTTGGCGGCCACGCCACCGTCGACGAGGTGGTACTCACGGTCTGGCACCTTGCCCAGGGGGTCATGGGTCGTGAAGTGGTGCGCCGGGAAGTAGGTGGGCGCCGCCGACGTGCTGATGCAGATGTCGGAGAGGTGCGCGTTCTTGAGCGGGTCCACCTTGGCCTCGTACGTGTTGAAGATGACCGGCTGCAGGTACTTGATGTCGAACGTCGGCACGACGATGTTGGTGACGGTCTCGGCGACGGTCACGTCGTTGGTGACGTTCTTGATCTTGTCGTGCAGGAACTTGCCGTCGTACTTGGGACCCATCACCGCGCCAAGCAGGTTCGCCACCGGGGTCAGGAACCCCCACCTGCACACGAAGCCGAAGCAACGCCGGCATCAACATCGCCGCCGGCCAAAATTTCAGTGCGTAGTCCGCCGGGAGGAGAAGTGCGTACGTACGATCTTGGGGCCGTTCTCGAGGTAGAACTGGTTGATGTCCTTGGCGGCGAAGAGAGGCCGCTTGTTCTCGTCGGGCGCCGCCAGCATCGACGTGACAAGCGCGCCCGTGCTCGTCCCGGCGATCACGTCGAAGTAGTCCGCGATGCGCGCGTCCGGCCCGTCCAGCTCCTGTCAGACACAGCGCATGTCACAACCAATCGATCTAGGATGACGAAGATGTTGCAGCTAGACAGTGGAGCTGCAGACGGATCGACGTACCTGGAGCTTGGACTCGAGACAGGCGAGGATGGTGGAGGGGATGAGACCGCGGATGCCGCCGCCGTCGATGCTCAGCACGGTGATGAGCCGCCCCTGCGACGGCGGCGGGCACGGCATCGTCGTGTCAGCCTGGCTGCACATGCTTAGCTTCGCACGGGGGTGTGCCCTGCCCTGCTCTAGCTACTGTGGCCAACAATTTGAAACAAGAGCTCTTTTGTCCTTGTGCTTTCCGATCTGGAGCCTCTACCGGCTACTTAAATCCAAATTTGGTGTCAGTGGCTGAGATGGAATCTTCTTACTTCACGCTTATTTTTTGGTGCGCGCGTGTCACGTTTGATGGGCTGGACCTACTCTCCCCACCGGCCACCGGTCGACAGCGAGGAGCCAGATTTTCGGATCATTCATCACTGATTTGTTTTTTTTTTCAGTTTATTCATCACTGATTTGTTGACGCAACGAAGTGCACCAACGATCCTTGTAGTTCTGATTTTCTTCAAAAGTTACACAATTTACCCTAATACCTCCCAGATCCCTCCTCTATCCAGACCTACACCTCCCGCCGGCAAGGCCGGTGGTTTCCCTTCCCTTTGTTCGCTGCTTCGGCAGCGGGAGGTGGGGGAACCCCAGTTTTGCATGTTTCGGTTAGGTTTTGGTTTCGCGGTGGCGGCGTTCAGATGGCGGTGGCGGCGTTGCGTGGAACAATGGTACTCTAGCCTCAATCTAGATGGAAGTGAAATTCCATGTTGAATGTTGAAGGCCTCAAACTATAAGGATGTGTTTGGTACCCTGCATCGTTTTTTGCCTTCTTGCATTTGTGGCTTAACTGGGACAGTTTGAGATAATGCAGGCAAAAACCATATTGTGCACATAGTTTGGTAACCCTCATATGGGATCCCTGCATTACGGAAGCAATTTTCACACAATGGTCTATCTTTCATGACGTTCATTGGAAGTTGGCAAACCAATTTTTTTATATTTGGCAAAGATAACTTCATATGGAGGAATACCGACAATGGGAACACATGCTTGGAATCTTACTATCTACAGCATCAACGACTTGGTCACATATCTTGGAACTAGATGAATTGGCTTATTGATTCTAGAATTCTAAACTTTAGTGGGAGGACTATGGTATTTTGTGAAGCATATATAATGGTCATTTGGACTTATACACATTTTCTCAAGGTGGAAAGAGATTGAAAAAAAAACTTCATATCATTATTTATTGAGAAAATTGCTTCTATGCCATTGACAAGCGCGGCAATGGCTCATTTGCCATCGAACAAAGCTCTAGTGCTTACATACCAAACACAAACAAATTCTATTGCTTATATACCACTGGTTGTTAGTCCAACGTTACCTCAGTGTGTTTGAAAGCTAAAATGACTGCTTTGCCCTCAATGGCAAATAAGCACAATATATAACAATTCAGCATATTTGTACTTCAGTAACAGAATAATACTCATCAACGTTCAGATCATCTAGAACCATTCAACAAACACCATATTCCATCATATACAAAAGCAAACTCAAGTTCACATCATCTAGAACCAAAAGACCACAACCGAAAGTTGGTTGATATGTAAATAATACGCGAGATTTCAGAGAATTTCACAGTTTTAGCTTTTTTTTTGCTTCGAGTGGCCATTGCTTGGTTGTTTGGGGCAGCTCTCTTCTTGCTTTGAGAGCTCATTGCAGGGCTGTCAGGCGCAACAAGTATGACCTTTGATCTACATCAAAATTTAAAATTACATACCATGCTAGACTGGCAAAATATAAGTCCAAAAAATAGTATAGGTGGACATAAGAAAACAGAAACAGTTTACATGGCAAGAATATAAGTAGAATTAGTGCGGCGGCAGGGGTTGGGGTTGTGTCGGCGGCGGTTCCCCCATGGGCCGCTGGAGACCGGCGCTGAGTCTGTTCGCGTGCGTCCGTGAGCTGGTTTTTTTTTCTTTAAACAAATTCGTTTTCTTTTCTCTATTCTAAACTGAGGGCAAGATTGGAATTTTTGGCTAAACTGACAAGAAAACGGGGACACGTTAAGGACGGACTAACGGCGATGGCAAATAAGCAATAGAATCTGTTTGTATTTGGTATGTAAGCACTGGAGCTTTGTTCAGTGGCAAATGAGCCATTGCCGCGATTGTCAATGGCATAGAAGCAATTTTCTCTTATTTATTCTGGTATATTTGTGGTACTGTTTTTTTGGACACTCCCACTAGAGGTCAAACTATTTATTTTATTTCATTCATTCATGCTTGCACTTGATATCGTTATATTTTTTCTTCAAAATACAAGACGGAAGGTTTTATTGTGCTGGTCACATTTTGTACTGAAGTGAAAAATCAGTTGATTAAAGAATTTCAAAGTTTTAACAACTGATTGGAGGGGGAAGTACACTTTAGGAATATGTAAAGGGCATGAAACTATTTACCATTGTAACAGACTGTACACTCCACAATTAAATGGAGGAACTGGATACTTTGGCTACAATATTATTTTTTGAAGACGCATTGCATATATACTGTCGTTGGTTTATATCATTCATCTAGCACAGTCACTCCTTATGGTTTGTAGACTGGAAGGAAATCTTTTATTTGGGCAGGAAATTCTCAATTACTACAAAGCACACACCAGGAACTTTATAATGGTTATTCTAGTGGATCAAACTGGTGGAAAAGTAGGAACACAATAATTATTATGATCAAGGGTAGAATTATTGACAATCATACTGGAATATAATCTTTGACCCCAAAGAAAACTACAAGTGTAACTCCTGACACTAAAATGCTTATGATAAGTGGGAGGAATTAGCTTGGTGTTGGTGCAATATTTGCCCTCTTCTGTTTTGGAGATTGTTGACAGAAACAGTCATGGACTGATTTGTTTGCTAGTGCACACAGAGAGAAATAGTCCATGCAGTACCAAAGAGAATGTTGTCTCCGGTGTCCAGTTCGAGGAACTTCACCGAAGAATATCTGTACAGCAGAGAAGATTGTGCTGTATCCTTTGAAGTCTTGTAGACGAGAAGAATGATATGAAGGAATTGACCCCTCGAAAAACTGCTGTTGACGCAAAGCAATTCGTTCGGTGTCCGTCCAAAGAAATTGACTGCAGTGATGGAAGACGAAGACGAACTGAAGACGTAGAATTCTTTTCGATGTTCTTCTTTCATTTCATTTGAGTCATAGGACCTCCGTACTATTAAGAGGGGTATAGGTTCTTGAAGCTTAGATCCGCTGTGATGCTTAGCCCAAAACCTATGCGAGTCTGAGAGAAATCTCTTTATGTTTCGAATGATTACCTGCCAGCAGAAGACGTTGTTCTTCGGTGCTGCAGGAGATATCTCTCGAACTGAGGAGTTAGCATTACTTGCTCCACACGTAATGTTATCGTTGTGCTCAAATTCTGACCGTTGGACTCGTGTCGTTCAGCCGTTGGCTGCTCCACATGTCCAATTTGGTCATTTCCCATCAGGGAAGGCTGCGGCTATAAATAGCCACCCCGCTCCAACGTTGCCCGTTAGCTGCTCCGCTTAAAATTTCTGAGAAAATTGATTGAGCATCCCCTCTCCGAGTGATTTGAGTTTAAGATCCACCGAGAGAAAAATCAAGAGCCAAAACTTAGACAGTGGTTGAGCATCACAGTAATTCTGAGTTAGAGTTCTTGTACCTATTACTCTTGAGAGTTGCACACTCTCTAGACGGATAGGTGTCGGCTCGAGTGTCGAAGAGTAATTGTCTTCACCGAGCAAGATCTTCAGCAACCAAGAGTCATTGTGGTTCGCGAAGAAGTCTATCGAAGGTTTGGAGATCGCCGACAAGTATCTACCATGAGTAAAATCAACTGGAGTCTGATCACCTCCGTGTTGAAGGAGAATAGGGCGAGGAGAGTTTATCCTCTGTGTTAAATCACAACCCCTCCAACCAGACGTAGTCCTTTGTCAGAAGGGCGAACTGGTCTACCAAATTCTTCTATCACCATCGAGCACCACTGGTTCGCTTTACATTACTGCATTTCCTTCAGCAGTTTACATTCGTGCTCAGTGCCGATAGTTGTATCTGATCAATCATAAGTCATCTATTGTCGGTCGCATGCTCATCTTTCTTTTCCATCGTCTCAGGTTAATTTATTTCTCTTCGTATTACTGTATGTCAGCGTAATTATATTCAGTGTCGAATCTATTCACCTTGTTGCCACTTCCCGTGCATTTTCATCGTAGTTCATATCTAGTTTTTCCTCGTGTTTTTTTTTGTATCTGCTCATATATTGGTTTACCATCAAACCAGTCAATCTAGTGATATTCTTCGATCGAAGCAAAT
Source organism: Elymus sibiricus (assembly GCA_039707655.1). Lineage (NCBI taxonomy): Eukaryota > Viridiplantae > Streptophyta > Magnoliopsida > Poales > Poaceae > Elymus > Elymus sibiricus. Next base: position 301,332,999 of record CM077664.1, on the reverse strand, counting down.
TACCACTCTCATCTCTGATAGATTTGCTCCTGTGTTGCATGCTTGTTTAAATACTTATCTACCGAACCTTATTTCCGCTGCTGTGTTTGGGATCAGTTCAAAACATTCGCAAGAATTTTTGAATATCCCATTCACCCCCCTCTGGTCGATATACTCTCGGTCCTAACAATTGGTATCAGTGCGGGTTCTCCCTGTCTCTGGTTATTAAAGGTCTAACAACCTTGGAGTTTTGAGTATGTCGTTTGCAGGTAGATCCTCGCACTCTGAAAGGTTTCCTATCTTCGATGGAAATGATTATGTCTACTGGAAAGAGCGAATGAAAATCAGACTTCAAGCCATCAACATTGAACTTTGGCAGATTGTGGAAAATGGATACACCATTCAGCACCCTGATGATCCTACCTCCGATAACAAAGCTAAAATGCGATTGAATGCTCAAGCAAAAGATATTATCTGTGATAGCATCTCAAAAGACATTTTCATTCGGTTCCGAAAGCTTGAGTCGGCCAAGCAACTCTGGGATGCCATCAAGGATGTTCATGAAGAATCCATGGCCAGAACAGATCAACACACAGAAATGCTTCGTGTCATTTTTGCGGGTTTCAAGAGTCTTCGTAGGGAAAGTGCTATGGAACTCACCGATCGGTTGACAAATATTGTTGAAAGACTTCATAACGAGGAGTAACGGATATCACCGATAGAGAGGTGGTCGACAAACTACTGAGTGCTCTTGATGCAACCTTCGATCCAATCGTGGCTGAAATCAAGCAAAGACCAGACTTTGAAGAACTTCACTATGTCGAGGTCATGACGCTATTGGCTATTCATGAAGAAAAGATGGAACTTGAAAATGGGCATCAAGAATCTTCTTCGGCAAGCGAAGGGGAAATTCTTTCACACTATGGCAGCTCACAAGAAGAAGATATCGAGAATCAACACTCTATCACACGAGAACTCGAAATGCTCACAGGAAGACTTGACGATCTCAGAAGACAAAATCTGCGTCTCACAAATGATGACAAAGTTGACTTGCCTGAATCTTCAAGAAGAATACCTCCGAATGAAATTAAGTGCCTCAAATGCGAACAATTCGGCCACTACTTCACAGACTGTCCTTACTGCTGGGAGCAAGATGAAAAACCTAGCAGCAGATGGATTTATCTTCACTGCTCTGGATTCACTCGAGTAGATCGTCACACTAAGCTCACGAAGAAAAATGAATCTGACGTTTTTCCTTCAACGAGACTAGTCACTGACGTGCAAACTAGAGCGACCATTGAATCTAATATGAAGAGAATATCGCAGCTGACTAGAGTGTATGCTGAAATGAATATGGAATCTGAAGATGAAACATCCGAATCAGAATCAGAAGACGAAGAGCTTTACAGAAGACAAGGAAGAAGCAATGCAGTCGTCGCTTATGAATCATCCGAGGAGTCTCTTGAATCAGACACTAATGATAATGCTTCAAGTGATGATGAACCAATCGCACTCTGTCTCATGGCAAAAACCTCAAAGGACCAGGTATCAGCAAAACACCGAAAATCAATGACTGAATATTCCTCTGAATACATTGCCTATGCTAAACTTGTTAAGATTGCAAAATCTCAACAATATGAGCTCAAAAAACTTGAGATGAATCTCAGGAAAACCGAAGGATTACTGGTCGAAGAGATGGAGAAGAATCAAGAGTTGACTGAAAAGCACGACGCTTTTTCTTCAACGATTGATGATCTTTCCGAACAATATGATTCTCTTACAGTCGACTACGAGAATTTATCAGATGAACTCCTTAGCGGGAATCAAGAACTCGAGTCACTGAAAGAGTCTTATAACGTACTCGCGAAAGAAAAAGCTTCTCTCTTCGCCGAGCAATCTAACAACCTTCCTGACGATTCTGCGCCTCCTTGCTCAAAATGCCTAGAACGTAGCAATGCTAATTCAAATGCTGAAATATCCAATGCTGCCATCGAGAATATTGCAACTACTTCGAATGAAATCTCTAACCCCTTTTCCGAGGAATTTGTTGCTATCTCTGATGAAAATTGCAGGCTAAAGAACTTGCTTGAGACAGGAATGCTAAAGAGCCTCAAAGGACATCAAACACTCTGTGATGTGCTCAAGAAGTCAATACTGCACAAAAATCCCCGAAAAGAAGGATTGGGTTTCGAAAGGAAACTCAACGTTGATGGAACTCACTGGACTCCCGAGCAATATCCTCGAACAAGTTGGGTTCTAGCTAAGAGCAAAACCCTCGAACCTGTGCTCCTGTCTGGATATGACACTCCCATTCCTGTTGTTTCTGACGAGTTTGATGACTCAAACTACAAACTCTTCAAACAACAGAATGGTAAGATTTTCGCTCGGTATGTTGGGACCAACTGCAGGTCTGGCTCACCCAAGAAGCAAATCTGGGTGAAGAAGTGCACCATTGAAAATTTATCAGTCACTGCTAACCTGAATATGCAGAGTAATTCTCTTCGAGGAAATAAAAATTCCTCGCAGTATGGCACTGAAACTTCCAATGGACATCAGCCAAACCTTCCACAAAAGGAGTACATTCGTATCTCCTCGAATCATTATGCTCATATCTCTGGGAATAATTTCAATGCTTACTCATATGATTACTCTCGAGATGCACAGGTGAACTACGGAAATCAACGAAGGAACGTCCCTACTTAGTCAAGGCAAATGAGGTCTGCGCTGCCCACACAAGTGTGGGTTGCGAGAAAGAACTAACCCATCATGCAGGAATTCTATCTCAGGGATTCTTTTCGGTTATCCTATGCCCTGAGATCTATATTGTTGGTGCTAGTTCTTTGTGTTTATTTGTTCTCAGTTTGTTGTTTGTCTTCGAGTAGCCGTGTTTGTGTTTTGTCCGATGAACAACTCACTCATAGCTCCTCGTTTGGTGTTTCTTCTCGTTTGGCTGAGTGTTTTGTTTCGGACCCTTTTATCCCTATATTCTTTCTCTTCTAAATCTATGTTGTCCGTCGTAAGCATGCAATTTGATCTGAAGAAGATCTCTCTCCGATGTCCTTGGTCGCGAAAGGAATCAACTTCGAACTTCTATCCACTTTTGGCGTTCGGCCCTTCAAACCCTTCGATCTTCCGCTCTCTTCCCGAGTTTCGTGCAGAAAACGGTTGACACGTGCCCACGATCTCCACTATCATGATCGTGTCCGTTGAATGCGGAACGTCCTGCAACTGTGGGCCGTAGATTTCGGAGAGGAAGTTCTGCTCTCCTGCTATATATACCCCTCGTCGCGTCTTCTTCCTCATCCGCACAAACCCTCGTTTCACCTTCTCCCGAGCCCGAGCTTGAAGCAACTCCGGCGAGAAGCTCCGCCGTGCCACTCCGGTGAAGTCTCGTCGCAGCTGATCACGCCGGTGCGGAAATCCGTCCTTCCGCATTGCCGTAGTTGATCTAAGTTGTCAAGTTAGGGCGCTTAGATCCGGAACTGCTCCTTTCCATCTCTCTGTTTTTAGGGCAGTTCTTACCGATGCAATTTTCTTCGATTTATTTCACTGCGATAGATCTTTAGGAATCACTAGGATTTGACTGGAACGGTTTGTAGATCTTCCTCGTGCTGGTCTTCTTCATCTTGGACTCATGTGTAATTATCCGAAAGATTAGATGGTTATCAACCTGCCTAGAATTTCTCTGTGGCTAGCTCGTAATATCTATCGATGATATCTTTCGGCTTTACCATGTGTTCCTTGTTGGACTACCTCAAAAATCATTTTCGTACAAAATACTTCTGTGCATGCTTATGACCCTACCTTTTTCCCTCGCATCTATTTCTATTTCTCAGGTTGGTCATGTCATAGAATTTGCAAGAGCATTCAGATTCTGACGAAGAATTGGCTCAGTTTCCATCAAAATCTGAACGAACAAGAATGACTGGAGGTCGAAAATCTTCGAAGCCATCCAAGGCCCCGAAGAAGAAACACGAGTCTGAGCACGGAGAAGATGATGAGGAAATACCCTCTGCTCACAGTCAGCCCGAGTATGAATTGGTCACAGACGCTCTAACCATCTTCTCCGATGGAAATCCCAAAAAGGGCGGTCGTGGCAGAGAAAAGAACACCACTGCTGAGATGTCTGATCCTGACAGTTACAGAACTCCACCTGAGGGTGAATCAACGACAGATCGCAACAACAGGCTTCAAAGAATTTACCGCCACTAGGCTAGCAAATGGTATAGATATGAAAATGTTCGCGAGAAGTATCAGATTTTGTTTACCTTCACACCACCGTGGAATGACTGCATTGCCGAAAACTGCATTGGCCCCGATGATGAAAAAGTCAGACCACCTCAGCCTTCAAATGCTCACCCCGACTCCCTCAAAACCATCGCTGATTTTCCCGATGAAGTGGCTAAGAGGGCGAAGGCCAAAGCCAAGCGTGAAGCCAGAGAGGCTAAGAAAAACCAAGTTGAAGCGAAAAACGTCGTGCTGACCCAGCAAGACGTACAGAAGAAGAAGGAAAGAAGATCTGAGAAATCTGTTTCCCCTCGTGCACCTCGAAAGAAAACTCTCACCAAAAGAACCAAGAAGGCAGTTCCCGACTCGTCTGATGAGTCGTCCAGAGAAGATACCCCTGATGAAATTCCATTGTATGATCGTCTCGCCATTCTGAACAAGACATCCAAGAGCCCTTCTCCAGTGAAATCCTTGCCGTCTCTGAGAAAATCACCCAGGCATGCACCCATTCTGTCCACAGATAAACCTTCGGGTTCAGCAGCTCCGAGAACTTTGACAAGCACAGCAGCGAAGAGAAAGCTGCACTCTGAAGAACAAGCAGATGTGGCTGCCAAGAAGACCAAGCTCACTGTTCCTACCTCCACAGAGGAACAGAAGTATGATTTCAATTTCATGATCGATGTGATTGACAGTGCTGCATATGATGCAAAAGCTGATGATGTGAGCGGTCTAGGACTATCTGATGATGTTGCCGAAATGGTAACTAAGCATTTTATCGAGCTGAGGAAAATCTTCAAGAAGCTGAACAAAGCTGTCAAAGACAAGCAAGCTATCGAGAAAATGAGAAATGAGGCCAAGACAGAATCCGAAAGGAAAAAGAGGAACAAAGAAATTGTTGAACTCACCAAGGCTCTTAGTGTCTTGCGAAATGAGAAAATTGAGTGGCACTCGCGTCTGCACATGGATGTATCTTAGCTGTGTGACAGGAGAAACGAGGAGATTGACCGCAAGGCAGATCTCACTCGAAGAAGAATTCAGGAAGAAAAACGTCAGAAGGCTAGAGCGAGAGTAAGCAAGCCAAAAACTATCAAAGGCCTCCGTCTTCAGAATGTCACTGCTGATCCCACACTGGATTCCCATGTACCCTTGCAGCAAGTTCCTCCATCTCCACCTCTTGAGGATGAACTCATGCAACAGGTTGGTGCTGAAGAGGTTATTATTCATGCGCCAGAAGCCCAAGAGCAACATGAAGTTGTTGATATATTCCTTGAAAATACTGATGAGGAAAATGCACCTCCTAAGCAGCAATCCCCAGCTGATGAAGTTGTTGAAGAGATTGAAGTTGAGAAGGCAGATCCATCGCCACCAAGAACCGAGCAAGCAAAGCCCTCCGAACCTAATATGGAGGAAAATGACAAGATAAAGGGGGAGCTAAATGCTTCCCGAGAGAAAACACCCCCGATCACATCATCTGGTGCCCCTACCCGGATGGATGTTGATCCTGCTCCTCTTATCACTACACCACAGGTGGTAGAGGAAGAAAAGAAATCTGATGAGCCGATGGCTCGAAAAGAAACTATCCCACCAGCTGTGTCTCAAGCAACTGAGAAAGAAGTTGTCGTACCTCCCGTCGAGGAAAGAGCAATGACAGAAAAGGCCCTTGAGCCCGAAAATCAAAACGATGCCGAAGGAATTCCGGCTAGCAAGAATAGCAGTCAGTCATATTCCTCAAAGCCATCTGCACGAGAAAAATCAAAGAAGCTTCGTGCTCCTCTCAAGCCTATTGAGGAAGGTGTGCCTGCGCCTGATGATGTTCGGACCCAATCCATGGCCGATGTAGAACCACTGTGTAACCCTCTGGAAACTTATCCGTTGTTTCCTGTTGATGATGGCCGAAATGGTCCAGCTTTCAATGAGCAGTTTCATCGTTCGAAACTTGCATTCTTTGGGACCAGCCCTTATGAAGGAGAAAGAACTTCCATGTCACAGAGATTCTGGACAAAGGAACAGGCCGTGTCTTATGCTCGCATTCTGTATGGCAAGAATTGCATCTTCAAGCATAAGATTCTGGATTTCGCTGAGCTCGAAAGTTTACCCTGCTTCCATCACACCATCGAGCAGATTGAACAGGTCTTCCTGAAGAGTTTTCTTCGTTTCAATCATGGCTGGAACCGTGAAGTTATCCTTCAGTTCTACGCTACTCTTTATATCTCAGGAGATCTTGCAAACAGCAGTACTTGGATTCTCGAATGGATGACCGAGGAGGAAAAGATCAAATGCTCGGCTGACCAATTTTTGGCACTGTTGAATCTTCCTCGGTGCGAATTTGATGCCTCACGTGAACACAGACTGCACTTCTGGGAAGTATCCGAAGCTGAACTTCACATGCTGATGGACCCCAAACTTGTTGGAGATGAGTGTACCGAGGCAAATCCTAAGAATTTGGCCTATGAGAACAAAGTTTTGTTCTATATCCTCTGCAACTCTCTCACGCCAACAAACCGGCCCGAAACCATTCATGGCATCGTGGCAAATGCTCTTCAGGCAATAGCTCATGGCATTCAGTTTGACATTCCAGATCTTCTCATTCGCAACTTGGCCTATGCAGCTGATAGCCCTCAAGTCTTGAAGCCATATGCACCATGGATCATGTTCTCCATTGAGCAACTTATCGAGAAAAAGTTCTTCTGCCCATATGTCCCGAAAGTTTTCATGCCACCCGTCCGAGACACTCTCCGAATTGTGAAGGACATTGGCAAAGGGAAGACACCTATTGATGCCACTGCTTCTGCCTCAGCTAGAGCTCCGAAGGTCAAGAAGTTCACAGTAGAAATCCCTCGTGAAGAAAATCCCTCTCTATACGAGATTTGTCTTCGCACTCAGCAAGCCCTGGAAAGTCACATCAAGCTTGATCGCAAAGAAAAGCTGGAAATGATGACTGAGATAAATCTGTTTCACAATTATGCTCGTCAAGCTTTGCTGTATGAGAAAGAACAGAAGAAGCGCTCGTGGACCCTTCTGCGCAAGCATTATTCTCGCAAACAACTATCTGCCAAGGGTATTGAGAAAGATTATGATCATCTGGAATTATTTGAAGTCCCTCGCATCCGAAGGCAAACTCCAGTGCTTCCTCAGTGTTCTGCCTCCACCGACCTGCTGTTTGTTGAACCTGATGATGAACTTGACGACACAGCAGGCACATTCATATACAAGCCAGATGCACCTCACTCTGCTACTCCCGAAGCTGATCCCGAAGCCCGTGTTTCGTCTCCAACTCCTGCTTCGGCCTCGACCATCGCTCGTTCTGCTTCGCCGAACAGCTCGAGTTCTGGGGATTCTTCGGACGAGTAGTTCCTCGCATGCATTCTCTTTCCTTTTTGACACTTGTTGACAAAAAGGGGGAAGAACATCGAGAAGATAGAAAAGCGGGTTATTTGCAGGGTGTTTCCATTCGCCATTTGCTCTTCTTTCAAACAATTTGCTTTTGGTACTCTTGGTCGTGGAACTTAATCTCACCGCCTGTGGTGATGGCATACTGCGTCGTCATGTACCGTTAATAACCCCTGCAATGCTATATTTGCTTCCAATTATTTGTTTGCAGGTGCTATCGAACGCTTACTTCATTGCAATGATTATCCTCGATACTTATCTAGCGTGCAAGGATAATTGAAACACGCATATATCTTACTCCTATGCTTATCTTTCGCTATCTAACGATGCAGGAGAAGAAAGGTTGCTTCTGAGAAGATTGCTCTGATTCACATGCTGTTTTTCCTCGCATATTTCTATTGTATCATCTTTGTTGCAGGAAAACCTCGACTGAAGAATATCCACTCCGAGCAACATACTTGTGAATCCTTTGCTCTGATTAGTCATCGAATATCCAACTTGCAGGGAACTTATATCTCGTGTGGAATTAAACTGTGTTCTAAGAAAATCTTCATGGCGTATCCTTTGCCACAACGTTTTTCAAATTATCTTCACTATCTAACTAATCTATGTCAAAAGTTGTGTGTGCCAGGAAATACCTCAGACACCGTCGAGTGCATTGGATGAAACTTCTAATGAAATCATCTGCCAATGTCACTCATACGAAGATTCACCTCGCTACCTTTAGCATTATCTCCTATGCTCACTCCAATCAGAATGATGCATATCTTCAGGGGGAGCGTGTTTTATCTTCGTATTTATCTCTCATCTTTCACCTTCCTTCACATTCCAATTCATTTTAGTTTCTATCTTTCGATGTGTTCTGTTTTGTCAACAATCGTCCAAAAAGGGGGAGATTGTTGGTGCAATATTTGCCCTCTTGTGTTTTGGAGATTGTTGACAGAAACAGTCATGGACTGATTTGTTTGCTAGTGCACACAGAGAGAAATAGTCCATGCAGTACCGAAGAGAATGTTGTCTCCGGTGTCCAGTTCGAGGAACTTCACCGAAGAATATCTATACAGCGGAGAAGATTGTGCTGTATCCTTTGAAGTCTTGTAGACGAGAAGAATGATATGAAGGAATTGACCCCTCGAAAAACTGCTATTGACGCAAAGCAATTCGTTCGGTGTCCGTTCGAAGAAATTGATTGCAGCGATGGAAGACGAAGACGAACTGAAGACGTAGAATTCGTTTCGCTGTTCTTCTTTCATTTCATTTGAGTCATAGGACCTCCGTACTATTAAGAGGGGTATAGGTTCTCGAAGCTTAGATCCGCTGTGATGCTTAGCCCAAAACCTATGCGAGTCTGAGAGAAATCTCTTTATGTTTCGAATGATTACCTGCCAGCAGAAGACGTTGTTCTTCGGTGCTGCAGGAGATATCTCTCGAACTGAGGAGTTAGCATTACTTGCTCCGCACGTAATGTAATTGTTGTGCTCAAATTCCGACCGTTGGACTCGTGTCGTTCGGCCGTTGGCTGCTCCACATGTCCAATTTGGTCATTTCCCATCAGGGAAGGTTGCGGCTATAAATAGCCACCCCGCTCCAACGTTGCCCGTTAGCTGCTCCGCTTAAAATTTCTGAGAAGATTGAATGAGCATCCCCTCTCCGAGTGATTTGAGTTTAAGATCCACCGAGAGAAAAATCAAGAGCCAAAACTTAGACAGTGATTGAGCATCACAGTAATTCTGAGTTAGAGTTCTTGTACCTATTACTCTTGAGAGCTGCACACTCTCTAGACGGATAGGTGTCGGCTCGAGTGTCGAAGAGTAATTGTCTTCACCGAGCAAGATCTTCAGCAACCAAGAGTCATTGTGGTTCGCGAAGAAGTCTGTCGAAGGTTTGGAGATCGCCGACAAGTATCTACCACGAGTAAAATCAACTAGAGTCTGATCACCTCCGTGTTGAAGGAGAATATGGCGAGGAGAGTTTATCCTCTGTGTTAAATCACAACCCCTCCAACCATACGTAGTCCTTTGGCAGAAGGGCGAACTGGTCTACCAAATTCTTCTGTCGCCATCGAGCACCACTGGTTCTCTTTACATACTGCATTTCCTTCAGCAGTTTACATTCGTGCTCAGTGCCGATAGTTGTATCTGATCAATCATAAGTCATCTATTGTCTGTCGCATGCTCATCGTTCTTTTCCATTGTCTCAGGTTAATTTATTTCTCTTCGTATTACTGTATGTCAGCGTAATTATATTCAGTGTCGAATCTATTCACCTTGTTGCCACTTCCCGTGCATTTTCATCGTAGTTCATATCTAGTTTTTCCTCGTGTTTTTTTTTGTATCTGCTCATATATTGGTTTACCATCAAACCAGTCAATCTAGTGATATTCTTCGATCGAAGCAAATTACCACTCTCATCTCTGATAGATTTGCTCCTGTGTTACATGCTTGTTTAAATACTTATCTACCGAACCTTATTTCTGCTGCTGTGTTTGGGATCAGTTCAAAACATTCGCAAGAATTTTTGAATCTCCCATTCACCCCCCCCCCCTCTGGTCGATATACTCTCGGTCCTAACACTTGGAATATCTTGTCGGGATAATTGTGATGTGTTGTTGTGGGATGTCACTCTAAAGTTTAGAGGAATAACTAAATTCTCTTAAGAAGGCTTTTTCATCAATATCAACTATGGGTGGAAGAATTGCCGGAAGGAATAAACTCAAATGATGAAGAGCGTAGTTTGGGAACTTAATATCATACCAAACAACCGCAAGCCTATTGTTTGGAAGGGATTTTTTTGTAAGGAAACTCTCTCTCCTGGAATTTGGGAAAGAGGAACTAAAGACATGGTTTGCTAATTGAATACAGTATTATTAGTTGCACACAAAGGGAATATTTATACTTTGTGGAAACTCTTTCTCTACTTGGGATTTTTTATTATTTTGGAATTATTAACGGCTTGTTATTACTACAATCTTGAACTCCGCCAAAGAGATGGATGATTTGGTTTACTCAATGGAATAATGAGGAAAATAATCATATATGTTGTAGGCCGAAATCTTTGGAGAAAGAGGAAATATGACGTTTGCAACATAATATATCAATTTGTTGTCTTAAAACAAGCTTCACGTCAATGGAATAGCAGGTCATATGGTCTTATAAATGGAGTATGGTGATCATGTACAAAGGTAAGTGAAAATTGCATTATTACTTATGTTACATTGTTCTTGCTATTTGCAATGATAAAGTCACATTGATGGAAGTGAAAGCTTGGTCATGTTCTAACTTTCATACGAAAGGAATGTTTGAAGCTTCCTATGTTTTGGGAGTGGAACTACATAGGGAATATTTTGAAACATTTTCACAATGGGGATCTTGACCGGATGTAAGTCAAGATTGCTATTATCTTATTAAAGAAATCCGGCTGCTCTTGCTTAAATCATTACTACCTTAGGACAGTTAGAGTTACTGCCGCCGTTTAACGGGGCTTCCATTCAAAGTGCAAACTTGTTCAAGTACCTTAATAAAGGGAATCATACTCAGTGAGGAATTATGTATGAACTCTCAAGGAAAATGAGATAATAAATAGCACTGGAATTCGTATGTATCTTCATTATATTATCATACCTTAGCTACCGGAATTTATTGCTCCATTCAAGCAGTGGAAGGAAAGACGAGCAGCTGAGGGAATCTCACACATCATATAAGATTGTGGAAAGTGCATCATAACCTGTCACTTGTTCTGGAATTTATAGTAAAGGTCAACACATTGAGAAAACTATTACAGTATCCACGAGATGTGAAATAAATCCGAGATGTGAAATAAGTCCAGGTATGTATATTCATTATTTTTTATTACTAATATGGTGCAGGTTCACTGACTAAAGTCAGGAATTTCTTTCAAAACATGGTTACTTATGGAACTTCATTTACTGACTAAATTGGATATTTATGTGGATTTGAATTTTTATTCAACATGGTTATAATATATATTTGACTTGATGTGGAAATATTCATATTATTGATATATGTGACAGAAAATAATTGATGCGGAATTTCACTTGAGGAAGTAATACTCAAGGTGCCTATAAAGGCGGAATTACACTCGAGGAAATAATACTCGAGGCACCGAGGACAGCTCTGCTGGAATAATTTGGTGGAAACTAAGGTCTCTAGTGATCTTAAGTGTCACAGCAAGGAAACATATTGAGGGAAAGTATCTTTGTATATATATTTTTGTGGATTTTCTATGTAGTGTTAATATAATTGCTGATCCCTTGACTAAGCCTCTTAGTCGGGAGGTATTTGGTAAGCATGTTAAGACTATGGGTTTACGAATATTTGAATGATCGTTTGGGACAAGTGGGAGATGTTGGAATTATGTGTCCTGCAACTATATTCAAATTACTAGAAATTATTAATATTCGGAATACCTCACAGGGGCCCCACGAGCCACCCCGATTTTTGGCCCTTTCTTTTTCTTTTGGATTTCTTCGAATTTTATTTGTAATTTCTTTTTCCGTGGCTATGTGGTCTTGAAACCTGGGAAGATCTTCTCTCCTGCCACTTCCTAGTGGCTTTTCATTCTCAAATCTATCCCAAGGCCATGTCATTTCCATCTTAGCCCAACCCCAATATTTATTTCTTGGGAATATTCCTTTTTCTATTAAAGGAATAACCTTGTTTGCCTTAGGTTGTGAAGCAACCTATATTTCTGCCATTCCAAAAAATCCCACAAAATTCTCATTAATTCTTTGGATCATATCTTCCACAAATATGTCAAAACCCATCCTTGCCTAGTTCAAAAATAATTCAGGAATATTCATTCCCTATTCTGTCCAGATTGGCACTTTGTGAAGGAAGTGCTATTTATATTTTCTTGATTGCCCTCAAAATTTTTGGGCACTCTCTCTTATCCAAATAATTGCCACATGCCAAAATTCAACTTCATTTGCCTAGTAAATCTTCCTCGGAAATTTTCCAAAGTTTCTGTTCAGAGAGAAGCTTTGTGAAGGAAGTACTATCTAGGCTTATCCAAATGAGTTGAAATTTTGGGAGATCATTCATGTGATAAAATCATGACTCTTCACCAATTTTAAGCTCCATCCAAGCAATCATTTGAGTGCTACTTCCTGATCTAGATTCTAGTCAAATTTTTGCAGTTGTGAAGCAACTGCACTCTAATATTGGTCCAAATCCCCTCAAATTTCACAGGCTCATAGTCCTTCCTACCCTAAACCCCAGAGACATCATGGTTAGCTCTTATCTCATCTCAGTTGATCACTATTTCGTGCCTTAGATTGATACAGCAAACTTTATCTGAACCTTCCCATCAACCCAAAGCTCTTTTGATCGATCCATCACATCTGTGGGACTATTGGATGGAGGGATAACTCATTAGACACCTTTTTCCAGTCCCGCGTGCCCTCAGAGCGCCATGCCACGTGGTGAACGCGTTGTTGACAAGCGCTGGACGCGCTCTGCGCGTCGTTTAGCCTCGGGACTCCTCTGCCCGGCCGTTCCCTCGCGCCCTCTAGTGCCATTTCCCTCCTCCTTCGCCCACGTAGCTCGCTGGACCCCTCTCCCCCTCCTGCATCGCCTGCCGCCGGCCCCAGCAGCCTCCGCACGCGAGCGCGTCGTCCGCCCTGTGCTCGCCCGTCCGTGCCCGCGCGTCCCTGGCGCCGCCCAGCATCTCCTCTGCCTCTCCCGTCGCCTCAAGGGCCCGCGCGTGCCCGGCCTCGCCGGGAGAATCTCCCGTGCACCCTTGGCGGTACCCGAGCGCGGCATCGCCTCCCCTGCCTATTTAAGCCCTTCCCGAGCACTCCCGACCGCACAAGCCTCTCCCTCTCCCTCCTAGTACCCCGCCTAGCACCCTAATCGAGCTCGAGGAGCTCCAATGCCTCCCCACGGCCGCCATTGCCGCCCTCGCCCTCGGCTTAAATTTGAGTAAGTCGAGCCCTCTCCCTCTCTCTAATCCACTCAAAGGAGCTCCCCTAACCGCCACAAACCTCCCCAGCCCTCTGCGGCATCCTCTCGACAGCCGTGCCGTGCTCCTCGAAGGTGGCCGTAGCCACCGTCCGCCATTGTCGAGAGAGCACGAGCTCCCGCCCTCCCCGAGCTCCGTCCTCTCCCTGGATGGATGCGGCGTGGCATGCCGAGCTCGCCGGTAGCCCGAGTGCCGCGTATGGTGGCCGGAGCTGCCGGCAGTCGCCGCCGGAGCCCGCCTCTGCCGTCCGCCACAGCCGGCACCTCAGCCCTCCCCCGCAGCTCCTGCTGAGCCTCCCCGACGCGGCGCTCCACGGCGAGCACTCTGGTGGTCCAAGCTCCACTGGAGGTGGCCGGTAGCGCCGGGGCCAGCGGCGGCCGCCTCTCTGCCTCGCTCCTCCTCTGTTCCGTGCGGGGGAACGACGAAGGAAGGAGACGACCAGCCCGTGGGCCCCGCGGCCCCACTTGTCGGCCTCCAGGCGTTGACCAGCCCCGGGCCCGCGTGTTTTCAGTGAAAGCGTATTTTTGGAAAATACGTTTTCTCCTTCAGGAAGCGTACTCTGTCTCCGCTTTGGGGTGGAATGCATTTTCCTTGTTCTGAAAGCGTATTTCAGAAAGTGCGCTTTCTGTTTAACCCAGCAGGTCAAAACTGCTAATTTGCGGACGTTCGTCCGTTAAGGGCAGAAGTGGACAGATTTTTAATCTTTTTCTGCCTATCGAACGAACGGCCGTAACTTTTCACCTGCAACTCTGAATCAGGTGATTCCAAAGCCCACGATCTCAGCTTGTCGAGCCCGTTCAGATGGTACCATTTTCATGATGTTGTCACACTGTAAAAATAACCATTTTGCCCTTGCCCTTAAAAAACTTCCGCCGAGAGGGAAACTTTTCCGGCGATTCTTTCCGCGAGTTCATCGCACCTCTCCCCGGTGAATCCTTCATCCCCAAGCAAGCCACAACAGCCACTTGCATGATGGCATTGCAATAGCCATGGTTTCCACTTGAATATTTAATAATTGTTTGCTCATTTAATTATTTTGTGAATGCTATGTATATACTTGTGAATCCATGCTCATTGCTTATACCATGTTCATTTTCATCTAGTAAGTGCTATGATTAATTGCTAAGGATATTCTTGCAATTATTTCCGATGCTAGTAATAATGTTATGCTCACATGAGTAGTTACAGTTTGATATGAAAATACTTGTCATAGTCATGATCATCGTTATGCCATGCTCATTTGCATTCCGTAGCATAAATGATTTATCATCGTTCATGTCATGATGTTAAATGGTTATGCTGCCCATCCATGGTTACACTGGTATCATGCTCATATGCATTGCTGTTTCGTTATGTTGTTGTGACTCAGCTCATCACCATTCAAGTTGAACCTGACATTAATTGAACTTGAACAAATCTGTTGGCTGAGTCATGGTGCCACCGAATCGAGCTAACCAGTGCAGCCACACTTGCCTTATGGGGGGCCCTAATGCGGTCTATTGTCATCCCTCTCGCCGGTGCCTCATACTAGGGAAGGTTATGTGCGCGCGCTACCCTGATCAGGTAGGCGGCCATAAGCCTTGAGTACCCAGTTTTGGTTTTGAGCTCAGGTCCCCGTTTGGGACAGTTTTGGTTTGGCCACGACGGTGGCAGCCACAGAGGTGGCGGATGTCACATGTTGACATCAGGGTAACCCAGGACATAGCCCAAAGGGGAGTTTGTCGAAGTGGCCGGGAGAGTGTCATGCAATAGACTGGTTTTGTCGGAACGTCGTTGGTCCACCCGAATGGGAGCACGAGGCCATGAGTTCCGTGGTGTGGGTACAGTGTACTAACCTCTGCAGAGTGTATAATCTATCGATAGCCGCGTCCTCGGTCATGGACACAGTTCGTAGTAGGTCACACTATGGGTCAACAGAAATAATAATCTGAATAATAAACAACTCCGGTTCGATGAGAAAAGAAGTTGGTTGATCTTTATGTGGTCAGGCGATGATCACAGGTAGAGATCAAGCTCCGTGTGGTCATGTGATGATCACGATGGTATAGTTGATACCGAGCTTGGTTGATCCTGAGGTGATCGTGTGAGGATCACAATGGTAAGTTTGTGGTTACGAGATAACCTCCGAGCAGAGTAAGTTGGTCCATGAGACCTTAAATGTCGAACCCCTTGCATGCTAGTGCTAGTATCATCATGTTCATATCATGAATTATATGTACATGCCATGCTCATGTTGTTGCCATGCTCATGTTGTTGCCATGCTCATGTTGTTCCAGTAGTATCATGTTCATCTTTGATGATTAACCTATAAATGCCATGCTGTTGTATGTCTTGATTGCTTTGGTTGCTGTGAGCTTGCGAGTACATTCAAAGTACTCACCTGGCGTGTCATGCCAGATTGCAGGTCATGCCATGACTGCTTGTTTGTCGAGGATTTCGAGGTTGCGCTCTAGGATACGTCCCAGCCAGAGTCCCTGCGGAGTGGAGTTCATCACTGTCGTTGTCATTCCGCTGCTAGAAGTCATTCTGCTTCGAGATGTTCCGCTGCTAGCATAGAGCTACCTTAGCAGGCAAAGTGTCGCCGTGCCCCTGTAACCTTTATAATATCGGACCCTTGTACCCCGTTTATTCGTAATAAAGAGCTGATTTGTTCTATGCCAAGCCGTGCCGTATTCCAAAAGACTTGATCTCTGGGCTGGAATACGGGGCGTTCCGGTCTCTCTGAGCCGGGGTGCCACAAGGCTTGGTATCAGAGCAGGTCTGGCTGTAGGACGCCCTAGTCAGCGCGAGCGTTAGAAACCGTTAGTATAGAGTCTAGTCGGTTTGCTGCACTTGATTGCTGCATTTGTTTGTTGCATAGCATGCATATAGACTTATTATCTTGTCGCTAACGGCTGATCTTGTGAGTGTAGGTGGCATCGGTTTCGATCCACTACCTGCACCCTCCACCTTTGCATACTTGTTCGTTGGTGTTTGGTGTCATCTCTGTCCCAGCGGAGTGATGCCGAGGTACCTAGTGGTGTCGATCACTTTGCAGGATTGATGCACAGGTATCACCCCAATATCTTTACGCCAGCCGCCTATCGTTTCGGTGGTAGACATGTTTCTACCCCGGATCTTGCCATCCAACCCGCCGCTTTGGCAACCCTTACTGGTCTCTGTTACCAGAAAAGGGCAATGCCAGCAGATCCTACCCTATCACCCTTTCCCTGGACGAGTACGGTTTCCGTCCGTACGCTTGATGATGATGTGGCCGTGACATCCATGTCTCGCTACATGATCACCGAATCCGTCCTCATCCCTAAGCCGGTCCAGATGCAACCGGTGCTGAGCCAGCGTTTGGTGTAGCTCTGTTTACACCAACCCCTCCACACGCTGATCCACTTTCGTGCACACCGCCACAGCATATTAGTTCGTAGTACCGGAGTTCCCTCGAGAATTGTGTGCTTAAGTAGGCATGCATAGTGAGGAGAATAGCCGTAAAATGTGATGTTGTTTGTATGTAATCTTAATGTTGTGTGTGCTTTTATTTTAGTCGTTTCTTTTGTTTCTTTCTTTGGGCCCTCGGTGTTACCTTATTTCCCCTTATGAAAGTTGCTCATCAACCGACACCGGACACGAAGAATCAGTAAGGATTTCAAATATTTTGGAAGCTCAGCTAAACATTACGGAATTCTCAGCCGACTGCATTATATTGGGAATATCTGGTTTGAATACAAATGATGTTCTGGAATGACTATCAGCAACAAGTTTACATCAGTGTGCAGCCATCACAATCGTAATAAACCAGCTGGAAGACAATTTGTGTGCAAGACAACAGTACATTTCCAGTCAAAGGAATATCATGGGTATATATATATGGCATTCAGTCCGCACACCATAGTGAGAAGCTTCTGGAGTAAGCAACCCAGTATTTCTCTGCACGCTACCAGGGAAGCTTACGACGCAAGGTTCCGCAGTCTTCCTCAGTACGATATGTGGGTAGCTTCCAGCATAAGGCACCGAGTCTTCTTCAGTAAGCAACCAAGGGAAAAGCTTCTGAAGTACGGTACCCAGCCTTCTTCAGCACGCTATCCCGGCAAAAGCTTTGAGTGCAAGATATCCAGCCTTCCTCAGCACGCTACTCTCAGATAGCTTCCAACACAAGCTATCTAGTCTTCGTCAGTACGGCACTACAAACAGTCATCGGCATTGGTACAAGATGTTACACAGTGGTTTGGCAGTATATGGCAGTAACTCTCAAGAATCAGATCCGCAACACCTTTGTCAGAAGCAAGAATCAGTCAGGACCCAAGTGTCTGCCTCAGGAATCAACTGCTCAGCTACACACCCTTCCATATATATTGTGGGCATGCTGCCAAGGTCATTCAAGTCACTCGAACGATGATGCAAGCATGATGAGAATCCGACAACCACATGAATTATGTAAGAGGAAGAATATACACCTCAGTGTAATGCAATGTCTGACAAACTATGAAGCAAGACAATATTGGGATAACAATCAGTGGATATCAAGGCCAGCTTCCTCCCAACCGACAAAGTGATATCATTAACCTCTGTCATTGTCATGCATGATTGACCACAACAGTGAGCTCTATACAAGTAACTGTGAACCTGGTATATGATCATGATGAACCCTTGCTTACCTTTCCCTGGTAACGGCACCACGCCAGTGTTCTGAGCTACTTGCGGCCGTCCAGGGTGGATGCCGATTTTATATTTCTCTTTTCAACAACTGGCCCGTGTTCTGATCTGCTTTTCGGCCGTCTCGGGCAGCTGTTGAGTTTCTCTTTGTAACAGTGACCCTATGCTCTGACCTGTTCTTCGGCCGTCTTAGGGAACTGCTACATTCTTCTTATCAACACTGTCTCATGCTCTGAGCTGCTTTTCAGCCGTCGTGAGCCATGGTTAAGTTATTTCAGTAATGTCCCAGATCTGAGTTGTAAAGACCGTTCTGGTGGCTACTGATTTATTTGCCAATTTCTTGCAAAGGTTCGGATGATCATTGCCTCACAGTTAGAGCTTGTGAGATGATGAACTTGCCAGTCGAGCGTGGTTGCATGATCATAGGATAAGGATAAGGATAAGGTATGTTTGCTAGAATATTGGACCTGAGAACACCTATGGTCACATGAAGGATTAAGGATATTTATGGCCAGGTTCTTTCAGCAAAAGATTCGGAAAAGAGAACAATAATGAAGGAGCAAGACCGGCAATACGGGTATGATAATTGTGGCATGAACAACACGGTCCGGATACTCCAGACAGTCTGATTCCGTATTAATCACAATGAACACACACCCAAGGGGTCTACTCTGTTGATAAGGACCTCATATCCAGGTGACAGTGGAATCGTCGACACGGATCTGAGACAAAGAAGTCAGCCAAGATGATTCAGAAGATCCCGGCTAGCAGTCAGATTCCGCCAAGAAAACGGTTATGATTCTCAGCATTGTTTTGAACCCGAAGGGCATGCATCTACTCTAGTAACCCAATGCAATGATTAAATGATTCATGTCCATCGAGGAAATTTATGCACAACTCCATTGATACTATCGGTGCTGGATAAAAGGATGTCACGTCAACTGAAAATCACTCCCGGACTGATAATAACAGATAAGCCAGCAGACATAAAAGAATTGAAGTCAGAGCAAGGATGAACAAATGAAGAAAGACTTGTCAGAATGTTGGATATAGTGAAGCAAACCACCCCAGAGCAAGGTAATCAGATCATATGAAATTCAGTGGGAACATCATATAAAGGAAAAAGGATACCCGAGTTGGAAACGGTTTCCTTAAGTCAGAATATTCATACTTGTTCCCTGAGTAACCAAATCTCGAGGACGAGATTTATCGTAAGGGGGGTAGGTTTGTAACACCCCGATTTTTGGCCCTTTCTTTTTCTTTTGGATTTCTTTCAATTTTATTTGTAATTTCTTTTTCCGTGGCTATGTGGTCTTGAAACCTAGGAAGATCTTCTCTCCTGCCACTTCCTAGTGGCTTTTCATTCTCAAATCTATCCCAAGGCCATGTCATTTCCATCTTAGCCCAACCCCAATATTTATTTCTTGGGAATATTCCTTTTTCTATTAAAGGAATAACCTTGTTTGCCTTAGGTTGTGAAGCAACCTATATTTCTGCCATTCCAAAAAACCCCACAAAATTCTCATTAATTCTTTGGATCATATCTTCCACAAATATGTCAAAACCCATCCTTGCCTAGTTCAAAAATAATTCAGGAATATTCATTTCCTATTCTGTCCAGATTGGCACTTTGTGAAGGAAGTGCTATTTATATTTTCTTGATTGCCCTCAAAATTTTTGGGCACTCTCTCTTATCCAAATAATTGCCACATGCAAAAATTCAACTTCATTTGCCTAGTAAATCTTCCTCAGAAATTTTCCAAAGTCTCTGTTCAGAGAGAAGCTTTGTGAAGGAAGTACTATCTAGGCTTATCCAAATGAGTTGAAATCTTGGGAGATCATTCATGTGATCAAATCATGACTCTTCACCCATTTTAACCTCCATCCAAGCAATCATGTGAGTGCTACTTCCTGATCTAGATTCTGGTCAAATTTTTGCAGTTGTGAAGCAACTGCACTCTAATATTGGTCCAAATCCCCTCAAATTTCACAGGCTCATAGTCCTTCCTACCCTAAACCCCAGAGACATCATGGTTAGCTCTTATCTCATCTCAGTTGATCACTATTTTGTGCCTTAGATTGATACAGCAAACTTTATCTGAACCTTCCCATCAACCCAAAGCTCTTTTGATCGATCCATCACATCTGTGGGACTATTGGATGGAGGGATAACTCATTAGACACCTTTTTCCAGTCCCGCGTGCCCTCCGAGCGCCATGCCACGCGGTGACCGCGTTGTTGACAAGCGCTGGACGCGCTCTGCGCGTCGTTTAGCCTCGCGCCCTCTAGTGCCATTTCCCTCCTCCTTCGCCCACGTAGCTCGCTAGACCCATCTCCCCCTCCTGCATCGCCTGCCGCCGGCCCCAGCAGCCTCCGCACGCGAGCGCGCCGTCCGCCCGAGTGGCCGACCGCCCCTGTGCTCGCCCGTCCGTGCCCGCGCGTCCCTGGCGCCGCCCAGCATCTCCTCTGCCTCTCCCGTCGCCTCAAGGGCCCGCGCGTGCCCGGCCTCACCGGGAGAATCTCCCGTGCGCCCTTGGTGGCACCCGAGCGCGGCATCGCCTCCCCTGCCTATTTAAGCCCTTCCTGAGCACTCCCGACCGCACAAGCCTCTCCCTCTCCCTCCTAGTACCCCGCCTAGCACCCTAATCGAGCTCGAGGAGGTCAATGCCTCCCCACGGCCGCCATTGCCGCCCTCGGCCTCGGCTTAAATTTGAGTAAGCCGAGCCCTCTCCCTCTCTCTAATCCACTCAAAGGAGCTCCCCTAACCGCCACAAACCTCCCCAGCCCTCTGCGGCATCCTCTCGACAGCCGTGCCGTGCTCCTCGAAGGTGGCCGTAGCCACCGTCCGCCATTGTCAAGAGAGCACGAGCTCCCGCCCTCCCCGAGCTCCGTCCTCTCCCTGGATGGATGCGGTGTGGCATGCCGAGCTCGCCGGTAGCCCGAGTGCCGCGTATGGTGGCCGGAGCTGCCGGCAGTCGCCGCCGGAGCCCGCCTCTGCCGTCCGCCACAGCCGGCACCTCAGCCCTCCCCCGCAGCTCCTGCTGAGCCTCCCCGACGCGGCGCTCCATGGCGAGCACTCTGGTGGTCCAAGCTCCACCGGAGGTGACCGGTAGCGCCGGGGCCAGCGGCGGCCGCCTCTCTGCCTCGCTCCTCCTCTGTTCCGTGCGGGGGAACGACGAAGGAAGGAGACGACCAGCCCGTGGGCCCCGCGGCCCCACTTGTCGGCCTCCAGGCGTTGACCAGCCCCGGGCCTGCGCGTTTTAAGTGAAAGCGTATTTTCGGAAAATACGTTTTCTCCTTCAGGAAGCGTACTCTGTCACCGCTTTGGGGTGGAATGCGTTTTCCTTGTTCTGAAAGCGTATTTCAGAAAGTGCGCTTTCTGTTTAACCCGGCCGGTCGAAACTGCTAATTTGCGGACGTTCGTCCGTTAAGGGCAGAAGTGGACAGATTTTTAATCTTTTTCTGCCTATCGAACGAACGGCCGTAACTTTTCACACGCAACTCCGAATCAGGTGATTCCAAAGCCAACGATCTCAGCTCGTCGAGCCCGTTCCTATGGTACCATTTTCATGATGTTGTCACACTGTGAAAATGACCATTTTGCCCTTGCCCTTAAAACACCTCCGCCGAGAGGGAAACTTTTCCGGCGATTCTTTCCGCGAGTTCATCGCACCTCTCCCCGGTGAATCCTTCATCCCCAGGCAAGCCACAACAGCCACTTGCATGATGGCATTGCAATAGCCATGGTTTCCACTTGAATATTTAATAATTGTTTGCTCATTTAATTATTTTGTGAATGCTATGTATATGCTTGTGAATCCATGCTCATTGCTTATACCATGTTCATTTTCATCTAGTAAGTGCTATGATTAATTGCTAAGGATATTCTTGCAATTATTTATGATGCTAGTAATAATGTTATGCTCACATGAGTAGTTGCAGTTTGATATGAAAATACTTGTCATAGTCATGATCATCGTTATGCCATGCTCATTTGCATTTCGTAGCATAAATGATTTATCATCGTTCGTGTCATGATGTTAAATGGTTATGCTGCCCATCCATGGTTACACTGGTATCATGCTCATATGCATTGCTCTTTCGTTATGTTGTTGTGACTCAGCTCATCACCATTCAAGTTGAACCTGACATTAATTGAACTTGAACAAATCTGTTGGCTGAGTCATGGTGCCACCGAATCGAGCTAACCAATGCAGCCACACTTGCCTTATGGGGGGGGGCCTAATGCGGTCTATTGTCATGCCTCTCACCGGTGCCTCATACTAGGGAAGGTTATGTGCGCGCGCTACCCTGATCAGGTAGGCGGCCATAAGCCTTGAGTACCCAATTTTGGTTTTGAGCTCAGGTCCCCATTTGGGATAGTTTTGGTTTGGCCACGACGGTGGCAGCCACAGAGGTGGCGGATGTCACATGTTGACATCAAGGTAACCCAGGACATAGCCCAAAGGGGAGTTTGTCGGAGTGGCCGGGAGAGTGTCATGCAATAGACTGGTTTTGTCGGAACGTCGTTGGTCCACCCGAATGGGAGCACGAGGCCATGAGTTCCATGGTGTGGGTACAGTGTACTAACCTCTGCAGAGTGTATAATCTATTGATAGCCGCGTCCTCGGTCATGGACACAGTTCGTAGTAGGTCACACTATGGGTCAACAGAAATAATAATCTGAATAATAAACAACTCCGGTTCGATGAGAAAAGAAGTTGGTTGATCTTTATGTGGTCAGGCGATGATCACAGGTAGAGATCAAGCTCCGTGTGGTCATGTGATGATCACGATGGTATAGTTGATACCGAGCTTGGTTGATCCTGAGGTGATCGTGTGAGGATCACAATGGTAAGTTTGTGGTTACGAGATAACCTCCGATCACAGTAAGTTGGTCCATGAGACCTTAAATGTCGAACCCCTTGCATGCTAGTGCTAGTATCATCCTGTTCATATCATGAATTATATGTACATGCCATGCTCATGTTGTTGCCATGCTCATGTTGTTCCAGTAGTATAATGTTCATCTTTGATGATTAACCTGTAAATGCCATGTTGTTGTATGTCTTGATTGCTTTGGTTGCTGTGAGCTTGCGAGTACATTCAAAGTACTCACCTGGTGTGTCATGCCAGATTGCAGGTCATGCCGTGACTGCTTGTTTGTCGAGGATCTTGAGGTTACGCTCTAGGATACGTCCCAGCCAGAGTCCCTGCGGAGTGGAGTTCATCACTGTCGTTGTCGTTCCCCTGCTAGAAGTCATTCCGCTTCGAGATGTTCCGCTGCTAGCATAGAGCTACCTTAGCAGGCAAAGTGTCGCCGTGCCCCTGTAACCTTTGTAATATCGGACCCTTGTACCCCGTTTGTTCGTAATAAAGAGCTGATTTGTTCTATGCCAAGCAGTGCCGTATTCCAGAAGACTTGATCTCTGGGCTGGAATACGGGGCGTTCCGGTCTCTCTGAGCCGGGGTGCCACATGCTACAAAATTATGTTCTCTTTATCCAATTACTTGTGAACTTTGCAATAAAGTTGGTCACCTTAATTTTCAATGCATACTTTTTCATGATCAAATCATGGCTAAATATTGTAATGACTTGACCGCCCTCGAACTATATAATGAGCTTTATCTATTCTTGGGGTGTAAGGAATTGTCACATAAAAATAGTTGGTTTGAAGTATTCATTCTCAGGGATGACATTGAAACTAATCTAAAGGAAATCTATATGTTTTGTATGGTAAATTGCAAGGAGAATGCTTATATTGCCAACTAGACAAAAATGGGAAAACAAATAGAATATAAAAGAAATACTAATGAAAGGGTAAAGATTCCCCCTTTCCCTCCTATTTTCTCTCATGATGAAACAGGTAACGAGGAGGAGCTTCCTATCCAACCAATCTCTTCAATAAGAAGATCGGAAGAATTAAATAAACCCACACATAATGTGGTAAAGAATAAGAAAAGAAGGAAAAGTAGAGGCAAAGAGGTATCTCTCCCAAATAATGTTGCTCCTACTATTGTTGTACCGCATGAGAATGAATCAAAAATAATTGTGGAAGATGATACACTTGATGATGATTTTGTTATGCCTATTGCTTGTTGTGATGATTATGATTGGGAAGATAATGATACTTCTTATGATCTTGAAAATCTTTATGGCATCAACTTGGAGGAATATGATAATAATTACTCCCTCCATTCCACAATGTAGTGCCTATAGATTTTTTTGAAAGTCAAACTTTGCCATCTTTGACCAAATTTATAGAGAAAACTGTATACATCTACAATACCAAACATGTACATTCCGAAAATATAACTCATGATGTATTCAATGATGTGCATTTGGTATTCTAGATGTACATATTTTTCTCTATAAATATGGTCAAACTTTGTAATGTTTGACTTTTGAGAAAATCTATAGGCACTACATTATGGAACGGAGGGAGTATTATACTATTGGTGCTATTCATACTATTGATGATAATAGTGATAATGCTAATGATATGCAAACCAACAAGCTTGGGGATGCTATGTTTGATGAGAATGACATGTTTGAGAATTTATTTGCTACAATTAATGTTTGTCCCAAGCTTGGGGATGCTATGCTTAATGAAGATGATCTTTTTTAGTCCCCCTACTTTGAATGATCAAATTTGTTATGATGATTGCATGCCTCCTACTTATGATGATTATTGTGATGATACTTATGTTATAAAAAGTAGTGATGATTATATTTATAAAACTTGTCATAATTATGATTACCCTTTTTCTGAACATTACTCTTTTAATGTGGAAACAATTTATAGTATTCGAGTTTCATATGATACTCCCACTTTTATGAATGAGAAGAAATTTGCTTATGTGGAGAGTAGTAAAAATTCTATGTCGTAGATCATGAAAAGAATGCATTATGTGATAGCTATATTGTTGAATTCATTCATGATGCTAATGAAAATTATTTTGAGAGAGGAATATATGCTTCCACATATTTTAATAATATCAAGTTTCCTCTCTATGTGTTGAAAGTTTTGAAGTCATGCTTGTTTTGCCTTCCTATGCTAGCTGATTCTTGCTCCCATAAACTATTTGCTCACAAAATCCCTATGCATAGGAAGTGGGTTAGGCTTAAATGTGCTAGTCATATGCTTCATGATGCTCTCTTTGTGTTTCAATTCTTTACTTTTATGTGAGCATCGTTGAAATCATCATGCCTAGCTAAAAGGCATTAAACAAAAGCGCTTGTTGGGAGACAACCCAACATTTACCCCTACTGTTTTTTTTGTGTTCACATGATTAGTATACTGTAGTAATAATGTTTTATATGTTTTCTTTCAATAATGTGCCAAGTAAAGCCTTTGGGATAGTGTGGATACTTATTGATTCGATTCTGTGCAAAAACAGAAACTTTTGCGTCGAGTGCTGGAATTTCTATTCTGTACTGGAGCAATATAAAATTCTGAAATTTTTACATAGTATTGGGTTACAAATTTTTTAGGTTTTCCTAATTTTTCAGAATTTTTTGAGGTACATAAGTACGGTTTTTAAATCGCTCACTACATGCTGTTCTGTTTTTGACAGATTCTGTTTTCGGTGCATAGTTTGCTTGTTTTAGTGTTTCCAAAGCCTATATTGAGTAATATAAATTATGGAAATGATATAATACAGTAGGAATTATGTGATAACAATTATGAAACTTGTCTTGACAGTACCAAAGTGGATGATTTATTTCTATCATACTAACCTATCTCACAAGATCCGTTAAGTTTTATGTGATTGAAGTTTTCAAGTTTTGGATGAGATATCGATATGAGGAGAATAAGGAGTGGCAAGACCATAAGATTGGGGATTCCCAAGGCACCCCAAGGTAATACTCAAGGAAGACTCAAGCGTCTAAGCTTGGGGATGCCCCGGAAGGCATCCCCTCTTTCGTCTTCAACACTATCGGTAAACTCACTCGGAGCTATATTTTTATTCGTCACATAATATGAGTTTTGCTTGGAGCATCATTTTATTTTGTTGATATTTGTTTGCTTCTATCAATAATCATGTTTTGTATCTTTTAATTCAATAAAATGCCAAGTATAGCCTTTATCATGCTCAATTTGCAAGTTCATGTGTTGCTGTTTGAAAACAGAAAGTTTTCTGTTATGTCCAGAATATTTCTGAATAGTCAGAACATGATAAAAATCTGAAATTTTTACCCAGTAATAATGCATGAGTTATCTGTCACGTGGTAATTTTTTAGAATTTTTGGAGTTAGGGAAGTATGAATTCTTATTCACCTTTTACAGACTGTTCTGTTTAGACAGATTTCGGTTATAGTTGCATTGTTTGCATATGTTGCTTGTTTAATGTTTCTATTTGTGGATAGGAGTATTAAATATGCAGAGGAATTTAGTATGCAATGTTTAATTATAATTTTAGTGATTTTCTACAGTAGATAATGTTAAGGTTTTGAGTTGATTTATACTAACTTATCTCATGAGTTCTTATTGAGTTTTGTGTGGATGAAGTTTTTAAAGATTTAGGAGATGTCATGATATGAGAGGAATTATGGAGACACAAAAGCTCAAGCTTGGGGATGCCCAAGGCATCCCAAATTAATATTTCAAGAAGTCTCAAGCATCTAGGCTTGGGGATGCCCCGGTAGGCATCCCACCTTTCTTCTTCAACAACTATCGGTCAGTTTTGGTTGAGCCTAAGTTTTTGTTTCTTCACATGAGTTGTGCTATTCTTGGAATGTCATTTTTTTTTATTTGCTGTTTGAATAAAATTCTTAAGATCTGAAATTTTTAAATGAGAGAAAGTCCTCACATAGCTACCTATTTACTTAACTACTCATTTGGTCTTCACTTATATCTTTTTGGAGTAGTTTGTCATTTACTCTTGTTCTTCACTTATATCCTATGAGTAAATTGTTGAAATGAATTTAATATCATAAAGTTGAAATTTATATGCTTCATATGCTTGTCCCATGGGGAGTAGTGACTTCACATACAAGAAGTATAAGTGGTAAAATTTATTGAAAGTTAACAAACATAGCATTGGTCACTTGAACAATTCATGAAAGAATTTTGAAGGAAGAGAAATTTCACATATAAATATACTATCTTGGACATCTTCTATGATTGTGAGCCCCCATTAATTATTTTCAAGCTTGATCAAGTAGTTGACGTTGGACAAGGAAGACAACGTAATGAGTTATGTTTGTTTATATTCACATAGAAGTTATATTGTCATGGATCCTCTAACATGTGGTGCTTGCTTAGGATCTTTTGCTAGCCAAAAATTCATACTAAGTAGAGATACTACTTGTGCATCCAAAAACCCTTAAACCCAGTTTCTTGCCATGACTGTCCACCATATCTACCTATGGATTGAATAAGATCCTTCAAGTAAGTTGTCATCGGTGCAAAAAGCAATAAAAATTGCTCCTAAAATATGTATGATCTTTTATTGCAAGGGAAAATAAGCGTTGTACGAACTTGTGATGATAAAGAAATAAAAGCGACGGACTGCATAATAAAGGTTGCTATCACAAGGGGCAATATAACGTGACGTTCCTTTGCATTAAGGGCTTGACATCCAACAACAAAAAGCGCATGACAACCTCTGCTTCCCTCTGCGAAGGGCCTATCTTTTACTTTTCTGTATTTACTTTTATGCAAGAGTCATTAATGGTCATCCCTATTCCGCTCTATTTATTCTTTAGTTGGCAAGCATTATGTGGTAGGGAAAGATCCAGGCACATATATCCAGTTGAATATAGGTGATCATGAGTTATTATTGTTGACATTATCCATGAGAAAAATAAGTTGGGAGGCAAACATTAAGCCCCTATCTTTCTATGTGTTTGACTGAAACGGTTTGTTCTAAAAATATGCTTTGAGTGTCAGCAATCATGGAAGATTAAATGATAGTTGAGTATGTGGAATTTGCTAGATCAAAGCTCTTACATAGACCCTTCCTGAAAATAAGATGAATTGCAATTGTTTGATGACTGAGAACATAGTTTGTTAGTTTTCAAGAAATTTTATGGCCTATACTTTAAACATGTGAATAGCTTGCTACTTGATCATGAGAAGTTTTATGAGATGAGCTACTGATTATGATATATATTGATGCTAGAAAAAGTGATTGAAATTATCATTGATCAAACTTATGCACTATGCTAGCATTCACACTTCATAAATTATTTCTTTTATCATTTACCTACTCAAGGACGAGCAGGAATTAAGCTTGGGGATGCTGATACGTCTCCAACGTATCTATAATTTATGAAGTATTCATGCCATGTTTATTATAGTTTTGTATGATTTTGGTGCACTTTTATATGGCTTTTATATGATTTTTATGGACTAACATATTGACCTAGTGCCCAGTGCCAGTTGTTGTTTTCTGCTTGTTTTTGGTTTTCCAGAAAATCCATATCAAATGAAATCCAAATGCAGCGAAACTTTTTGACGATTTTTTCTGAAAGGAAACAGACCCAGGAAGCTTTGGAGGAGCAGCAGAAGAGCCACAGGGGCCCCACGAGCCACCTGGGTGCGCCTGCCCCCCCCCCCCCCCCAGGCACGCCCTGGTGCCTCGTGGGGCCCCTGTGGCACCTCTTCGCGTGATTCCAACACTGAAAAATCATATATATTCAGAAACCCCCGAAAGTTAACCTAGATGAGTTTTTACGCCGCCGCAAGCCTCTGTACCAAGGAGATCCCATCTGGAGCCCTTTTCCGGCACCCTGCCGGAGGGGCGAAAGCATCACCGGAGGCCATCTTCATCATGTTGGGGAACGTTGCATGGGAAACAAAAAATTTCCTACGCACACACAAGATCTATCCATGGTGATGAGCATCTACGAGAGGGAGAGTGAATCTACATACCCTTGTAGATCGCTAAGCGGAAGCGTTTAAGAAACGCGGTTGATGTAGTCGAACGTCTCCGCGATCCAAATCGCAAGTCGTCCCTCGATCCGATCACGAACTAGCGCCGAACGGACGGCACCTCCGCGTTCAACACACGTACGGCTTGATGACGCCTTCACCTCCTCGATCCAGCGAGCGATGGTGAAGTAGTGGTTGAGTTCCAGCAGCACGACGGCGTGGTGATGGTGGTGAGGAACAATCTCTGCAGGGCTTCGCCAAGCACTACGGAGATTATGACGGAGGAACTAGAGGGTTAGGGTTGCCGCACACGGCTTGGGGAAATCTTGATGTGTCCCGTGTGCTAGCCCTGCCCCTCTATTTATATGTTGAGCCTTGGGGTCTAAACTTGGAGTAAAAACCTCCTCCAGGTCGGTTTTGCCCGCACAAGGTCGGTTTGGCCCGCAGGGAAAGAGTCCAACTCGGATCCCTGCCGAATCGTGCACAGCCGCACACAAGCGGTAGTACCGCTTCACACAAGCGGTAGTACCGCTTGGGCGGTAGTACCGCTTCACACAAGCGGTAGTACCGCTCGGGCGGTAGTACCGCTTCACCAAGCGGTAGTACCGCTTACGCGGCAGCAAAACTACTTTTGCACTTTCCGATACCTCGTGGGCTTTTATCCCTTGGCCCATATAAAGTGTTGCTGCACCCGAACACTTCGGCAAACATCCGGAACCCCTTCCGGTGAACTCCGGAACTCTTCCGGAGATCAAAACACTATTATCACATATATCAATCTTTACCTCCGGACTATTCCGGAGATCCTCGTCATGTCCGGGATCTTATCCGGGACTCCGAACAACCTTCGTTCACCAACATAATAACTCAACTATACTAATCGTCACCAAACGTTAAGTGTGTAGACCCTGCGGGTTCGAGAACTATGTAGACATGACCGAGACACCTCTACGATCAATAACCAATAGCGGGACCTGGATGCCCATATTGGCTCCTACATATTCTACGAAGATCTTTATCGATCGAACCTCTATGTCAAGGATTCAGTTAATCCCGTATGCTGTTCCCTTTGTTCTTCGGTATGTTACTCGCCCGAGATTCGATCGTCGGTATCACTATACCTAGTTCAATCTCGTTACCGGCAAGTCTCTTTACTCGTTCCGTAATACAAGATCCTGTGGCTAACTCTTTAGTCACTTTGCTTGCAAGGCTCAATGTGATGTTGTATTACCGAGTGGGCCCTGAGATACCTCTCCGTCACACGGAGTAACAAATCCCAGTCTTGATCCATGCCAACCCAACAGACACCTTCGGAGATACCTGTAGAGCACCTTTATAGTCGCCCAGTTACGTTGCGACGTTTGATACACACAAGGTATTCCTCCGGTGTCAGTGAGTTGCATGATCTCATGGTCAAAGGAACAGATACTTGACATGCAGAAAACAATAGCAATAAACTGACACGATCAAATGCTACGTTTACAGTTTGGGTCTTGTCCATCACATCATTCTCCTAATGATGTGATCCCGTTATCAAATGACATCTCATGTCAATGGCTAGGAAACCTTAACCATCTTTGATCAACGAGCTAGTCAACTAGAGGCATACTAGGGACACAGTGTTGTCTATGTACCCACACATGTATTTGAGTTTCCAATCAATACAATTATAGCATGGATAATAAACGATTATCATGAACAAGGAAATATAATAATAACCAATTTATTATTGCCTCTAGGGCATATTTCCAACAGTCTCCCACTTGCACTAGAGTCAATAATCTAGTTCACATCACTATGTGATTTACATTGTAATGAATCGAACACCCATGCAGTTCTGGTGTTGTTCATGTTTAGCCCTTGGAAGAGGTTTAGTCATCGGATCTGCAACATTTAGATCCGTGTGTACTTTGCAAATATTTATGTCGTCCTCCTTGATGTAATCGCGGATGGAATTGAAACGTCGCTTTATGTGTCTGGTCCTCTTGTGAAATCTTGGTTCCTTGGCTAGAGCAATGGCACCAGTATTATCACAAAACAGAGTCATTGGGTTAAGTGCACTAGGCACTACTCCAAGATCTATCATGAACTCCTTCATCCAGACACCTTCCTTCGCCGCCTCCGAGGCTGCGATGTACTCCGCTTCGCATGTAGAATCAGCTACCACGCTTTGCTTGGAACTGCACCAGCTAACCGCACCCCCATTAAGAATAAATACGTATACGGTTTGCGACTTAGAGTCATCCGGATCAGTGTCAAAGCTTGCATCGACGTAACCCTTTACGACGAGCTCTTGATCACCTCCATAAACGAGAAACATGTCCTTAGTCCTTTTCAGGTACTTCAGGATATTCTTGACCGCCGTCCAGTGTTCCATTCCTGGATCACTTTGAAACCTTCCGACCATACTTATGGCAAGGCTGACATCGGGTCTTGTGCACAGCATTGCATACATAATAGAGCCTATGGCTGAAGCATAGGGGATGACACTCATCTTTTCTCTATCTTCTGCAGTCACTGGGCATTGAGTCTTACTCAACTTCACACCTTGCAAAACAGGAAAGAACCCCTTCTTGGACTGATCCATTTTGAACTTCTTCAAAATCTTATCAAGGTATGTGCTTTGTGAAAGTCCTATTAAGCGTCTCGATCTATCTCTATAGATCTTGATGCCTAATATGAAAGCAGCTTCTCCTAGGTCCTTCATTGAAAAACTCTTGTTCAAATATTCCTTTACGCTTTCCAGCATTTCTATATTGTTTCCAATCAGTAATATGTCATCCACATATAATATTAGAAACGCTATAGAGCTCCCACTCACTTTCTTGTAAATACAAGCTTCTCCGTAAACTTGTATAAACTCGAACGCTTTGATCACCTCATCAAAACGAAGATTCCAACTCCGAGATGCTTGCACCAGTCCATAAATGGATCGCTGGAGTTTGCAAACTTTGTCAGCATTTTCTGGATCGCCAAAACCTTCTGGTTGCATCATATACAACTCTTCCTTAAGGAAACCGTTAAGGAACGCTGTTTTGACATCCATCTGCCAAATTTCATAATCGGAAAAAGTAGCTATTGCTAACATGATTCTGACGGACTTAAGCATCGCTACGGGTGAGAAGGTCTCATCGTAGTCAACTCCTTGAACTTGTGAAAAACCCTTTGCCACAAGTCGAGCTTTATAGACGGTGACATTACCGTCTGCGTCCGTCTTCCTCTTAAAGATCCATTTGTTCTGAATGGCTTTACGCCCTTCAGGTAATACTTCCAAAGTCCATACTTTGTTTTCATACATGGATCCCATCTCAGATTTCATGGCCTCTAACCACTTCTCAGAATCCGGGCCCATCATCGCTTCTCCATAGCTCGTAGGTTCATCGTTGTCTAACAACATGACCTCTAAGACAGGGTTGCCGTACCACTCAGGAGCAGTACGCGTCCTTGTCGACCTACGAGGTTCGATAGCAACTTGATCCAAAGCTTCATGATCATCATCATTAACTTTCTCTTCAGCTAATGTAGGCTCGACAGAAACAACTTTCTGCGTTGCGCTACTCTTAGGTTGAAGTAAAGGTTCAACAACCTCATCAAGTTCTATCTTCCTCCCACTCAATTCTTTCGAGAGAAACTCTTTCTCAAGAAATGTTCCGTTTTTAGCGACAAACACTTTGCCTTCGGATCTGAGGTAGAAGGTATACCCAACTGTCTCTTTTGGGTATCCTATGAAGACGAATTTCTCCGCTTTGGGTTCCAGCTTTTCAGGCTGAAGCTTTTTGACATAAGCATCACATCCCCAAACTTTAAGAAACGACAGCTTTGGCTTCTTGCCAAACCAAAGTTCATATGGCGTCGTCTCAACGGATTTCGATGGTGCCCTATTTAAAGTGAATGCAGCTGTCTCTAATGCATACCCCCAAAACGATAGTGGCAAATCGGCAAGAGACATCATAGATCGCACCATATCCAATAGGGTTCGATTACGACGTTCGGACACACCATTACGTTGTGGTGTTCCAGGCGGTGTCAATTGTGAAACAATTCCACACTGTCTTAAGTGACTGCCAAAACTCATAACTCAGATATTCTCCTCCTCGATCAGATCGTAGGAATTTAATCTTCTTGTTATGATGATTCTCAACTTCACTCTGAAATTGTTTGAACTTTTCAAATGTTTCAGACTTATGTTTCATTAAGTAAATATACCCATATCTACTTAAGTCATCAGTGAAGGTGAGAAAGTAACGATAATCACCGCGCGCCTCAATACTCATCGGACCGCACACATCAGTATGTATGATTTCCAATAAGTCACTTGCCCGTTCCATTGTTCCAGAGAACGGCGTTTTAGTCATCTTGCCCATGAGGCATGGCTCACATGTGTCAAGTGATTCAAAATCAAGTGACTCCAAAAGTCCATCAGTATGGAGCTTCCTCATGCGTTTTACGCCAATATGACCTAAACGGCAGTGCCACAAGAAAGTGGTATTATCATTATCAATTCTACATCTTTTGGCATCAATGTTATGAACATGTGTATCATTACTATTGAGATTCAATAAGAATAAACCCCTCACATTGGGTGCATGACCATAAAAGATATTACTCATATAAATAGAACAACCATTATTCTCTGATTTAAATGAGTAACCGTCTCGCAATAAACAAGATCCAGATATAATGTTCATGCTTAACGCAGGCACCAAATAACATTTATTTAGGTTCATCACTAATCCCGACGGTAATCGAAGAGCGAGCGTGCCGACGGCGATCATATCAACCTTGGAACCATTTCCCACGCGCATCGTCACTTCGTCCTTTGCCAGCCTCCGTCTATTCCGCAGTTCCTGTTTTGAGTTGCAAATATGAGCAACCGCACCGGTATCAAATACCCAGGCACTACAACGAGAGTTGGTAAGGTACACATCAATAACATGTATATCATATATACCTTGTTTGTTGTTGGCCGCCTTCTTGTCAGCCAAATACTTGGGGCAATTCCGCTTCCAGTGTCCAGTTCCCTTGCAATGAAAGCACTCAGTTTCTGGTTTGGGTCCAGCCTTGGGTTTCTTCACAGGAGCAGCAACTGCTTTGCCACCCTTCTTAGATTTACCCTTCTTACCCTTGCCATTTTTCTTGAAACTAGTGGTTTTATTGACCATCAACACTTGATGCTCCTTCTGAATTTCAGACTCAGCGGCTTTCAGCATCGCAAACAGCTCGGCGACTGACTTGTTCATCCCGTGCATGTTATAGTTCAACACGAAGCTCTTGTAGCTAGGTGGCAATGATTGAAGAACTCTGTCAGTGATAGCCTCTGGCGGAAGGGGCATCCCTAACTCAGCCAGACGGGTGGAGTACCCAGACATTCTGAGCACGTGATCACTGATAGACCCGTTCTCCTCCATCTTGCAAGCATAGAACTTATCGGAGATCTCATATCTCTCGATCCGGGCATTCTTCTGAAAGATAAACTTCAATTCCTGGAACATCTCATATGCTCCATGACGTTCAAAACGTCTTTGAAGTCCCGGTTCTAAGCCATACAACATTGCACATTGAACTATTGAGTAATCATCAGAACGAGCCTGCCAGGCGTTCACAACGTCTAGAGACTCAACTGGAGTGGGTGGATCACCAAGCGGTGCATCAAGGACATAAGCCTTCTGGGAAGCCGTAAGGATAATCCTTAGATTACGGGCCCAGTCCACAAAGTTACTTCCATCATCTTTCAACTTAGCTTTCTCTAGGAACGCATTAAAATTCAGGGGTGCTACTGCGCGAGCCATGATCTACAACATAAATATAGCAAAGACAACTTAGACTATTGTTCTAGATAATGAGTTTAGTTAATCATATTACTTAAAAACTCCCACTCAAATTGACATCCCTCCGGTCATTCGAGTGTAACATGATCCAAATCCACCAACTCAAGTCCGATCATCACGTGAGTCGAGGTGGTTTCAATGGTGAACATCTTCATGTTGATCATATCTACTATATGACTCATGTTCGACCTTTCGGTCTCTTGTGTTCCGAGGCCATGTCTGTACATGCTAGGCTCGTCAAGTTTAACCCGAGTGTTCCGCACGTGCAACATGGCTTGCACCCGTTGTATGCGAACGTAGAGTCTATCACACCCGATCATCACGGCGTGTCTCGAAACGACAAACTTTCGCAACGGTGCACACTTGGGGAGAACACAATTTATCTTGAAATTTAAGTGAGGGATCACCTTATAATGCTACCGTCGTCCTAAGCAAAATAAGATGCATAAAAGGATTAACATCACATGCAAATCATAAGTGACATGATATGGCCATGAACTTGTGCTTTTGATCTCCATCTCCAAAGCACCGGCATGATCTCCATCGTCACCAGCATGACACCATGATCTCCATCATCTTGATCTCCATCAACGTGTCGCCATAAGGTTGTCGCGCCGACTGTTGCTCCCACGACTATTGCTAACGTTTAGCGATAAAGTAAAGCATTACATAGCGCTTAATGATTGACACGCAGGTCATACAATAATTAAAGACAACTCTATGGCTCCTGCCAGTTGCCGTATTCATCGACATGCAAGTCGTGATATTCTATACAACACATGATCATCTCATACATCACATATATCTCATCATGTAATTGGCCATATCACATCACAACATACCCTGCAAAAACAAGTTAGACGTCCTCTAATTGTTGTTGCAAATTTTACGTGGCTGCTACGGGTTTGCAAGAACCGTTCTTACCTACGCAAAACCACAACGTGGTGTAGTGATTGCTTTTTGATCTTCTAAAAGAACCCTCTTCAT
Source organism: Elymus sibiricus (assembly GCA_039707655.1). Classification (NCBI taxonomy): domain Eukaryota; kingdom Viridiplantae; phylum Streptophyta; class Magnoliopsida; order Poales; family Poaceae; genus Elymus; species Elymus sibiricus. The sequence continues at coordinate 301,297,085 of CM077664.1, read as the reverse complement.
TGAAATCGATTCAACTAAAGTGAGAGAGACAGACACCCGCTAGCCATCTTTATGCAACGAAGTTACATGTCAGTTGAAGGAACCTGTCTCGCGTAAGTGTACGCGTAATGTCGGTCCGGGCCGCTTCATCTCACAGTACCGCCGAATCAAATATCAACTAGTAACGGCAAGCAATATGTATACACCCACGCCCACAACTCGTTTGTGTTCTACTCGAGATCTCATCTACGCATAGACCTGGCTCATGATGCCACTGTTGGGGAACGTTGCATGGGAAACAAAAATTTTCCTACGCACACACAAGATCTATCCATGGTGATGAGCATCTACGAGAGGGAGAGTGAATCTACATACCCTTGTAGATCGCTAAGCGGAAGCGTTTAAGAAACGCGGTTGATGTAGTCGAACGTCTCCGCGATCCAAATCGCAAGTCGTCCCTCGATCCGATCACGAACTAGCGCCGAACGGACGGCACCTCCGCGTTCAACACACGTACGGCTTGATGACGCCTTCACCTCCTCGATCCAGCGAGCGATGGTGAAGTAGTGGTTGAGTTCCAGCAGCACGACGGCGTGGTGATGGTGGTGAGGAACAATCTCTGCAGGGCTTCGCCAAGCACTACGGAGATTATGACGGAGGAACTAGAGGGTTAGGGTTGCCGCACACGGCTTGGGGAAATCTTGATGTGTCCCGTGTGCTAGCCCTGCCCCTCTATTTATATGTTGAGCCTTGGGGTCTAAACTTGGAGTAGAAACCTCCTCCAGGTCGGTTTTGCCCGCACAAGGTCGGTTTGGCCCGCAGGGAAAGAGTCCAACTCGGATCCCTGCCGAATCGTGCACAGCCGCACACAAGCGGTAGTACCGCTTCACACAAGCGGTAGTACCGCTTGGGCGGTAGTACCGCTTCACACAAGCGGTAGTACCGCTCGGGCGGTAGTACCGCTTCACCAAGCGGTAGTACCGCTTACGCGGCAGCAAAACTACTTTTGCACTTTCCGATACCTCGTGGGCTTTTATCCCTTGGCCCATATAAAGTGTTGCTGCACCCGAACACTTCGGCAAACATCCGGAACCCCTTCCGGTGAACTCCGGAACTCTTCCGGAGATCAAAACACTATTATCACATATATCAATCTTTACCTCCGGACTATTCCGGAGATCCTCGTCATGTCCGGGATCTTATCCGGGACTCCGAACAACCTTCGTTCACCAACATAATAACTCAACTATACTAATCGTCACCAAACGTTAAGTGTGTAGACCCTGCGGGTTCGAGAACTATGTAGACATGACCGAGACACCTCTACGATCAATAACCAATAGCGGGACCTGGATGCCCATATTGGCTCCTACATATTCTACGAAGATCTTTATCGATCGAACCTCTATGTCAAGGATTCAGTTAATCCCGTATGCTGTTCCCTTTGTTCTTCGGTATGTTACTCGCCCGAGATTCGATCGTCGGTATCACTATACCTAGTTCAATCTCGTTACCGGCAAGTCTCTTTACTCGTTCCGTAATACAAGATCCTGTGGCTAACTCTTTAGTCACTTTGCTTGCAAGGCTCAATGTGATGTTGTATTACCGAGTGGGCCCTGAGATACCTCTCCGTCACACGGAGTAACAAATCCCAGTCTTGATCCATGCCAACCCAACAGACACCTTCGGAGATACCTGTAGAGCACCTTTATAGTCGCCCAGTTACGTTGCGACGTTTGATACACACAAGGTATTCCTCCGGTGTCAGTGAGTTGCATGATCTCATGGTCAAAGGAACAGATACTTGACATGCAGAAAACAATAGCAATAAACTGACACGATCAAATGCTACGTTTACAGTTTGGGTCTTGTCCATCACATCATTCTCCTAATGATGTGATCCCGTTATCAAATGACATCTCATGTCAATGGCTAGGAAACCTTAACCATCTTTGATCAACGAGCTAGTCAACTAGAGGCATACTAGGGACACAGTGTTGTCTATGTACCCACACATGTATTTGAGTTTCCAATCAATACAATTATAGCATGGATAATAAACGATTATCATGAACAAGGAAATATAATAATAACCAATTTATTATTGCCTCTAGGGCATATTTCCAACAGTCTCCCACTTGCACTAGAGTCAATAATCTAGTTCACATCACTATGTGATTTACATTGTAATGAATCGAACACCCATGCAGTTCTGGTGTTGTTCATGTTTAGCCCTTGGAAGAGGTTTAGTCATCGGATCTGCAACATTTAGATCCGTGTGTACTTTGCAAATATTTATGTCGTCCTCCTTGATGTAATCGCGGATGGAATTGAAACGTCGCTTTATGTGTCTGGTCCTCTTGTGAAATCTTGGTTCCTTGGCTAGAGCAATGGCACCAGTATTATCACAAAACAGAGTCATTGGGTTAAGTGCACTAGGCACTACTCCAAGATCTATCATGAACTCCTTCATCCAGACACCTTCCTTCGCCGCCTCCGAGGCTGCGATGTACTCCGCTTCGCATGTAGAATCAGCTACCACGCTTTGCTTGGAACTGCACCAGCTAACCGCACCCCCATTAAGAATAAATACGTATCCGGTTTGCGACTTAGAGTCATCCGGATCAGTGTCAAAGCTTGCATCGACGTAACCCTTTACGACGAGCTCTTGATCACCTCCATAAACGAGAAACATGTCCTTAGTCCTTTTCAGGTACTTCAGGATATTCTTGACCGCCGTCCAGTGTTCCATTCCTGGATCACTTTGAAACCTTCCGACCATACTTATGGCAAGGCTGACATCGGGTCTTGTGCACAGCATTGCATACATAATAGAGCCTATGGCTGAAGCATAGGGGATGACACTCATCTTTTCTCTATCTTCTGCAGTCACTGGGCATTGAGTCTTACTCAACTTCACACCTTGCAAAACAGGAAAGAACCCCTTCTTGGACTGATCCATTTTGAACTTCTTCAAAATCTTATCAAGGTATGTGCTTTGTGAAAGTCCTATTAAGCGTCTCGATCTATCTCTATAGATCTTGATGCCTAATATGAAAGCAGCTTCTCCTAGGTCCTTCATTGAAAAACTCTTGTTCAAATATTCCTTTACGCTTTCCAGCATTTCTATATTGTTTCCAATCAGTAATATGTCATCCACATATAATATTAGAAACGCTATAGAGCTCCCACTCACTTTCTTGTAAATACAAGCTTCTCCGTAAACTTGTATAAACTCGAACGCTTTGATCACCTCATCAAAACGAAGATTCCAACTCCGAGATGCTTGCACCAGTCCATAAATGGATCGCTGGAGTTTGCAAACTTTGTCAGCATTTTCTGGATCGCCAAAACCTTCTGGTTGCATCATATACAACTCTTCCTTAAGGAAACCGTTAAGGAACGCTGTTTTGACATCCATCTGCCAAATTTCATAATCGGAAAAAGTAGCTATTGCTAACATGATTCTGACGGACTTAAGCATCGCTACGGGTGAGAAGGTCTCATCGTAGTCAACTCCTTGAACTTGTGAAAAACCCTTTGCCACAAGTCGAGCTTTATAGACGGTGACATTACCGTCTGCGTCCGTCTTCCTCTTAAAGATCCATTTGTTCTGAATGGCTTTACGCCCTTCAGGTAATACTTCCAAAGTCCATACTTTGTTTTCATACATGGATCCCATCTCAGATTTCATGGCCTCTAACCACTTCTCAGAATCCGGGCCCATCATCGCTTCTCCATAGCTCGTAGGTTCATCGTTGTCTAACAACATGACCTCTAAGACAGGGTTGCCGTACCACTCAGGAGCAGTACGCGTCCTTGTCGACCTACGAGGTTCGATAGCAACTTGATCCAAAGCTTCATGATCATCATCATTAACTTTCTCTTCAGCTAATGTAGGCTCGACAGAAACAACTTTCTGCGTTGCGCTACTCTTAGGTTGAAGTAAAGGTTCAACAACCTCATCAAGTTCTATCTTCCTCCCACTCAATTCTTTCGAGAGAAACTCTTTCTCAAGAAATGTTCCGTTTTTAGCGACAAACACTTTGCCTTCGGATCTGAGGTAGAAGGTATACCCAACTGTCTCTTTTGGGTATCCTATGAAGACGAATTTCTCCGCTTTGGGTTCCAGCTTTTCAGGCTGAAGCTTTTTGACATAAGCATCACATCCCCAAACTTTAAGAAACGACAGCTTTGGCTTCTTGCCAAACCAAAGTTCATATGGCGTCGTCTCAACGGATTTCGATGGTGCCCTATTTAAAGTGAATGCAGCTGTCTCTAATGCATACCCCCAAAACGATAGTGGCAAATCGGCAAGAGACATCATAGATCGCACCATATCCAATAGGGTTCGATTACGACGTTCGGACACACCATTACGTTGTGGTGTTCCAGGCGGTGTCAATTGTGAAACAATTCCACACTGTCTTAAGTGACTGCCAAAACTCATAACTCAGATATTCTCCTCCTCGATCAGATCGTAGGAATTTAATCTTCTTGTTATGATGATTCTCAACTTCACTCTGAAATTGTTTGAACTTTTCAAATGTTTCAGACTTATGTTTCATTAAGTAAATATACCCATATCTACTTAAGTCATCAGTGAAGGTGAGAAAGTAACGATAACCACCGCGCGCCTCAATACTCATCGGACCGCACACATCAGTATGTATGATTTCCAATAAGTCACTTGCCCGTTCCATTGTTCCAGAGAACGGCGTTTTAGTCATCTTGCCCATGAGGCATGGCTCACATGTGTCAAGTGATTCAAAATCAAGTGACTCCAAAAGTCCATCAGTATGGAGCTTCCTCATGCGTTTTACGCCAATATGACCTAAACGGCAGTGCCACAAGAAAGTGGTATTATCATTATCAATTCTACATCTTTTGGCATCAATGTTATGAACATGTGTATCATTACTATTGAGATTCAATAAGAATAAACCCCTCACATTGGGTGCATGACCATAAAAGATATTACTCATATAAATAGAACAACCATTATTCTCTGATTTAAATGAGTAACCGTCTCGCAATAAACAAGATCCAGATATAATGTTCATGCTTAACGCAGGCACCAAATAACATTTATTTAGGTTCATCACTAATCCCGACGGTAATCGAAGAGCGAGCGTGCCGACGGCGATCATATCAACCTTGGAACCATTTCCCACGCGCATCGTCACTTCGTCCTTTGCCAGCCTCCGTCTATTCCGCAGTTCCTGTTTTGAGTTGCAAATATGAGCAACCGCACCGGTATCAAATACCCAGGCACTACAACGAGAGTTGGTAAGGTACACATCAATAACATGTATATCATATATACCTTGTTTGTTGTTGGCCGCCTTCTTGTCAGCCAAATACTTGGGGCAATTCCGCTTCCAGTGTCCAGTTCCCTTGCAATGAAAGCACTCAGTTTCTGGTTTGGGTCCAGCCTTGGGTTTCTTCACAGGAGCAGCAACTGCTTTGCCACCCTTCTTAGATTTACCCTTCTTACCCTTGCCATTTTTCTTGAAACTAGTGGTTTTATTGACCATCAACACTTGATGCTCCTTCTGAATTTCAGACTCAGCGGCTTTCAGCATCGCAAACAGCTCGGCGACTGACTTGTTCATCCCGTGCATGTTATAGTTCAACACGAAGCTCTTGTAGCTAGGTGGCAATGATTGAAGAACTCTGTCAGTGATAGCCTCTGGCGGAAGGGGCATCCCTAACTCAGCCAGACGGGTGGAGTACCCAGACATTCTGAGCACGTGATCACTGATAGACCCGTTCTCCTCCATCTTGCAAGCATAGAACTTATCGGAGATCTCATATCTCTCGATCCGGGCATTCTTCTGAAAGATAAACTTCAATTCCTGGAACATCTCATATGCTCCATGACGTTCAAAACGTCTTTGAAGTCCCGGTTCTAAGCCATACAACATTGCACATTGAACTATTGAGTAATCATCAGAACGAGCCTGCCAGGCGTTCACAACGTCTAGAGACTCAACTGGAGTGGGTGGATCACCAAGCGGTGCATCAAGGACATAAGCCTTCTGGGAAGCCGTAAGGATAATCCTTAGATTACGGGCCCAGTCCACAAAGTTACTTCCATCATCTTTCAACTTAGCTTTCTCTAGGAACGCATTAAAATTCAGGGGTGCTACTGCGCGAGCCATGATCTACAACATAAATATAGCAAAGACAACTTAGACTATTGTTCTAGATAATGAGTTTAGTTAATCATATTACTTAAAAACTCCCACTCAAATTGACATCCCTCCGGTCATTCGAGTGTAACATGATCCAAATCCACCAACTCAAGTCCGATCATCACGTGAGTCGAGGTGGTTTCAATGGTGAACATCTTCATGTTGATCATATCTACTATATGACTCATGTTCGACCTTTCGGTCTCTTGTGTTCCGAGGCCATGTCTGTACATGCTAGGCTCGTCAAGTTTAACCCGAGTGTTCCGCACGTGCAACATGGCTTGCACCCGTTGTATGCGAACGTAGAGTCTATCACACCCGATCATCACGGCGTGTCTCGAAACGACAAACTTTCGCAACGGTGCACACTTGGGGAGAACACAATTTATCTTGAAATTTAAGTGAGGGATCACCTTATAATGCTACCGTCGTCCTAAGCAAAATAAGATGCATAAAAGGATTAACATCACATGCAAATCATAAGTGACATGATATGGCCATGAACTTGTGCTTTTGATCTCCATCTCCAAAGCACCGGCATGATCTCCATCGTCACCAGCATGACACCATGATCTCCATCATCTTGATCTCCATCAACGTGTCGCCATAAGGTTGTCGCGCCGACTGTTGCTCCCACGACTATTGCTAACGTTTAGCGATAAAGTAAAGCATTACATAGCGCTTAATGATTGACACGCAGGTCATACAATAATTAAAGACAACTCTATGGCTCCTGCCAGTTGCCGTATTCATCGACATGCAAGTCGTGATATTCTATACAACACATGATCATCTCATACATCACATATATCTCATCATGTAATTGGCCATATCACATCACAACATACCCTGCAAAAACAAGTTAGACGTCCTCTAATTGTTGTTGCAAATTTTACGTGGCTGCTACGGGTTTGCAAGAACCGTTCTTACCTACGCAAAACCACAACGTGGTGTAGTGATTGCTTTTTGATCTTCTAAAAGAACCCTCTTCATTGAAATCGATTCAACTAAAGTGAGAGAGACAGACACCCGCTAGCCATCTTTATGCAACGAAGTTACATGTCAGTTGAAGGAACCTGTCTCGCGTAAGTGTACGCGTAATGTCGGTCCGGGCCGCTTCATCTCACAGTACCGCCGAATCAAATATCAACTAGTAACGGCAAGCAATATGTATACACCCACGCCCACAACTCGTTTGTGTTCTACTCGAGATCTCATCTACGCATAGACCTGGCTCATGATGCCACTGTTGGGGAACGTTGCATGGGAAACAAAAATTTTCCTACGCACACACAAGATCTATCCATGGTGATGAGCATCTACGAGAGGGAGAGTGAATCTACATACCCTTGTAGATCGCTAAGCGGAAGCGTTTAAGAAACGCGGTTGATGTAGTCGAACGTCTCCGCGATCCAAATCGCAAGTCGTCCCTCGATCCGATCACGAACTAGCGCCGAACGGACGGCACCTCCGCGTTCAACACACGTACGGCTTGATGACGCCTTCACCTCCTCGATCCAGCGAGCGATGGTGAAGTAGTGGTTGAGTTCCAGCAGCACGACGGCGTGGTGATGGTGGTGAGGAACAATCTCTGCAGGGCTTCGCCAAGCACTACGGAGATTATGACGGAGGAACTAGAGGGTTAGGGTTGCCGCACACGGCTTGGGGAAATCTTGATGTGTCCCGTGTGCTAGCCCTGCCCCTCTATTTATATGTTGAGCCTTGGGGTCTAAACTTGGAGTAAAAACCTCCTCCAGGTCGGTTTTGCCCGCACAAGGTCGGTTTGGCCCGCAGGGAAAGAGTCCAACTCGGATCCCTGCCGAATCGTGCACAGCCGCACACAAGCGGTAGTACCGCTTCACACAAGCGGTAGTACCGCTTGGGCGGTAGTACCGCTTCACACAAGCGGTAGTACCGCTCGGGCGGTAGTACCGCTTCACCAAGCGGTAGTACCGCTTACGCGGCAGCAAAACTACTTTTGCACTTTCCGATACCTCGTGGGCTTTTATCCCTTGGCCCATATAAAGTGTTGCTGCACCCGAACACTTCGGCAAACATCCGGAACCCCTTCCGGTGAACTCCGGAACTCTTCCGGAGATCAAAACACTATTATCACATATATCAATCTTTACCTCCGGACTATTCCGGAGATCCTCGTCATGTCCGGGATCTTATCCGGGACTCCGAACAACCTTCGTTCACCAACATAATAACTCAACTATACTAATCGTCACCAAACGTTAAGTGTGTAGACCCTGCGGGTTCGAGAACTATGTAGACATGACCGAGACACCTCTACGATCAATAACCAATAGCGGGACCTGGATGCCCATATTGGCTCCTACATATTCTACGAAGATCTTTATCGATCGAACCTCTATGTCAAGGATTCAGTTAATCCCGTATGCTGTTCCCTTTGTTCTTCGGTATGTTACTCGCCCGAGATTCGATCGTCGGTATCACTATACCTAGTTCAATCTCGTTACCGGCAAGTCTCTTTACTCGTTCCGTAATACAAGATCCTGTGGCTAACTCTTTAGTCACTTTGCTTGCAAGGCTCAATGTGATGTTGTATTACCGAGTGGGCCCTGAGATACCTCTCCGTCACACGGAGTAACAAATCCCAGTCTTGATCCATGCCAACCCAACAGACACCTTCGGAGATACCTGTAGAGCACCTTTATAGTCGCCCAGTTACGTTGCGACGTTTGATACACACAAGGTATTCCTCCGGTGTCAGTGAGTTGCATGATCTCATGGTCAAAGGAACAGATACTTGACATGCAGAAAACAATAGCAATAAACTGACACGATCAAATGCTACGTTTACAGTTTGGGTCTTGTCCATCACATCATTCTCCTAATGATGTGATCCCGTTATCAAATGACATCTCATGTCAATGGCTAGGAAACCTTAACCATCTTTGATCAACGAGCTAGTCAACTAGAGGCATACTAGGGACACAGTGTTGTCTATGTACCCACACATGTATTTGAGTTTCCAATCAATACAATTATAGCATGGATAATAAACGATTATCATGAACAAGGAAATATAATAATAACCAATTTATTATTGCCTCTAGGGCATATTTCCAACACATCATCCCCGCGGTCTCCATGACAAGGAGGGAGTAGTTCACCCTCGGGGCTGAGGGTTTGTACCAGTAGCTATGTGTTTTATCTCTCTCTCTCGTGTTCTTGATTTGGCACGATCTTGATGTACCGCGAGCTTTGTTAATATAGTTGGATCATATGGTGTTTTCCCCCTCTCTATCTCGTTGTGATGAATTGAGTTTTTACCTTTGAGGTTTCACTATTATCGGATTGAATACTTTTATGGATTTGAGAACACTTGATGTATGTCTTGCATGTGGATACCCGTGGTGACAATGGGGTATTCTATTGGTTCACTTGATGTATGTTTTGGTGATCAACTCGCGGATTCCCGTGACCTTGGGGTGATCTAGGCATAAGGGTTGGTTGCATGTTTTCATTATCTTTTCTCCGATAAGAAATTTTGGGGCACTCTTTGAAGTTCTTTGTGTGGATTGAATATTATGAATCTGAAGTTGTTTTGATGCATATCGAATAATCAACTCACGGATACTTGTGGTGACATTGGAGTATCTAGGTGACATTAGGGTTGGTTGATGTGTTTCATATGGTGTTATTTTAGTACGAACTCTAGGGCTGTTCGTGACACTTATAGGGATGGCTTAATAGATTGATCGGAAAGGATAACTTTGAGGTGGTTTCGTACCCTACAACAATTTCTATCTTATGTTCTCCGCGAATAGGAACTTTGGAGTGATTCTTTGTCGCACGTTGAGGGATTGTTATATGATCCAATTATATTAGCATTGTTGAGAGATTGCACTAGTGAAAGTATGAACCCTAGGCCTTGTTTTCAAGCATTGCAATACCGTTTGTGCTCACTTTTGTTACTTGCTACCTTGCTGTTTTTATATTTTCAGATTACAAAAACCTATATCTACTATCCATACCACACTTGTATCACCATCTCTTCGCCGAACTAGTGCACCTATACAATTTGCCATTGTATTGGGTGTGTTGGGGACACAAGAGATTTCTTGTATTTGGTTGTAGGGTTGTTTGAGAGATACCATCTTCATCCTACGCCTCCCACGGATTGATAAACCTTAGGTCATCCACTTGAGGGAAAATTGCTACTGTCCTACAAAACTCTGCGCTTGGAGGCCCAACACGAGTATACAAGAATAAGTTGTGTAGTAGACATCACCGTACTGCCTTGTGGGGCCCACGTGACTCCTTTTGACCTAATTCCACTTCTATAAATTCACAAATATTCGGAAACCCCCAGAGAGCCAGAAGAGAAAACCTTTCCGCTACCGCAAGCCTCTGTTCTTCCGCGATCCCATCTGGAGACCTTTTCCGGTACTCTGCTGGAGGGGGAATCGATCACGGAGGGCTTCTACATCAACCTTACTGCCCTTCCGATGATGTGTGAGTAGTTTACCACAGACCTACGGGTCCATAGCTAGTAGCTAGATGGCTTCTTCTCTCTCTTTGATCTTCAATACAATGTTCTCCTCGATGTTCTTGGAGTTCTATCCGATGTAATCTTCTTTTGCGGTGTGTTTGTTGGGATCCGATGAATTGTGAGTTTATGATCAGATTATTCATGAGAAATATTTGAATCTTCTCTGAACTCTTTTATGCATGATCATTATAGCTTTGTATTTCTCTCCGATCTATCGGTTTAGTTTGGCCCACTAGATTGATTTATCTTGCAATGGGAGAGGTGCTTTGTGATGGATTCAATCTTGCGGTGCTCAATCCCAGTGACAGAAAGGGACATGACACGTATTTGTATTGTTGCCATTAAGGATAAAAAGATGGGGTTTATTCATATTGCTTGAATTTGCTTCTCTACATCATGTCATCTTGCTTAAGGCGTTACTCTGTTTCATACTTAATACCCTAGATGCATGCTGGATAGCGGTCGATGGGTGGAGTAATAATAGTAGATGCAGGCAGGAGTCGGTCTACTTGTCTCGGACGTGATGCCTATATACATGATCATTGCCATGAATCCTTCATAATTATTTGCTTTTCTATCAATTGCCCAACAGTAATTTGTTTACCCATCATATGCTTATGTGCTCTAGAGAGAAGCCTCTAGTGAAAACTATGGTCCCCGGGTCTATCTTTATCATATAAAAAACCTAAAAATACCTTGTTGCAATTTATTTACTTTTGTTTTAATTAGTAGTTTAGTTTATCTATTTATCTCGATAAGATTTAATCCTTGCAAATAACCGCTAAGAGGATTGACAACCCTCTTATTCGCGTTGGGTGCAAGTGTTTGCTCTTGTGTGTGCAGGTGCGTTTTAACAGAATTTTACTTGGTTCTCCTACTGGATTGATAACCTTGGTTCTTAACTGAGGAAAATACTTATCTCTACTGTACTGCAACTCCCTTCCTCTTCAAGGAATTACCAACGCAGCTCACAAGTTGCAACGTACAACACAAAAGTCATGTGAAACAACGAGCTGAAGCTAGTGGGCAAAGAAAATTTCAAATGGGCGATCGTGTGTGACGAATTTGTCAAAATTTAAATTTGTCTAAAAGAAGCTTCAAACATGAACACGAAATTGTACGTTTACAATCAACGAAACTACAAACCGATCGCATGAATAGAATCACAAAGTTGATGTGCATCTTTTTCGCGTATAACTTATCTCGAATCGAAGACAGTTATGTAGATTAGAAGGGGTTAAGTGAACGAGACCGTTGTGTACATTAGAAGAGGTTAACTGAACGAGATTAAGGGAGGGCACCCAGCTTTCATCGCCAAACCCACATCCTAGATTGCATCGCTCGGGCCTGCCTCGCTAAAAACAGACGATTCGAGTGTTACTCCACATCCAGGCCAGAGGTGCTTCAAGGTTCGTGCAGGATGGTTGGGCTTGCTGCAGGTTAACACCTAGGTGATTTTTTGCCGTCAACTATCAACGAAGGAAGCATGTGTGCATACAGCTCAGTTTTGCTGGAGATCAAACAGCATGCACAAGCTTTTGCTTCAGTTCGTTTCATACATGTGGGAAGAACATCCAATCATGAGGCGCATAATTTTGTAAAGAGTGTTATCTATAGATCATGGTCGCTGCAACCATCAGATGCTAGTACAATTGTACCCCTTATCATTGAGCAATAAAGTAACCATGTGTTCCTAAAAAAAAAAATGTTTTTGCCGTCAACTATCTCTCTTCAGAGTAGAAGGCGTTTTCTATGCCACATATTCCAATTGTTTATGTTTACAAGATCCAAATCTCAACAACCAGACACATTGACAGACAGAATGAGGTTTCACTATTTCAGGTAGCAGAGTTAACTACCAGGAAGGTACATTACATGAGGTACAGTTTGAGAGCTCGGCCTGAGACATCTCCAAGGCTACTGCAGGCTATGGTAAAGCACATGACAAGCACTAACTCTACAACAAATCTTCTGTCGGTAAAGAGCAGCTCGACACCACAATCCACATCAACAAATTGCTAACGGCTGGAGACCCAAGACCTCTTCACGGCCAGCACCACCTGAGGCTTCGTTGTTAAATTGGTCCGCCTGCAAACGAACAACACCTTGTTTGTCCCTGAAATTTGCTTTCTCGGCTCTCAGTTCGCCCACACATGAACAAGGCCATGACGGTTGCCCGTGTAGATCTCATCACGCTCTTCGTCGTAGTACAGAGCTGTGATGTCCTCAAGAGCCTCTGTGATTGTATTCTGGAACTTCCATGTCTTCTTTTGCTCGTTGAAATTGCCAGCCTTTATTTTAGCCAAGCATTTCCCTGTCAGTATGTTGCTGATGTTTATAGAGCCAGCTGCACATGAGCAAACATAAGATGAGTCATGTTATCCACGATCATAAGATAAGTCCCGCTATCTGCTGACTGGTGGAAGGATGCCACTATGAAAGCCATTAAAGGAGGGTCAAGTATGATATGATGCAACAGCATGTTTAATTAAAGGAGGGCCAAGTATGATATGATGCAACAGCATGTTTAATTAAATTTGCTCAATGCCAGAAGTGTATGGAGCATGAATGCACAACCAAAGAATGTGAAAGGAAACCAAAACAATGATAACTAGCAAGACGCAACACACAGTGAGTCAAATGTATAACAAATTACACAATTTAGCCTACAACAAACAGCAAAGGGAACCAAATCTTACCATTTTCTTCTGAAGATGAATCAGTGGAATCAGCCTTGCAGTAAGAAATAATAAGATCTTGATCACTGGTTATGTATATGTTATTGGTATTGCAGTCAGGGTGCCACAGCAGGTGATCCTCAAATGATGTTACTAGTTCACCTCGGAAATTCCAAACTGCTACAGATCGATTCCGGAATGTCAAAAACAACTGGAGTTCATACAGAAAGATAAAGGCAGATGGAGTCATGAACTCAGTACTGCTCACTTCAGTCAACTGGAAGTTCCGTACCTGCAACAAAATGAGATAAAGAATAAGCAAGAAACAACAGTCATTTTTATTGAATTCCATAAGCAATTAAGGAAAATACTTACATCAAGTATTTGAAGATTCTCTCCATCCTGCTTGACCAAGAGCTTTTCATTAAACTGTTCAATGAAATCCACCTTCTTATTTCGATGGAGGAGGTGGTTGAAGAATTTCAAAACTGTGCCATCCTCAATAGAAAGAATCTTCAGAGGAATGGAGCTGCTTGTTCTTGTATAAATCAAAAGCATTATACCAGGACTGTCACAAGTTAACAAGTATTAGACAAATATATAACCACACATTCCTACTGAAACTAATCAATTATTGTAATCTTGAAGTACATAAATCCGGTTCAACTAGGATGCATGACAAATTGACAACACCAGCGATATAAGATTACTGCTGCCCTTTGTATATGCATTGGATGAATAATTTCTAGCTTTAATCAGTTTTGCCTATTGAAAGCAACATTTTTCTCAGTTTTGTTCCAAGTAAGAGAAGAGGCATTCCAATGATAACAGAATATGTTGAACAGCAAAGTGACAAGGATTAGTAAGAGAGAATACAGTTACCTGATCTTTATTTCTTGAACATTCTTGTCAGATATGGAATACAGTAGGGTGTAGTTTTTCAAGTCGAAAACCTTGTAAGTGCTGTTTGCAGAATGAGATACAATCAGCGCAGTTCCAGAAAGTGCATACAGCCATTGCAGAAGTTAAAATTCATCCATTTTCAAAAACAAGTCATTACATAAGTTAAAGTACCTGTCTTGAGCGGAATAAGTTAAAACCTTTCCATTGACATCATCAAACTCAACGAATCCAGGCCATTTCAAGGACTCAGTCTCAAAAAGAGGGAAACCAGCATCTGGCGTTCCACGACGTATATACCTTGAAACAGTTGGAAGGGGTCTTAATCAAGATGAAAGAAACAGATATTCACTTTTGAAAGACATGGACTGAAAGCTTACTCAATTCGAGTTGTCTTGCATCGCAAGGCACTAAAATTTTCAGAACCATATACTGACACAGTAATGAGGGAATCATTGTTCTTGTTGTAGAATAAACTACGAACAACTTCATCTGGACTCCCATTTAGAAAGCATATTCTCTTATTCGTCACTGGAAATATAAGAAGAGCATCTCAGTATGACCATATGAAGCATGGGCGCACGGCAAGAAAACAAGCATACCTCTACTAAAAGCAGCACATACTCCGGATTGTGATAAAGCAAAAACTATATCACGTGCTGCAACTATCTCAATAATTTTTGACCTCTTCCTAATGTAAGGTAGTAGCGCATTGTTCTCCTTAGGATCATGAGTGTCAAACTCCTCCTAAAATGATAGCAAATGGGCACTGTTAGAGGCAAGAACAAACAAGAATGATACTAAAAAAACAGGAAGGGAGTAAAACCAATTATTTCAGCAGAGACAAGGGATATGAAAAAAGAACTCCAAGGTTAACAGTTCTAATAGGTGTGACTTCTGGCCACAAAAAATAGGTTGTGGAGCACCCCAAGTTCTGATGTCTCGGTTTTGTTGAAAACAAGGTGCCCTCATGCTCTTTGTTCAGTCCAGGAATAACAGCAATAAATCGGTTATCTGAGCAGTGTAATGTGACCAAAGCAGTGAATAACCAGGAGTCCAGGACAAATACACCCATCGGCAACACTCATGTAATAGACAGGCAACTGATTCCCAGCATTCACAGCCCCAACTTGGAATCAAACGATGATTAAATAAAATGAACAAAGAGCTTAACTCAAAGGCCATATGCAACAGATAAGTAACAACTGCCATCTTCTTTGCTGATTGCCGCAATTCACAAATTGACAGGAATACAAACATCATGGGTTTTGCACATTCATGAGAAAGGAAGTAAATACTAATATGATTACATATCCATCAACAATGCCCTAAATTTCATCAGAAGTTGCAGGACAGGCCAGACAGAATGGTGCAAGATGCACAGGACAGCCCATCTGGCACACATCTGCTCAACTGGACTACCGACCGGCGACTAGCACAAATCCGCATTACTGTTTAAGCGCCTTCACCAGGACCCGCCCAGCACACTAGGATCCCAAATACCACCGACAGTTCACCGAAACCTAACAAGATCTCAGTTTTCCCTGCCTACCAAACCCTAACCCCCACACCCCGTCCACGAATCGGCTACTCTAATCCAGGCTATAATCGTGAGGTCCAGAACATCCTAGGGCCCCGATTCCCCACACGCAGCAAACAGAACCTGTCGTCAGATGCACGCGAACAAAAGGTTAAAGAAAGTTAGACACGGGACCGGGGGGCGAGCAGGGAAAGCGGACCTGCAGCTGTATGTTGCGGAAGCGCTCCTGCGCGGAGTTCATGGCGAAGGAGCGTTCCCGGCGGGAGCTGATCTCCCGGCGCTGCAGCTTCCTGACGCTGCTGACGACCGCCTCCTGCCTCGGCCTCTTCCTCGCCACCACGCGCCGGCCGTTGCACGGCCGGGGGGTCGCCGAGATCCGCCTCGCCTCCATCCCCGCCAGCCCGACTCCCTCCCGCCCGCAACTCCCCGCCGCCACGCGCAACAGATCCCTTCTCACGCCGACGCGACGAGGGCCATAGCCGGCGCCGGAGGCTAGGGTTTGGGAGCTCGGCTCGGAGATTTGGGGTGGCACACGAGGGAGGGGGGGCGAGAGAATGAGACGGTCGGAGAGAATTAGACGGGCGTTAAAAGATGAGGCTACCCGGGGTGAAGGCCTGACGCGCGGGCCCCACGCGCCAGGGAGACCGGGGCGGTGCGCGGGCGGGATCGAAACGATGGGTTACTGCTGGTTTGAAATATTTCGGGGTCGTGTCCGAACGCACAGGACCCGCCCTACGCACCTGGGACAAGGGATTGTTTCCGCCCACCTGTCAGTGAGACATGTGCCAGATCTAAGACCGGGGGGGGGGGGGGGGGGTGGTGGTGGGGGGGCCGAGAAGGAAGTTGTTTATGTCACGTGGTGAGCTGGGAGCGGCCGGTAGATTTCGAAATGGAAAGTAGTAGAGCAGGGTGTGGACTGTGTGGGGTCTGCCCCTTTTCGGAATGGTTTGGTTGGCTTCCGAGTTCGAAATTTGAAATGGTGCGCCCAGGCTTGAAATTCGGTCTCTTCCGCCAGCGAATGCGTGGACGCGCGTTTGGTTTCCCCGTTTGCAACTTGCAGTCCATGTGCTCGGATTCAAACTTCATAGGATTCATTTCATGGCGCGGGGCCGCGCGCGGTTTGAATTTCGCCAGGTGGATTTTCTAGTTTGGCGGTTTGTTCCTGTTTCGCGCGCTTTGTTTCGCACCGTCTTGCCCGCGCGCGTTGCGTTTCCCCCCGCCTATTTTCCTTTTCGCGTGCTCCTGTTGTGGGCTGATTGGGCGTCCACTATGATTGAAATTCGAATTAGCACATTCTCTATATCAAATATTGCATTCAAGGATGGTAAGGGGAAAGATGTATCACTTACGACTGAATAGCGAGCTAGCAATTACATCTGAGGCGAATTGAACATTTCAACGGATTCTTCTATTCTCGTTGAACCCATATATTGTACTAGGTACTTATTGCATTTGAGCTTCTGAAAAACTTAGATTAGTTGTGTTGTTGTTGTGGAAATAATACAAGAAAATTGAGTATTGCGTCGCTAGCACACAACCAGAGTTGGCAGGGGTGTGTATAGGGGGTTAGGGGTGTATAGGGGAATCTATAGCAAAAGTTATGGTACACCGACAAAGTGGACATGTTGACGTTTTTTTTAACATAGTTGGTCGCATTGTGGAGCACGGCTGACCCTTGTGTTAGGAGAGGTACAGAATTACTTGGCTAGTGAGGCACCGAGGACGCATCTGCTTTCGAAACTCTCGTCCCAGTGATATGAGCTTTACATGATCTCTTGGATCTATATAACCAGCCACAAGCCTTACTAGGTCCACTGGAGGGGATGTACCTCCGCCCTTGAGTTCGTTCATGTGAGAGAGAATGGGAGTGCATGCCCATATGGTCTATTTGTAACTTGAGAGAATGAGGATGGGAGTCCAAACAACAAGGGTTTGCAATGGCTATATCTGTGAAGTACTCGGCGGTTCCATCTGGAAAAGCTCGACAACTCCGAAGTACGGAAGTTGGATAGATATAGTGGAGGAATTGTGGAAGCTTTTGAGGGCATTGATTGAATTTGATCCTTAAGCACATGGAGAAAGAAACTCATCACAACATCCTCGTCCCCTTTTGATAGTATCAACATGCCTATGGACTCAATGTGATCTTCGATCACTAAAATGAAAATGGAGAATCCTTGGCTTGGCCAACACTTGTCCACATGTAAATTTGTAGGGGGCACCTTCCATTTCATTTTGTTGCACACGCAAGGAATTTTTCTGAGATAAGCCAAATAAAGCATTAGTTCTTTGAGATATGTTGGCATTAATTACCAAAATCCATCAAGGGGATTAGGATGCACTTTCAACCTTTAAAAATAACTATGTGAAGCTTGATTTATGTGATTTAGGTGCATGTGTTAGTATTATTCTTTTTTCTCTTTATAAGAAACTTAACTTGGATACATTGATACCTACTGGCATATCTTTGCAAAATGGCTGACAAATCTACTGCTACACATAAGCATATTACCGGGAGACCTTTTCTTAACACTACAAGGGTTGTTGTTAGCAAAAAAAACAAGGTTACTTTTCATGACAATGGGAATGAGCACATTGCTTCTTCGACTTTTCTTGTTGCTTTTGCTTTGTTTGTCTTTGGCGGTGCCCCCGTGCCGTTCGTCCCTCCTGCCGGCTGAGGTTCGGCTTGTTTGGTTCGTGCTTATGCCCGTTTTTTTCTTCTTAGGCTCGTCTTTGTTTTGCTTCATTGTTGTCTGCTTTGCTACGACGCTCGTGTTGTTTTTCTCTCTTTATGTGGTTTTTTTTTTGCGTTGCTCCTGTTGTTGTGTTTCATTTTGCGGGTTGGGGGGGTCCTCCTTGCGTTCACAACATGATTTGATGGCGGTCGTTTTGTTTTGATCGTCGTGTAATCACTCCCTTTTCCCGAGGAATAAACATTCCTCGTTCGCTGGCAGTGTTCTTTGCCATATAAACTAACCTGTCGTTGTTTGTGTGTGCCGTTCTTTGTATGTTTTTTTCATTCACTATTGGGCGTGTTTTTTCCTCACCACCGCCACTTTCTCCTTCTGTTACCATCGCTGTTGGGCTGGCATTTTGTTGTCCATGTTGTGTCGACAGGCCTATCCACACAGACCATTTCCCGATGAAAAACTAAGAGGATCACGCGGAGAAGGAGTTCTGGCAGAGGGCCTGGGATTATTCTGAGTGGGTCGAGGAGGATGCCCTCTGCGAGGCCGAGTCGACCATCGGGCATCGCCTGCCTGTCGCCTCCCACAATTTTTTTGTCCGCGTGTGTGACGCCGCCTTCGTAGAGATGGATGCGGCACTGATGCAATGATTCATAGACGTTGCCTTTGGCCACATCATTGACTTCCAAAAAATTGTAGACCGCTTTACAGCGGAAGTCGAGGACGCGCGAACAGCTCCTGGGTGCAAGGTCACTTCCAAGTTGAAAGCACATGTGGTGCCCCCATGTTTGGTTTTGGTAATTGATGACAATCCCTATGGACTAATGGTTGTCTTGAGCTATATTTGAAGGGTTTGTCCATAGGCATTTCTTGAAGTCCATTTGTTGGTTTCAAGGAGATTATGTGATGACCAAGGTGCTATTCAAGGATTTATCCAAAGATTGGTCATGTGAGTGTTGAGCGTATTGCAAGTATGTCTTGAAGAAGAAGATTGTGTGAATATTCATGTTTACCTTCAAGACATCATCTTTATGAAGAGAGAAGATTTGATTCAAGGTTCATCAAGACTAAGTCAAAGAGAGAATCAAGTTGATCAACACACAAAGCGCAGAAGTTGTACCAAGTGGGATCATGTTATCTCATGGTATGGTGAGCATCGTCCATTACGCTTTGTGTACTAACCCATGATCTTTGTGAAGTGTCTTTGTGGGGTTAGGTGTGTTTCCATGGGCGTGCATCAAAAGGAAGATATCATATAACCCATGAAGGATGACATCAAGTGGCGGTGATCGTCATCATGATTGCGGTGTGCACGTTCAAGTGGAGTATCACGAAGAGATCACATGCTTGAAGCTTGTCGTCCATTGCGGTGACAATGGACATGTGAAGATGTGCCGAAGAGGCTCACCCATAGTGGAGTATGGGGGAGCAATCTACTAGTCTTCATCGAGCCAACGCAATCAAGAAAGGTGGTCCAACTTGAGAAGTCAAGATCATCATCATCTAGCTCAAGTGGACTATGTGCAAGGCAAAGGTTTGCCCTTGATAGGTTTTCTATTCTACCGGTCTCATGGTGGTAGTTTGGAGAGCGGGTTATAGGATCGATTGTCGTACTATCAAGGGGGGCTCTCGTATGAGTAGCTTGATCGTATCGTTCGTAGAGAGCTCAAACCATTGCATCCTTGCATCATCTTTTTTGGTTCTTGTTTGGCCTTTTTGCTTTGAGAGTCGTTGAGCTTTTGGTCACCTTCATGACAAGCTCAAGCTCATCGAAAACAGAGTTGGCATGCATCTTCTATGATGTTTTCGATGATGGAGTTTTTGCTGGTTCTTCACCGATGGAGGTTTCACACCTCTATATCTTTAAGCTCTTTTCTACTGCCACTTCTTAATATAACCAACAAGCTTGAGTTTACCGGATTCGGAGTTCGTATGCAGAAGTTGTGGCAGTTCTGGTTTCTGCACAGTTTTTCTGTGTCACAGATGGGTGGTTGGAGAGCTGCCAGCGGTAGTACCGCTCCTGGCAGCGGTAGTACCGCTTCTAGGCGGTAGTACCACTGCCAGTACCGCGCGTACTACTGCTCCTTCTCGGGTCTTGATTTTTCGTGTCGGGTTCAGCGGTAGTCCCTTTGGCATACTACCGTTGAGTCCTTTTTGGCCCGGTTGGACGAGCGGCAGTAGAAGCGGCACTAGGAGCGGTAGTACCGCGCCTACTTCCATTGCCACTACCGCTCGTGACTCTGCTCTTCACCTTTCCCATGTTTCTGCAGCGGTAGTACCACTCGTGGAGCGGTAGTACCGCTTGGGTGCGGGTTGTGTGCATAACGGTTGGATTTTTCCCCACCTATAAAAGGGGGTCTTCTTCCCCAATGGACTTTATCCTTTGAGCTCGTGTTCTTCCCCCATTGTTGACCTTCTTCAAGCTTGCTATCTCTCAATCCCTCCATGGATTCTTGCTAGTTTTTTACGGAAAAGAGAGAGGAGATCTAGATCCACATCTCCACCAATCACTTTCTCCTCTATGTGAGGGGAAGCCCTTGGATCTAGATCTTGGAGTTCTTCGTGTTCTCTTCTTCGTTCTTCCTCTCATTTTCCTCCCTAGCATTAGTTGCTTTGGTGGGATTTGGGAGAGAAGGACTTGGGCATTCCGTGTGCCCTTGCCATTGCATTTGGTGCATCCGTTTGAGTTCTCCACGGTGGTACGTGGAAGTGAAAGTTGAGAAGCTTGTTACTCTTGGGGTGTTTGGGCACCCTAGAGCTTGTTCCTCTTGGGTGCTTTGGTGCCCTAGACGGTTGGTGTTGTAGGAGCTCAATCATTGTGGTGTAAAGCTCCGGGCAAGCGTCGGGGTCTCCAATTAGGTTGTGGAGATTGCCCCGAGCAATTTGACGGGTACCGGTGACCGCCCCCAAGGGTTGCCAAAGTGTATGGGTTCGGTGACCGCCCCCAAGGGTTGCCATTTGTACGGGTTCGGTGACCGCCCTCAAGGGTCCCTTAGTGGAATCACGGCATCTTGCATTGTGCGAGGGCGTGAGGAGATTACGGTGGCCCTAGTGGCTTCTTGGGGAGCATTGTGCCTCCACACCGCTCCAAATGGAGATTAGCATCCGCAAGGGTGTGAACTTTGGGATACATCGTCGTCTCCGCGTGCCTCGGTTATCTCTTACCCGAGCCCTTTACTTATGCACTTTACTTTATGATAGCCATAGTGTTTCATGTTATATATCTTGCTATCACTTAGTTGCTTATCTTGCTTAGCATAAGTTGTTGGTGCACATAGGTGAGCCTAGTCGTTTTAGGTTTTGTGCTTGACTAATTAAACGCTACTTTTATTCCGCATTTGTTCTAGCCTAAACTGTAATTATTTTAAGGGATTTTTACATCTGTGCCCCTGGCTCCTTAGTTGTACTCATTCATCCCCACGCTCTTAACTTTTGCTCACTTTTCCCCACTCCCTTGCCCGAAACCCTCAGAAATGGTCACAGCGGAGGATGACGTCGGGTCAATGGTTTGACCGTTAACTCTGACGAGTGGGGCCGCGCTGGACTGTGTCGCCCGTTGGACCTACAAGTGGGGCCGCGTTGGACGGTGGCGTTGTTCGACCGTTGGGCCGTGGTTTTCGTTGGACTGTTGGGCCATTGCATGAAACGCCTGCGCGCGCCGCCGCGTTGGACAGAAGCCTGCTATGCATGCACGACGTATCCAGCTAGCCTGCCTGCATGCGCCGATGCGCGCCGCCATGATGCGCTGCATGCGAACCGCTTTCCTGCACGCGAGCCGCCACGGACGCAGCGACGGTCGCTGTTGCTGGTTCGTCTCTTCTCGCACGCGTCGTTTCAGCCTTTTTGATCCACTCGCATCGATTCAGCGTGGCAATTAAACGGGAATGGGATGGTTGGCAATTAAAGTCTAGGGCATATCGATCGATGCGGCTCGTTTGAACGTAGCAAATCCAGAGCGCGGCCGGTGCCCTTATTTAAACCACCCACCCCTCCACCTATTCTCCACACATCCATTTGCACCGCTCTCTTCTCCTCTTCACCCAAATCCAGAGCACTCTCGAAGTGAGGCGAGGATGCAGTTCTACGGCCCCAGCTTCCAGCTGCCACTGACCGTGCCGGAGAGGCGGTACCCCGCAGGCGTCGTCGTGGAGACCACGCTTCGCGTGTGGGTGATCTCACGCTGGAGGGGTGCTAAGGAGTTGGCCCAGTGGTTCCTCGGTGCGGGCTTCGCCCACCTCCCGGCGGGCTCGCCGGTGATGTTCCGAGTGGAGGAACTGCATCCAAACTCCAGCTCTCCGCCGACAGGGCTCATCGCCAACTTCACCAACAGATTTGATGCGTACTACCTGCTCGGCAAGGTGTTTTTGTGTGGGTGCGAGTTCATCGCATTCACCACCTACAACATCTTCACGGACGTCGATAGCATCTTCCCCACCCGTGACGGTATGCACAGCCTCCCCTACTACCTCGGCGAGGACGGCATGGAGGAGGAGCAGTGAAGAGGAGGCGCAGTGAAGATCCTCTTCTACAAGTGAAGATGGCGGTGAAGGCTATGCCCGGTCTCGTGAAGCTTGTCTTGCCCTAGGGTGTTAGGGCTTTTTATATATTTCTATCTTATGTCGTTGGTTGTACCGTGAACTTTTTATCTCTGTCGTGTTATATCATGTTTTATGTAAGAACTATGTTATGCTTGCTACTTTTATTTGTTATGTCGTTGGTTGTACCCTCCAATCCCCTCGTGTTATATCTGTGTTATGCTTGCTACTTTTATTTGTTACTTTGTCTAAAAAAATGGAAAAATGCCACTCCCTCCATCCATTTTTACAGGGGTCTTTTTACAGAGCTAAGTTTTGAATCTCTCGTACCAAGGCAATATCCCAAAACTTGATGCAAGTTAGGCAGCCAACCCAATACCCTTGCACCAAATACCCTCCAATCCCCTCGTATGCATGTTGGTAAGGGTTGTTTGCATGCATGCACAACATTAAATAAGGTTGAAAAAGGCCAGGCGTGGCATGCTACAGAGTAAATGGCCACCGCGACGCGAGGCCAATTCGGCCTATTATTTGTGGAAAAACTGATTTTGGGGTTAGCCTTGTAAAAATGGTTGGAGGGTAGCCCATTCGGCTTGTTATATTCATGTTGTGTAATATTTGTATTTTGGTTCCAAGTTTTGGCACGCGCGGCTAATGGACTAGTTGAGGTGTCAAAAAGGAAACTAAAGCTAGAAAAATGAGCCATGTTGATGTTGAAAAGAAGAAGAAAAAGAAGCTAAATTTTTTGAATTGTTGGTGGCCATATATATTGTATGAACAAAAAGAAGCTAATTTTTGAATAGTTTGTGGCCATTTTGCATGATGAAAATAATTTTTGAAGGGTAGCCCATTTTTTACTTGTTGGTGGCCATATTGCATGAAACAAAAAGCTAATTGTTGACTTGTTGGTGGCAATATCAATTGTTGTGTAATTTCAAATGATGTAACCTATTTTTGTAATGTAATCAACGTGCACTCAATCTCTGTAGGTGCAATCAAAACAATCAAGCAAAAAAATAGAGCCAGCGCGTGCACTATTTTCTAGGCCTCTTTTATCTTTGTGGGCCTTTGACAGTCAACGCAATGCGACGGCCCAACCAGAGCTTGGTTTCATTTTGGGCCCAAGAACTACGTTTTTTCTCTCTTGCGCTCGGTGTTGTCTGACGAAACCGAAGAAACTGAAAGTGTCAAAAACTAACACCTACAGAGATTCAGAGATGGAGATAGAGACATAGTTTAAGCAACACAGAGAGCACGTGATCCACAAATTAAGCAAATCCTAGAGCACATGATCCACAAATTAAGCAACACAGAGAGCACATGATCCACAAATTAAGCAAATCCTAGAGCACACGACACCACAATAATAACATCTCTAACGAGTGATGACCAACAAGTAAGCAAATCCTAGAGCAACTATACAAAAATAAAATCCTAAAGCTATCAAATTTGCCTGCTTGTTCAATTGAATCATCTGCCTCAAGTTCTTGTTCATCTTCTTTAATTCCCCCTTCAGATCCGCATCCCCAACTGTCGGAGCAACACTTTCAGAGACCAAATTCCGCACGGCTGACGGCAGATTGAGCTCCCGGGTTGCGGCCCCATTGAATTGAATCAAGCCATCCCCTTGAAGCCTCCGAACGTAGTCATACAGCCATTCAAAATGTGTGCATTTCTTCACGATCTGAAACAAAATCATGAACCCTAAATCCCAGATCCAACGAAAAAGAATTAAAAGCAAAGAGAAAAAGAAATCAGAGAAAAATCATGAGATCTAACCTGCCCCTCTAGCTTGCTCTCGCATTTCACGAACTCGCGCCCAAAGTTGCCATTCTTGTCCTCCTTCGAAGTCAACCGTTTCAGTGGCGCGATGCGTGGGCAGTCAGGACATCGCTCCATGGGCAGTGGACCATACTGGGGCCACGAGTGGCGGGAGGCTGAAGTGGAGCTCGACATATCTCGTCGCCGGGGAAGAAGAAGCAGACGAGTGGCTCCTCTCGTCGCCGCAGAAGAAGAAGCAGAAGAAAGGGGAGGCAATGGTGCGCGAGCACAACCAACCTCTCGCGGATCGCCTCTCGCGGATCGCCCAACGATCCAACGATGCGGAGCCGTCCATGTGATCCAACGGCGCGGAGCCTGCACGCAGCCTGCCCTCTGAATTCCTTCTAGAAGACCATATCTGAGGGCTGTCGCTTGGCGCTAGGGTATGATCGGACGGCTGCAGTTCGATGCTAGGGTTTGGAGAGATGCTGCGGGGTTTTGAGCCGGTCAGCGGGGTTATCTTAGGTTTGACCAACTTTCAAATGACCTTAACTAATTCAAAAAAATCAAAAAAATAGGAAACCTTCGCGGTTCGTCATTTTATAAGACATACTTACTATAAAAAATATAAACTTGGTTTAGGGACATTTTTATGAAAAATCATTTTTTGAGGTGAGCTACCATTTCCAAGTTCAAATGAGCAGAAATAATTCAAAAAAATCAAAAAATGGAAGACCTGCGCACAATGCCGTTGTAGTGACATGGTTATGAAAAATAAATAAACTTGGTTTATGGACATTTCCATGAAAATTCCTTCACATAAATGAGCTATCACGTACGAGGTTGTATAGAGTTCGAGAAGAGAGTGATAGTGGGTTTAGGTTTACGAAAAATTAAAAAAAATCAAAAAAATCACCAAAGCTTCATTTTAGTGTGAATAAGAAGGATCTGAACTTATTTTTTCATTTTTCAAATTTTAAACTATTTTTATAATGGTTTTCTATTAAAAATGGTCTGTTTACCCTAGCTCCGGAGCTCATCACCATGCCATATTTCTCATGACTACACAAATAGATCGGATTGATCATCTAACATGTGTAAAAATTCAAAATCATTACAACATCACATCACAGAGCAATGGGTTTCAAATGTTGCTTATAATTCAAAGGTTAGTTCAAATTCAAATTTTGCCTCCAATTTTGAATTTGACCCCAAATTTTACATCAAAGTACAAATAGCATTATTAAACCTTACAAGTTTTCCCAGTAGTTCAAATTGACGACAGAAACCTTAGTACAAATCCTTAAAGTTCAAAGTTTACAACTTGCATTCAACGTTCGAAGTTCACATCTTTGCCTTGCTCCTTGTGTTCCGAGACGGCTTAACAGCCTTGTGTCGGGGGGATGACCCCCGGGTAGGCAACGGAGCCCGAATCCCTTTCGGAAAATCATCAGAGCAAGACAAGTCCCTCTGGCCGGCATGCCAAGCACACCAGCTCCCCAGCGCGAGCCGGCTCGGCGTGGCAACCCGGCCTGGCCGGCTGGCCCATGCCGGCTGGCCGCGAGGCGGCGAAGCCTTAGCGACGAAGCAAGCGGTGCTACAGTGCTCCTCCCTTTACCCTGACAGAGTAGGTGAGGCTGCAGCTTTCCTTGCGCCCCCGCCCGAGGCGGGCGGTGTCAGTGAGGCGCGGTCCTGTAGAAACGGCGGCGCCGACCTCCCTCTGACGATGGACAAGATGCGCCGCAGTGCCTCGAAACCAGACTGACGAGACAAGACCCGTCACGATGCCCACGCCAGGCAGGTGCGGCGCACCTGGTGACCCGGCACCCGGCGACCCGGCATCCCGGCATCTGGCGACCCGGCGACCCGGCGACCCGGCCACTGGATCCTGGTCAATGACACCAGGGGCCCGCGCCTCTGGTACGTTACCGTTGTAACCCTGGGGGTCGGCCTATAAGACCCCCAGGGAGGCCTCCGTGCAGAGGGATCGGGTTTTAGTGGCTGAGAGTTCAAGTTAGTGTGGTAAGGTCAGTTCTCACCCTAGCTAGCTCTCTCCAGATCACGAACACTCGCACAGGAGAGGCGGAACGGTGGCTTAGCCCCTTCTCCCTCCTCCGTCCAAGCAGCTCCAGGAGCGACTCTGTAACCTCTGTGCTTATCAGCTCACACGGCAGGAGTAGGGGTGTTACCTCTCCAGAGGGCCCCGAACCTGGGTACGTCTTGTGTCCCGCACTCGCTCGTGCCAACCTCGCCTCCGAAACCCACCGGCGTCCTATCGTAGCCCCACCTCATAAGCCATCTCATGGCATCTGCCGTGAATCACGCACCCCCAGCGAGAATACCACGACAGTTGGCGCCCACCGTGGGGCTGCTTGCGGCGTCGGCCGGAGTCAAGTTCCGGACGAGGCCCTTCACCAGCTCCGGCGAGCGCATCGTGCACGGTTTGGTCCATGCGCCCCGCACGGCCAAACCGGCCGGCTGCAGCACTGCGCTGGGCGCGGACGTCGTCGGCCCCGCAGGCTGCTTCATCGTCCCCTTCGGCGCGCTGCGCGTCTTCATCGCGCTCGTCCCCGACGTGTTTCCCAGCGAAGTGTGCTACTGTGCCGACTCACCTGTCCCCGTTAGCCGCACCGTCCCCGACGACGTCGCTGCTCTCTGCGTTCACGCGGAGGTGCTCACCATTGGCACCAGTTCCGGCTCCCCGCGCGCCAAGGAGAAGACTGCCGCGGCCGCCGCCTTGGTTGCGGCTCCGCCTCACCGGACTGACCCGCTCCACGACACGATCCGGAGTCTGCAAGCCCCCATCACGCCTGACGCCGACGCGGCTGCTGCAGCGGCCCAGCTCAACGAGGGCCGCCAGTATCTGCTGCTCGAGGCCACGGAGCTTGCGGCAACCCGGCGCCGGCTGGAGTCCGCCCAGCGAGAATTCGACAGCGCGCATGGCCTCACTCCGCCTGCCATCGAGCCCAGCCGGGTCGCGGAGGTGCGGATCCGCGGGGGCGCACTCGGCCGTGCGCTAGGCGCAGGCCGACCCGTATACGACACCCCCGTCAAGAACATGCGCGCGGCGCAGGCCACGATTGCTGATCTCGAGTTTCTGGAGGGCGAGGAGCTGCTGCAGCAGCAGCAGCGCATCCGCGACCTCATCACCGCGGCGAACGAGCAGCAGCAGTGCTTCGACCCGGCCCAGCCATCCGGCTCCGCCTCAAGAAGAACCGGGGACCCGAAGAGGGCTCTCCGAGATGTGCGGCAGACGTCTTCACACGCCACTAGCGCAAGCCGCTCTGGCCGGCACCGGTCCGGCCGGAGTCGGCACAACCGCGCCACCACCGCTGGAGACGGCAACGCTGGCGAAACGGCCGGCGACGGCCGGGTTCAGTAGTCGGAGCCTCCCGTGCGGCCGGCTCGGCGGCCCGAGCCAGCCCCGGAAGCTCCTGCTCCCCGCGGTCCCGTGACCGACCGAATCGGCCTCCGCGTTCCCGTGGCTGACCGGCTCAGCCCCCGCGAGCCCTACGACGAAAGCGACGCCCGTCACCGCATCGACCGGCTGGCGTGCTCCACGGCCCTGGAGGAGGAAAGCTCTGTTGGCCCGGCGTGCTTCGGCCCCCGCATTCGCGAAGAACCCTTCCCCAAAGGCTTCTCGCTGCCCCGCGACTCGCCAAAATACACCGGCGCCACCAAGCCGGAGGACTGGCTAACCGACTACACCACAGCTGTCGGCATAGCCGGCGGCAACCGGCGTGTGGCTGTCCGTTACGTCCCCCTCGTGCTGCTCGGTTCGGCCCGGACGTGGCTCAACAGCCTCCGTGCCGGCAGCGTGAACTCCTGGCTGGATTTCGAAGACGCGTTCGTCCGCAACTTCACCAGAACCTACACGCGACCCGGCAAGCCTCGCCAGCTCTCCATGTGCGTCCAGAAGCCGGGCGAGCCCCTGCACGACTTCCTCACGCGGTGGACGGAGCTTCGCAACTCCTGCGAAGGGGTCCACGAGGTCCAGGCCGTCCAATACTTCTGGTCAAACACCGGCTGGTGTGCGACGAGCCGGAGACCCTGGCGGAGCTCATGGCCGTGGCGGACAAGTACGCTACGGCCGACTCCGCGATGGATGTGAAGATCACGATCGGCGCGGACGGCAAGCTTCTCCCGGCCCAGCCGGCTCCCCCCAAGCCGGCTGGCGACAACAGCCAGCGCCGGCAAGACGGCAACAACAACGGCAAGCGCCGGAGCGACCAGCCGGCGCCTCGCTACGACCACCGGCAAGTCGCTGCCGTGGAGAGGGAGCAGCCGGCCGAGCAAGGCCCCAGCCAGCGCCCGCGCACCGGCAAGGCCGTCTGGCAGCCCAAGCTGACCTTCGAGCAGATGCTCGACGCCCCCTGCAAAAACCACAGCAGCGCGAAGCCATCGACGCACACGCTCCGGCAGTGCAGCTTCATGCAGCGCTTCTTGAAGGGCAACCTTCCACCCCCGCCGCCTGGAGCCGGCTCGCAGCAGCCGCCGCTGCCGCCGCCTCCGCCGCCACCCGGCGCCCTCGCCGACAACCCTTTCCCGCGCTCAGACGCATCCTATGTCGTCTTCACCAGAGAGGGGGATGACAAGCACGCCAAGCGCAAGCACGCGGCCGAGGTGAACGCCGTCGTCCCTCCGGTTCACCAGTACATGCACTGGTCCGACCGACCGGTGAGCTGGACCCGGGAGGATCACCCGGCCGTCATGCCCATGCCGGGCGGCTACGGCCTCGTGATCGACCCCACCTTCGTCTCCGAGAAGCGCACCTGCTGCTTTTCGCAGGTGCTGATCGACGGCGGCAGCAGCATCAACATCCTCTACCGCGACACGATGACCAAGCTCGGCATCGAGGCGTGACAGCTGGAGCCGACCCGGACAGTGTTCCACGGCATCGTGCCGGGACACTCCTGCTCCCCGATCGGCCGGCTCCGGCTCGACGTCCTTTTTGGCTCCAGTAGCCATTTCCGCCGCGAGCCGATCTGGTTCGAGGTGGTCGACCTGGCCAGCCCCTACCACGCGCTGCTGGGCCGGCCTGCGATGGCCAAGTTCATGGCGGTCCCCCACTACGCCTACCTGAAGTTGAAGATGCCGGGTCCCAAGGGCCTCATCACCATCATCGGCGACTACAAGAAGTCCCTCGAGTGCGCCAAAGCCGGCTCCCAGCTGGCCGAGTCGCTGGTCATCGCCGAGGAGAGGCGCCAGCTCGACAGGATCGTGGCGCTGGTTAACGCGCAGTCGGCTGTGCCGGCTCCGCCCAAGACGGCCGACGAAGCCTCCTTCAAGCCGGCCAAGGACACGAAGCGGGTCCCGCTCGACCCGGCCGACCCCAGCTCCAGCAAGTACGTCGTCGTGGGTGACGGCCTCGACAGCAAATAGGAAGGCGAGCTCGTTGATTTCCTCCGTGAGAATCTGGACATCTTCGCATGGTCTCCCAAAGACATGCCGGGTGTCCCGAGGGAATTCGCCGAGCACAAACTTCACGTCCGCAAGGACGCCAAGCCCGTCCGGCAGCCGCTGCGCCGTTTCTCCGAGGAGAAGCGAAGAACCATCGGCGAAGAGATCGCCCGGCTGCTCAAAGCTAGGTTCATCATGGAAGTATTCCACCCCGAATGGCTGGCCAACCCGGTCCTCGTCCTGAAGAAAAACGGTACTTGGCGCATGTGTATCGACTACACCAGCCTGAACAAGGCATGCCCCAAGGACCCGTTCGCTCTGCCGCGGATCGACCAAGTCATCGACTCCACAGCCGGCTGCGAGCTCCTGTCCTTCCTGGACGCCTACTTCGGCTACCACCAGATCAAGCTGGACCCGGCCGACGCCCTCAAGACGTCCTTCATCACGCCCTTCGGGGCATACTGCTACATCACCATGTCGTTCGGGCTGAAGAACGCCGGCGCCACCTTCCAGCGCTGCATGCAGAAATGCCTGCTGCCCCAGCTCGGCAGAAATGTGCATGTCTACGTCGACGACATCGTGGTGAAGACCAAGCAGCACCTCACGCTCCTGGCCGACCTCAAGGAAACCTTCGCCAATCTGCGCCGGTTCCGGATCAAGCTCAACCCGGAGAAATGCGTCTTCGGCGTGCCGGCTGGCCAGCTCCTCGGCTTCCTCGTCTCGGCGCGCGGCATCGAGGCCAACCCAGAGAAGATCAAGGCAATCGAGCGCATGCGCAAGCCGACCCGGCTGCGCGACGTCCAGAAGTTCACCGGCTACTTGGCCTCTCTCAGCCGGTTCGTCGGCCGGCTGGGAGAGGGGCCCTGCCCCTGTATCAGCTGATGAAGAAGACGGCGGCGTTCGAGTGGAGCGACCAGGCGGACGAAGCCTTCCGCGACCTCAAGCGCATGCTGTCAACCGCGCCCGTCCTGGCCGCGCCGGCTGAGAAAGAGCCACTCCTGCTATACATCGCCGCCACCTCTCGCGCGGTCAGCACGGTGCTGGTCGTCGAGCGCCCGGAGGAGGGCAAGGTGCAGCCGGTCCAGCATCCGGTGTACTACCTCAGCGAGGTGCTCTCCGCCTCCAAGCAGAATTATCCCCACTACCAGAAGATGTGCTACGGCGTGTACCTTGCCGCCAAGAAGCTGAGGCAGTACTTCCAAGAGCACGCCATTACCGTGGTGAGCACGGCCCCCATCGGCGAGATCGTGGGCTGCCGGCATGCCTCTGGCCGGGTGGCCAAGTGGGCCCTCGAGCTAGCCGACCACACAATCCTCTACGAGCCGCGCACCACCATCAAGTCCCAAGCGCTGGCCGACTTCCTTGTCGACTGGACCGAGATGCAATACCTACCGCCGGCGCCGGAGTCGACTCACTGGCGCATGCACTTTGACGGCTCCAAGATGCGCAATGGCTTGGGAGCCGGCATCGTGCTGTCCTCCCCCAAGAACGACCGGCTGCGGTACGTGCTCCAGATCCATTTTGCCGCCTCCAACAACGTCGCCGAGTACGAAGCTCTCGTGCACGGCCTCCGGCTGGCCAGGGAGATCGGCATCCGGCGCATCCTCTGCTATGGCGACTCGGACCTGGTGGTGCAGCAAGTTTCCGGCGATTGGGACGCCAAAGATGCCAATATGGCCAGCTACCGTTTCTTGGTCCAGCAACTCTCCGGCGGGTTCGATGGTTGCGAGTTCCTCCACGTCCTACGCGCTGACCACGAAGCAGCCGACGCCTTGGCCAAAGTCGGCTCCACCCGGCAGGTCATCCCGTCCGGCGTCTCCCTCGAGCACCTGCGGAAGCCGTCCATCAAGCCGTCTCCCGAGTCGGAGTCCATCTTCGTCCCGGACGACCCCAGCGCGCCCCCACCCGGCCCTGGGATTCCCGGCCCAAGCTCGAGGACTGCCAGCACCAGCCCGGGGACTGCCGTCTCCAGCTCGGGGGTTGCCGTCTCCGGCTCGGGGGCTGCCGGCTCCAGCCCGGAGACTGCCGGCTCCGGCTCGGGGGCTGCCGTCCCGGGTCCCATCCCGGCGACCGTCCTCACGGTGGTCACGGCGCCCTCCTG
Source organism: Elymus sibiricus (assembly GCA_039707655.1). Classification (NCBI taxonomy): domain Eukaryota; kingdom Viridiplantae; phylum Streptophyta; class Magnoliopsida; order Poales; family Poaceae; genus Elymus; species Elymus sibiricus. The sequence continues at coordinate 301,264,782 of CM077664.1, read as the reverse complement.
GGCTCAGCCAATCCTTGCCTTCTTGGAAGACGGCGAACTTCCCATCGACGAAACTGAAGCCCGGCAAGTGCAGCGGCGCGCATCCGCCTACGGCATCATCAACCACGAGCTCGTCAAGCGCAGCACGACGGGCGTGCTCCAGCGCTGCATCGAGCAGAGCAAAGGGATCGAGATCCTCCTCGACATCCACCAGGCGAGTGTGGGCACCATGCCGCCTCGAGATCCCTGGTGGCCAAAGCATTCCAGCACGGTTTTTACTGGCCCACGGCCCTGCAAGACGCCGAGGAACTGGTCCTCAAGTGCGAGGGCTGCCAACGCTTCAGCAAGCGCAGCCGCCAGCCGGTTTCGGCCTTCCGAACCATCCCGATCACATGGCCCTTTGCCGTCTGGGGACTCGACATGGTGGGGCCCTTCAAGACCGCCCGAGGCGGCATGACGCATCTCCTCGTCGCCATCGACAAATTCACCAAGTGGATCGAGGCCAGGCCGATCAAGAAGCTCGACGGGCCCACGGCCGTCCGATTCATCAAGGATATCGCGGTTCGCTACGGCATGCCGCACAACATCATCACCGACAACGGCACCAACTTCGCCAAGGGCGCGCTGGCTCACTACTGCTCTGCATCCAGCATCCGGCTCGACTTGGCCTCCGTCGCCCATCCCCAGTCGAACGGCCAGGTCGAGCGGGCAAATGGCCTCATCCTAGCCGGCATCAAGCCGCGACTCGTCGAGCCGCTCGTGCGCTCACCCGGCAGCTGGCTCGACGAGCTGCCGGCCGTCCTCTGGAGCCTCCGGACGACGCCGAACCGCTCCACCGGGTTCACCCCGTTCTTCCTCGTCTACGGAGCTGAAGCCATCATTCCAACCGACGTCGAGTTCGACTCACCCCGGGTGGCAATGTACACCGAAGCCGAAGCAAAAGAAGCACGCGAAGACGGCGTCGATCTGCTCGAGGAGGCGCGCCTCCTGACCCTCAGCCGGTCCGCCATCTACCAACAAGGCCTGCGCCACTACCACAGCAAGAAGATCAAGCCCCTCGCGTTCCGCGAAGGCGACCTCGTACTCCGGCTCGTCCAGCGAACAGCCGGGCAGCACAAGCTGGCCTCCCCCTGGGAAGGCCCCTTCATCATCAGCAAGGCTCTCTGCGACCGGAGCGCATACTACCTCATCGACGCGCAGAAGCCGAACAAGCGCAAGCGAGATGCAGCCGGCGAGGAGTCCAGCCGGCCCTGGAACGCGGAGCTCCTCTGTCCGTTTTACAGTTAAACCCATGTATGTATGCATCACCATCTTTTGGACTTAATCAAAGCAGGCAGCTCCCCCGTTCTTATGTTTCCTGCCGAGTCGGCGCAGCCGGCTCGGGGGCTCGGGGGCTCCCTTTTTCCCGCTTTATTCTGTGTCTACACACAACCATGTTTTTTCTAATTCCCCCACCGAGTCGGCATAGCCGGCTCGGGGGCTCGGGGGCTAGCCGGCTAGACCACGCCCCGTCTTTTTTCCCTTAGTCCGTCTCGGAGTGTACGATCCGCCAAAGCACTCTCTTCGCCAGCCACAGCCGGCTCCCGGCTGTCCGGCCGGCAAGAGCCAAAGGTCGGAAGCATCGTTACGCAAGAACGACTAAGGAGACAGCCCGGCACGGCCAACCCGGCTTAACCCGTTTTATCTCGCATGTTCGCCGCACGATCGGCTATGTGCCAGGCGGCCTCGCCGCCTGCCGCCAGCCGGCCCAGTGGGTGTTTCGCTCGCGCTCAACGTCCGAAAAAGCCTAAGTACTGTGCGTTCGCTCTCAAAGCCGAGTTCCCGTCCTAGCCACAGTCCGCAACCCGGCTGTCCGGCTAGCGGGAAGGAAGCCCAGAGAAACAACAAACAGGAAAAGGCCCAAGGCCGAACAGCAGAAAGTAAAATCACCACGACAGTTGGCGCCAAATCGCATGCCAAATTTATATATAGCATGGGCTTTCGGCCACGAGTTCATTACATTGAACTACACCCCCAGTGGGTGGACCTGCTACCTAACAAAAGTTTGAGAACAGAAAAAACAAAGGCCCTAAGCGGCACTCGCGTCGTCTCCGGCCGGCGTCGGCCCAGCCAAGGTGGACGCAGCCGCCGGGTTGGGTCCAGCGCTCTCCGCCGTCCTCTCCGCCGTGGCGTCGTCGTCCGCGCCAGTCTCGTCGTCGGCATAGGCGCCCATCTCGGCCGAGCTGCCGTCCGGGTCATCGAGCAGAAGGCCGAGCGTGTCGGCAGGGAGCTCCTCGCCGTCTTTCGTCCGCTTGACGACGAAGTCGTCGTGCGGGGCGAACGCTGCCAAGTAGCTGGCCCACCCGGCGATCCGCTGCGCCCGCGCCGCCAAGTCCTCCTCTGCGCCGGCCCGCTGCGCCGCCAGACGGTCGAGGTCCATGCCTGGATACCACGACACGACGAAGCGCAGCGCCGTCTCCGCGCCGGCCCGGGCCGCGGAGGCCCTCCACGCACCGAGTCGCTCCACGCCGGCCTCCAGCCACCGTGCCGGCCGGGTGACGTTGTTCGGCGCCACCGCGCTTGGCCAGAGGCCACTCGCCATGCCCAAGCCAGCCTCGAACAGGCGGCGCATCTGCTCCTCCACGGCCCGAAGACGGGCCTCGCCGGCAACAACAAGCTCCGAGAAGGACCAGGCGGCCTACGCGTCGATCTCCGCCCCCAGCTCGCGCTACTCGGCCCGGTGGGCGTACACGGCCGCATCAGCCGCCTCCTGTGACTCCGGGAAGACTCCTGGCAAAGGAAAGAAACAAGTCAGTCAAAGAAGGCAACTTGCCGGCTTCGCCAGCCGGCCCGAAGAAAGAGATGATACTTACGGGCGAAGGTCTCGTCAAGGTGCTACGCCTCGCCCAGCATCCCGCTCTCCCGGATCTCCGACGCGCGAGCCTGGGCCTCGAGATCCTTCTCGAGCTGGGTGATCTTCCTGTCGGCGTCCGCCAGCTCCTCGGCCGCCTTGCCGCGCTCCTTCGCCAACCGGCCCAGCTCCGCCTGATCGGCCTCCTCCGCCCTGGCCTTCTCGGCCACCATCCGGTCCACCTCGGCCCGGAGCCGGTCGCGGTCGCCGACGGCGAGGTCGCGCTGCTGCTCGAAGGCCTGGCACCTCGGTCGCATCGGCTGTGCGACAAGATTCCCGGTCAGATGCCGGAAGCAAGGATTAGAAGAAAAAGTCAAGGCTCTAAGATTCGACCCGGCTGCTCCGCAGTCCGGCCCGAATCTCGGGGGCTACACCCAGTGGGTGCGCTGGCGCGCACCCAATGAAGGCACGAAGGCATACCTTGGACCCGATGCAGCTCCTCCTCCGAGGCGGCGAGCCGGGTTCTGGCCTCGCGGTACCGTTCCCGGAGCCGGTTGAACGCGCTGGCCTCAAGATAGAAGAAAAAGCTCACCGCGATCGCCTGCTCCAGCTGCCGTGCCCGGTCCAGCTCCTCCCGGAGGAAGGCCTGCAGGCGCTCGTCCCGGCCGCGAAGTTGCGAGCGCAAGGCATCCGCCGCATCGTCTTCCCGGGTTTGCGGCCCCACCACGGCCTCGCTGGAGCTCGCCCACGGAAGCTGAAGTGCGGTCCCGGCGCCGGATCTGCTTCCACCCGGTCGCTCGGGGTCCATGGCGGCTTGGGGCGGCACGACCACCAGGGTGCCGGTGCCTCCTGCCGCGGCCCCTGCGGCCGGCGTCGGCTGCGCTTGGCCGGATGGCGCGGAGTCCGCCTCGCGCCTCTCCCCGCCGTCCTCGCCTCCTTCCGCCGGGTTGGCTCGGGGCGGCGTGTCCACGATGATCTCCTCATCAACGTCCGACCCGCCGCCGGCCGGCTCCGCCCTCGTCTCCGGATCGCTCGCTCCCGCCGGCTGCGGCTCAATGACCGTCACCACCGGCGCCGAGCCCGTCTCCATCTCCAGCCAGGCCGGATCCGCGGTAGGCCTGGCCTACGTCGCGGAGGCCCTCTCCCATGCCTGGGCCGAGGCCTCCCGCATCGCCTTCTCGGCCTCAGCCCGGTCCCGCCAGGCGGCACGCGTCGCCGCCTCAAGATCCTGGCCGGACTGGCGGGCCTCGAGTTCTTCCTCCCCGGACCGACTCGGCGGAGGGTCGACGGCGCTGCTCCTGGTCTTCCTCCAGGTGACCTCGCCCGCCGCGGCCTCCGTCGCCGCCACCGCCAAGTCAAGAGCTGACCTGTGCACGGCGGGTTCGTCACGGCGAAGGCATAAGGAAGAAAAAAAGATAATCCACAAGACGACAGTTGGCGCCCCACAAATAAGGCAAGGAGCACTTACCCGATGACCGTCGGGGGCTCCCGCCTCGGCCCTACGGACGGGGCGAGCCGGCGCTTCTTCTTCACGACGGCCCTCGCGCGCGCCGGCTCCGCCACCGGGCGTTTTGCGACCGGTCTCGCCTCAACCACCTCCTTCCTGTGCGGCCGGCTGGCGGTCGCCGCCGCGCGAGCCGGCCCGGCGCCAGCCGCCTTCCGCAGCCGTCTTGGGGGGTCGACGCTGGCGTCCTCCCCAGCCGAGGGTGCTGCACCGTGGGCGTCGGTCAGGCTCTCCTCGTCGTCATCCGGCCAGTCCCGCAGTAGATCTGGAGGCGGAGACTTACCTGTGACCCGCAACCCGCCGGCCGCGGCGTCGGCCAGGGGCGCCTCGACCGCCCCCTCCTCCGCCTCGGCGCCGGCCTCCTCCACATCCGAGTCGGGCAGGTCGGCCAGCAGGATCTGGGCATTCGGCCCGTCGTGGTTCCGCTGGCTGGCGAATAGCTGCGGCCATCCCGCGGCGTCAGGACGCAAGAATAACGTCGAAGCGGCAAAATATAAAGACCAGGGACTCACCGCAGGCGCCGGGTTCTCCCGGTGATAGGGCGCCTTCCCGAAGCTCCACTCCCCCTCCTTCAGCGCGGCCTTGGAGATGTAGTTGACCCGCTGGACGATCCCAGCCGGCGTCAGCTCCTTGGTCGACATCCGGGTCGGGTCATGCCGGCCGCTCATGTCGCCAATCCGGTGTGCCCGGCGCTGCAGCGGCAGAACCCGGCGGGCGATGAAGGCCGCGATGAGATCAGCCGGCTTCAGCCCTTCGTTCTTCGTCAGCTCCCTGACCCGGCCGTAGATCTTCTCCATCTCCTTCGACGGCTCCTTGGGGCGGTACCCCCAATTCGGCTTCTCGAGCGGCGGTGCATCAAAGAACGGCGGAAGGTTGATGACGTCGACAGCCGGGTCGGCGTTCCGGACGTAGAAAAATGTTGACTGCCACTTCTTGGCCGAGTCCTCAAGCGGCAGCTTGGGAAATGGCCCGTTTGGCCGGCCGGTGACCACCGCTGCGCCGCAGTCGGACATGGCGCCGGCTGACGCTCCCTGCTGCTTGAGGAAGAACATCATCGCCCACAGCTCCACAGTCGGCAGCATCCCGAGATAGCCTTCGCAGAGCGTGGCAAAGCCGGCTACCTGCAACACGGCGTTGGCGCCGAGATGATGTGGCTGCAGCCCGAAGAAATCGAGCCACGCGCGGAAGAAGAGACTCGCGGGGAGGCCGAGCCCGTGCTCAAAGTGTGAGAAGAAGACCACATGCTCGCCCTCCTGCGGCGCCGGCACCCTCTCCGGGCCCGGCGCGCGCGCGAGCAGCGCCTCTGCCAGCGGCAGCCGCTTCGTGCGGCGGAGGTACCGGATGTTTTGCTCCGTCATGATGGAGCCCTCCCAAGAGCCTTTCGGCAGCGCCATTGGGGAGGGTTTTCCGCGGGCGGCGAGATTCGGCGATGGAGAGGAGGAAGAGAGGAGGAGGGCGGCGCGCTGCGGGCTTCGGGTCGCGGCGTGCAGCAGGCGTGGGCGAGGCGACGACGGTGGCAGCACTTCGCTCGGGCACGGCGGAGAAGGAGAGGAAGCAGAGGAGGAGCGAGGGGCAGGGGTGCGAGCGCGGGCGTCTCCGTCGCACCCCCCCCCTTCTCGTTTATAACCACGCGAAATCGTGGGGGAGTGGGATCGGCTGCGCCCACAATCCCCACTCCCCCGCACTGCGCGCTCGCGTTCCCCACGCGCAGTAACTACGCGGGGAAGCGCAATCGCCAACGGTCGCCGCAGTGAATCCCCCGCGCGCGGGCCGAGGGTGTGTAGTGGCGGGCCCGAGCCGCGGTCACGTCCCGTCGTGCGTGTGGGCTGGCAGGCCTTGCCCACCGCAAGGCCGCACGTGGCAGCCCGTCGAGCAACGACGGGCGCAAATCGGCGTACGAAGCAAGACCCATCTGGCGGGCATTTCCGTTTGCCGCTCAGGCCGGGGTGCCGTGACCCGGCCCCTGGAGGCCGGCCCCCCAGCGGGTGTTCCCGGCGTCCGCTGCCGCGAAGCCGGCAAGCTGCCAGGCGAAGCCGCCCGGCCGAACTCCGGCGCTTCATCAACAGAACCGACTCCTCAGGGTGGTAAGCTGCAAAGGCTCCCCTGCCTGAAGCCGGCGAACCTTCACAGCTTCGGGGACTACTGTCGGGGGGATGACCCCCGGGTAGGCAACGGAGCCCGAATCCCTTTCGAAAAATCATTAGAGCAAGACAAGTCCCTCTGGCCGGCATGCCAAGCACGCCGGCTCCCCAGCGCGAGCCGGCTCGGCGTGGCAACCCGGCCTGGCCGGCTGGCCCATGCCGGCTGGCCACGAGGCGGCGAAGCCTTAGCGACGAAGCAAGCGGTGCTACAGCGCTCCTCCCTTTACCCTGACAGAGCAGGTGAGGCTGCAGCTTTCCTTGCGCCCCCGCCCGAGGTGGGCGGTGTCAGTGAGGCGCGGTCCTGTAGAAACGGCGGCGCCGACCTCCCTCTGACGATGGACAAGACGCGCCGCAGTGCCTCGAAACCAGACTGACGAGACAAGACCCGTCACGATGCCCGCGCCAGGCAGGTGCGGCGCACCTGGCGACCCGGCATCTCGGCATCTGGCGACCCGGCGACCCGGCCACCGGATCCTGGTCAATGACACCAGGGGCCCGCGCCTCTGGTACATTACCGTTGTAACCCTGGGGGTCGGCCTATAAGACCCCCAGGGAGGCCTCCGTGCAGAGGGATCGGGTTTTAGTGGCTGAGAGTTCGAGTTAGTGCGGTAAGGTCAGTTCTCACCCTAGCTAGCTCTCTCCAGATCACGAACACTCGCACAGGAGAGGCAGAACGGTGGCTTAGCCCCTTCTCCCTCCTCCGTCCAAGCAGCTCCAGGAGCGACTCTATAACCTCTGTGCTTATCAGCTCACACGACAGGAGTAGGGGTGTTACCTCTCCAGAGGCCCCGAACCTGGGTACGTCTTGTGTCCCGCACTCGCTCGTGTCAACCTCGCCTCCGGAACCCACCGGCGTCCTATCGTAGCCCCACCTCATAAGCCATCTCATGGCATCTGCCGTGAATCACGCACCCCCAGTGAGAATACCATGACACCTTGTTCCTGGTTTCCATAGCTGGGATATCCACCTTTTTCTTCTTCCTTTTGATCTTCACTTCGGGTGGTGGCTGTCGAGGTGCTGACGGAGAACTTCCACTGGCCAGTTGACGGGGTTCAAAACCTTCATAAGCCATGGCTTCATATTCTTCAAATTCTTTCTCTCTTGGCCTTTTCTCTCCTTTTCCTCTAATTTTCCTAGAGCTAGGTCAAACAGAAAAAAGATTATAAGCCATCGATAAAAAAGAGAAGAAATGCACAAAAAAGGGAAGGTTGTTGCACACATACCAAGCTACCGGCAGTGCTAATTCAGTTGCTTCATTCTCCTCTGCATTAGCTGCAATCTGCTTTGCTGCTTCATTCTCCTTTGTATTAGCTTCAATCTGCTCTAATGCTGCATTCTCCTCTGCATTTGTTGCTGCCCATTGTTCCTCTTCTCCAAATGAAGCATCCATTGGATTGGTACATCGCCTAGCAATGTGCCCTAGGGTTCCACATTTTTTGCACTTACGCTGTCTTTTTACATGACCCTCTTCACCTCTTCTGTACCTGTTCTTCCTTGGTCTTCCTGGTGGTCTAGTCAGTATAGGAGAATGTAGTTTGAACCCTGGATCTACTATGTTCCATTGGTCTTTTCCCAAGAGTGCAGGCACATTGGAAGCATAAGCAGCCCTGAATTTGGCAACAGAAAAATATTCAGAGATGTATTGATCAACTTCACCATCTTCACCACCGATAACAGTCATCAGATGTAGGGCATGTATGCATGGCTTCCCACGGAGCTGTCATTGCCTACAACTGCATTCCGCAGTTGCTAGGTTAACTGGATATCTCCATTCCCTGTTTTTACTGTCAGTATATGTTACCTCAGCCTCGTGTGTCGCCGCTCGAATGCATTTCATTCTGTTCAGTCCTCTTGCCTTGGCATGCAATGCCTTAATAAGAGATGGGAGCATAAGATGGCCAACATATTCTGTTTCTGCAATTCTTTTGCGAAGAGCCATCTTTGTCATGATCATCTGCCGAATCTTATCAAATATTTGCCATATCAGAAGCCCTTTCAATGACTTGATCTTTGCATTGAAACACTCTGCCAGGTTACTGGTCACATAGTCTACTTTGCAGATTTCATTGAATTTGCTTCTTGACCACAACTTTCCATGATGTGCATCTAGGTACTCCTTCACCAGAGGATTGTGAGCATACAACACTCTCAAATGATGCTCATGCTTCCTCTCACTGCATGTGTATGATGCTGGCCATAAGTTCTCATCATAAACTTTACCTTTGAATTTGTTTCTGAAATTCTGCGCTAGGTGTCGCATACATTCCCTATGCTCCACTCCAGGGAATACAATTTCCATTGCACTCTCCAAACCCTTGCAAGCATCTGTGTGTATAGCTAAACCTGGGGGTGTACCTATAAGGTTGCGCAACTGCTGCAGAAACCAAACCCAACTTTCCTCGGACTCTGCCTCCACCACACCAAATGCAACTGGGAATAGCCAGTTGTGTCCATCAACTGCAGAAGCTGCCACTAGTTGTCCTCTCCACCTTCCATTCAAAGCAATTGCATCAACAGCCAAATAGGGCCTGCAACCATCCAGAAACCCCTGCCAACAAGCCTTGAAACAAACAAAAACCCTCCTGAAGCACTCCTTCTCAAATGACTTCCCTTTTATTTTGTATGGAACTGTATGCGTCTCAATCTCTACAACACTCCCTGGACTAGCAGCTTCCACTTCAGCTTTAAATGTGTAGAGCAACTGAAAGCTCTCATTCCAAGGACCATTAATCCTGTCAAGAGCTATTTCCTTACCATAGAAAATCCTCATGTAAGGTACATCAATCTTGTACTTCTCAAATAGCTTCCCATGGAGTGTTGTTGGACCAAGTGTTGGTGTTTCTCTCAACCAATCCAAAATTGCATCTGCCACCCACCTAGTCTTTGCTAGCTTTGTTTTAGCCTCCCCCCTCCCCCTCCAGGTGGACAAGTGTGCTGGTGTGGGTTCTTTTTTATCTGAAACAAAATATAGTTAAGAAAACATTACACAATGATCTAAAAATAGAATGAATCAGTATAAACTGAAATACACAAACCTGAATGAACTTGCTCCTCAACATACGTGATGCATGCAACCGCCATCTACACCTATCATATGGGCAATGAACAGTGAACCTTGTTGGTTCACTCCTATCAATCACATATGTATTTTCAGTGAGAATGCAGTATGTAGTCATTTCATTACGACAGTCCACCATCGACTGGAATATGGTGCCGACAGCAAGCTGAGGATCTTCCCTGTTCCACTCAATTGTTGGCATGTCCTCACCATCATATTCATCTAAAACTAAGCTGTCGATGTTCTCCTGCCTCTCTTCATCGTCAGTGTCATCAAATCTAGCACGGCTGATAGATTGCTCCTGATATTCATCTTCCATTGCTTGTTTACTGACATTATCTACAAGATCAGGGAACATATTCTCATCCTCATCATCATTTCGAGGCACCTCTTCGTCTGGCTCTGCATCTTGTTCTACATCGGCTGCAGCAGCGACAAGAGAAGCGACACAAGAAGCGGCAGCAGACATATTGTGACTTTCAGAACCACTAGCTCTGCTTGGTTTCGACCTACAAGGAGTGCCGGGGCGCTCGCTATTAGCAGAGACAGAAGATTTCTGAACACCCTTCCCCTTGTCACATTCATTGCGTGGCTGAAGCACCTCGATAAGGATTTTACCGAAGCGGCTTTCAGCATTCAAAGTAAAGAGCAATCCCAGATGCTCATCGCAAGTTAGTGGGAGAAATTTTTGCTCGGTACTGCTGACAAATTTCAGTTCAACAACATCGGCAGGGCTCCACCCATATGAAGAATTTCGAAGCGCCGCGAGCAAATCTTTGAACGACATACTTGTTTCTACCACCTTCGGATAGAAAAATCCAGTAATCATATGCGGTTTTCTATCGCGCAACGCACTAACTTCGATCCTAACCGCCAGCAGAAAAGCAAGCGCAGGATCAATCCTATTCGATTCAAATAAGGGATAAAGGTTGCAGTTAGGCCGGGAACAATTCAGCAAAATTCGATTCACGCGACTAGCGGTCAAATAGGGCCGAATTTACGAATCAGGAAATCAATTAGAGGGGCATCGACGCTTACCCAGGTGTAATCCATGAATTATCCGCCGATGATTCGACCCAATCCTCTCCACGGTCGAGGGGCTTGAGAGCCTGCTCCCCCGACATCGCTGCTTAATCCAGATGGGGATGTGGGGGTAGATCTGGCGGAGGGCACGACGGCGGCGGAGGCGGAATGTGGTTAGAGGTTGGAGGGCACGACGACGGCGGAGGCTGCACGACGGCGACGGAGGGGGCGGAGCGGCGCGGTGCTGTAGTGGCTCGAGCTCGAGCTCGAGGTTCAGACAAGCCCATCTGACGTGTCTCAATGCGGCCCCACACGTCACAACGGTCAAAGGAGGACCCGTTCTGACACGGCCCCACTCGTCAGAGTTAACGGTCAAACGATTGACCCGACGGCATCCTCCGTTGTGACAATTTCTGAGGATTTCGGACAAGGGAGTGGGGAAAAGTGAGCAAAAGTTAAGAGCGTGGGGATGAATGAGTACAGCTAAGGAACCAGGGGCACAGATGTAAAAATCCCTTATTTTAAAGCGCCTATTCACCCCCCTCTAGGCGACATCCACGATCTTTCACAAGTGCAAGGCAAACAACAAGTGCAAGGAAAACAACCATTCATAGCGAATCAACCTACGGTTAGATGCTTAGGAGGACAATGGTATCCCCAGCCCACCGGGGTTCAATCCTGCTGCTCGCATTTTCCTGGATTTATTTCAGGATTTTCGATGATGTGTGTTCAGTGGGAAGAGATGTTCCCGTCGACTACGAGGCGCCTATGGTGACTTCGTCAATCTCAAGATGTTATGCCGGCTCAGTCTCTCGGAGGTGCTCATAGGGGTAGAGTGTGCGTGTGTGCGTTCGTAGGGTGAGTGTATGAGCGTTTGCATCTGTACTGTGTTAAAAAACAACCATTCATATGTGTTTTTTGTCATCCCAATAGTCCATTTACTTTATAGGTTGTTTGTATGTGACATCGTCAACCACCTGCTCACCCTCCTTCTCGATGGTATCACCAAGGAAGCTTGGAGATGGATGAACTGCTCGGAGTGGTGGAGGAAGAAATCGACAAGGTGGGCGAGATCGTCCTCATTGAAACCCTGGTGCAGGTTGAAGGAGGCCAACCCCATGGTTGGCATCACCGCGTTGGCTGGTAGAATACATCACGGAGCCGCTTCACCTGCATGTCACAGGCGTAGAGGGTGCGGGCCAACCTCTCCTCTCTCGCCTCCCGACGACTCCGCTCCCGCTCCAGCCACCTTCTTAGCTCCTAGGCTTCGCCGTCAAGCCTGAACATGGACCTCCTTAGTTCCGAGAGCTCCACCTTCGCGCCGGCAAGCTCCTTCTCTAGTTTGGGTCAGTCTGGGTTAGTTTCATTCAAATCATGCAAATTAGAGTCCAAAACAAGAGCAAAAGTGTTTGGAAAAGTAGATACGACGGTTACGTATCAACTCCCCCAAGCTTAACTCATTGCTTGTCCTCAAGCAATTCAGTTGACAAACTGAAAGTGATAAAGAAAAACTTTTACGAACTCTTTTGTTCTTGTATCCGTATATAAGCTTAAATAGTACCTAAGTTTTCAGCGAAGATCATGAACTAACCATGCTCATAATAACACTTAGAAACTACATTTACTCATATCAATGGCATAATCAACTAGCGAGCAATAATAACATATCTCAAGTGCCAACACTTTGTAAAAACAATCATGATATAATATGATAACATGGTATCTCGCAAGCCCTTTCTGAGACCGCAAAACATAAATGCAGAGCACCTCCAAAGTTCAAGCAGCGACTAAACATTGTAATTCAGGGTAGAAGAGATCCAGTCATGATGCACACAACATTACCTATACTCAATGCATAAGGATGACAATAGTGCTCTCAGGATTGGTGCTTATAATGAGAAGGTGAGACTCAACAATAAAAGTAAAATAACATAAAAGTAAATGGATAGGCCCTTCGTAGAGGGAAGCATGGATTTGCAGAGGTGCCAGAGCTCGAAGCTTAAATCAGAGATGAAAACAATTTTGGGAGGTGTACTTTTCCTGTCAACGTCACGACCGAGAATTTTCAATATCTTCCATGCTAAACACATTATAGGCGGTTCCCAAGCAGAAAGGTAAAGTTTACTCCCCCTCCACCATACCAACACAAGCCATGGCTAGCCGAATCCTCAGGTGCCCTCCATACCAACAACTTTCCGGGGGAGTTTGTTTGCATTATGTAATTTCGATTTTGAGCATAGGACTGGGCATCCCAATTACCAGCCTCTCTCGTGCAATGACATGTGAATAAACACTCATCTGAGAAGAACCCGCTTAGCATGGAAGATACTGACCACCCCGTGTTGCTCCATGAGCGGTACGGGCACACAAAACGGATGTTTATTTGAATGATTAGAGGTGGCACATGCAAATTTACTTGGAACGGCAGAGTAATACCGCATATAGGTAGATATAGTGGACTCATCTGGAACAACTTTGGTTTAAGGATTTTGGATGCACAAGCAGTATTCCCGCTTAGTACAGGCGAAGGCTAGCAAATAGATTGAGAAGCGACCAACTAGAGAGCGAAAACGGTCATGATCATGCATTGAGAATAATTAACATTGAATAGTAGCACGAGTAGGATATAGAAACCCTGAACATAAATATCGTGGAGGCTATGTTGGTTTTGAATCAACTACATGTATGAACATGTGTCAAGTCAAGCCACTTGAAACATTCAGAGGAAGATACCATATTAACATACCACATCATAACCATTTTAATGCATGTTGACATCCAAGATAAATCATTATCCACTCCTAGCTACTTAAGCATGGCATGAGCAACTATAATCTCTAATTGTCATCACAAACATGTTTACTCATAATATGCTGAATCATGGATACTGAGTTAAACATATTTACGAAAACAAAAACAAGAAGAGTTCATACCAGCTTTTCCTTGCCACAGTCACTTCATCAAATCATCGTCATTATTGCCTTTCACTTGCACGACCGAATGATGTGAAAATAATAATAGTGAAAGTGTGCCGTGGACTAAGCTGGAATCTGCAAACATTTTATTCAAGGGAGAAGACAAGGTAAAATTGGCTCTTCGTTAGATCAACAATAAAGCATATGAGAGCCACTCAACATTTTCATCGTGGTCTTCTCCCTACTATGACTCAACTAAAAGAAAAGAAATTCAGAGAAACACACTGAAATATTTTTGGAGTTTTTAGTTTTTCTGAAGGAAAGCAAATTAAAGAAGAAAAACGAAAAGCGAGAAAAAAAACTATTTACACGGGAGAACTCCCAACAAGCAAAAGAAGAAACGAGAAATCTTTTTGGGTTTTATGTTAATACTACAAACTAACAAACAAGAAAGAAAAAACGAAAAGAAGCGAGAAATATTTTTGGGTTTTTGAAGTTTTTCAAACACACAAGAAGGCAAAAATAAAACTAACATGGATATACAATGAAAAAGGATGAACACCGACAACTGGAATGAATCTGTGGACATGAATGTAATGTCGGTGAGAAATACACACTCCCCCAAGCTTAGGCTTTTGGCCTAGCTTGGCCTGCTGCCATGGCTGTCCAGGATAATAATCGAAGTGGTAGCTCGTGGAGGCGTTCTGAGCCCCTCCTCAGCCAGATGGGTAGCCTCAACTGCCGCGTTGTACTCGTGCACCTCATTCTCATGAAGAAAATATCTCTGTTTGTTCTGGAAATCAAAGAGGATAGGGGCAGGCAAAACAACAAACACAGAACGATATTTATCGAATATCAAGTTATAGTCATATCTGCGAGTGTTGCGCTTAATAAACTCATGGTTCTGCATTGCCTCAAAATTCAAATATTTATTAGGTAAAAGAGGATCATTGGGCCTGGGCGAGATCCCTAGCCTTGCAGCTACCCGGGAGGCATAAATTCCTCCATACAAATCACCATTACCCGAGTTGCGGTGCAACCTACGTTCAACAATAGCCCCAAGATTATAAAGTTTGCTACCCGTTAAAGCAGCGTGAATAAGGCTCAGGTCAGGAGCACAAAGTGCACTACAATCTTGTTTACCAACAATGCATTTGCCATTAAAGAGCGCAAAATACCGAATAGAGGGAAAGTGAATGCTTTTTATTCCAGCTTGCGTAACCCCCCTATCCTCACCATTGCAAAGACTATTGAGAAACAGTTCATAATCAGATTGTCGCGGTTCACTAAGTGAACCCCAAAATGGAATTTTGCAAGCATCACAGAATTCTTCTAGAGACATACTATAAGATCTATCATAGAGATGAAATGAAACTCTAGAACTGCGAGAATGATACTCAAATTTTTGAGTGAATGAATGGGTGAGGTTGTAGTGTTGTTGGCTTATCTGCGATGAAGGCGGAGAGCTCGGTGTTGTGAATATATTGGTCAAATTCTTCCTTGATGCCTGCACCTAGCATGAACTCATTGCACGGCCATCGACACGATTTTGCTTCGGCACCTCGCACCGAACTTGCCCTTGGTTCAACATATGATTGGCGTGTTGGGCTTTCACTCGATGATGCTTCAGAGGACCTCCTCCTAAAATTTTTCATATTCCTACGAATAAATTTTTGAAAAATTTTGGACCACAAAAAGATGTTAGCAAAACTTCACCAAATTGATAGCAACTACTCATACAAGTGCCGAAGGGCCATATCAAGCATTCAAACTACTTAGAACTCAAAGAATTCAACATGCAAGCTCATTTTCAGTAGAACCAATAGCAGCAATTTATGCAAAATATAATCCGCTAAAGCAAAAACTAATTGGAGCAATGGGAGAGTCACATACCAAGGAGCAATCCCTCAAAACAGTTTCGGAAACGGAGCTCCGAGCAAAGAGATCGAAAATCTCAGGTTTGGGAGCAAGAACACGAGAGAGAGAGAGAGCTACCACGATTTTTTCTGGAGGTAGGAGATGAAGTGGGCTGAATAGATAAGTGAGTGGGTCCCTATGGGGCCCACAAGGCATCTTGGCGCGCCCTGGGGGGGTGGCCGCGCCCTGTTGCCTTGTGGGCAACAGGTGCACCCCCATGGGTTGTTTTTAGTGCCAAAAATTCTTATATATTCCAGAAAAAATCATGTTAAAATTTTATTGCATTCTGAGCACTTTTATTTTTGGGTCATTTTTTATTGCACGGATAATTCAGAGAACAGGATAATCATGGCATTTTATTTTATTAAACTATAAATAACAAAGAGCAAACTAAGATTACAGAAAGTTGTGCTTACTAAATTCATCGACCACATGCCCTTCAAAAAGATTCCGTTAACAAGGTTGATCAAGTCTTATTAACAAACTATTTCTGAGTGACATGAAACCGAAGAATTTTCGTGTAACACTAAGTTACCTCAACGGGGATATGCATCTCCCCAACAATAAGAATTTCATATTTCTTTTTGACAGTTGGAAGAGGAAATTTGAAGCCTCCAATAGTGATTGTCGAAACATTTTCAATACAATTGATACCATTCACCGAAGTTTGTTTCTTCGGGAAATAAACCGTATGCTCATTACCATTGACATGAAAAGTGACATTGCTTTTATTGCAATCAATAACAGCCCCTGTAGTATTCAAAAAGGGTCTACCAAGGATAATCGACATGTTGTCGTCCTCAGGCATATCAAGTATAACAAAGTCTGTCAAGATAGTAACATTTGCAACAATAACATGCACATCCTCGCAAATTCCAATAGGTATAGCTGTGGATTTATCATCCATTTGCAAAGACATTTCAGTAGGTGTGAGCTTATTCAAATCAAGTCTTCTATTTAAAGAGAAAGGCATAACACTAACACCGGCTCCCAAATCACATAAGGCAGTTTTAACATAACTTCTTTTAATGGAGCATGGTATAGTAGGTATTCCCGGATCTCCTAACTTTTTAGGTACTCCACCCTTAAAAGAATAATTTGCAAGCATGGTGGAAATTTCAGCTTCAGGTATCTTTCTTTTATTAGTGACAATATCTTTCATGTATTTAGCATAGGGAGACATTTTCAACATATCAATCAAGCGAGTGTGCAAAAAGACAGGTCTAAGCATTTCAACAAAGCGCTCAAAATCTTCCTAATCCTTGTTTTTAGATGGTTTAGTAGGGAAAGGCATAGGTTTTTGAACAGATGGTTCTCTTTCCTTCCCATGTTTTCTAGCAACAAAGTCTCTTTTATCATATCTTTTATTCTTTGGAGGTGGGTTATCAAGATCAACAGCAGGTTCTATTTCTACATCATTTTCTGGTTGAGCATCAACATGAACATCTTCATTATCATTATCACTAGGTGGGTGTTCATTACCAGATTGTGTCTCAGCATCAGAAATAGAAGCATCATTATGATTCTCAGGAGGTTTTTCTATCTCAGGTTCACTAGAAACATGCAAAGTCCTATCATTTTTCTTTTTCTTTTTCTTCTTAGATGGACTAGGCATATCAGTATTAATTCTTTGAGAATCTTGTTCAATTCTTTTAGGATGACCTTCAGGATACAGAGGCTCCTGAGTCATTCTACCTCCTCTAGTAACAACTCTAACAGCATGATCATTCTTTTTATTATTCATCTCATCAAGTAAATCATTTTGTGACTTAGCAATTTGTTCTAACTGAGTCTTAACCATAGAAGCATGTTTACTCAAGCATTTAACATCATTAGCAGTTCTAAACATCAAATCACTCAAGTGATCAATCATGATGGCATTTCGTTTTAATTGATTGCTAACATATATATTGAAATTCTCTTGCTTAACAATGTAGTTATCAAATTCATCCAAGCATTGACTAGCAGATATATTATAGGGAATATCACTTTCATTGAATCTACGAAGAGAGTTTACCTCCACTACCTGTGTCGGGATATCAAGTCCATGTATTTCTTCAATAGGTGGTAGATTCTCAACATCTTCCGCTTTAATACCTTTTTCCTTCATAGATTTCTTAGCTTCTTGCATATCTTCTGGACTGAGGAATAGAATACCTCTTTTCTTTGGAGTTGGTTTAGGTGGTGGTTCAGGAAGTGTCCAATCATTGGCATTTCTCAATATATTATTTAGTAGTTCTTCAGCCTGTCCAACAGTTCGTTCCCTGAAAACACAACTAGCACAACTATCTAGGTAGTCCCTAGAAGCATCGGTTAGTCCATTATAAAAGATATCAAGTATTTCATTTTTCTTAATAGGATGATCAAGCAAAGCATTAAGTAGTTGGAGAAGCCTCCCCTAAGCTTGAGGGAGATTCTCTTCTTCAATTTGCACAAAGTTAAATATTTCCTGTAAGGCAGCTTGTTTCTTATGAGCGGGAAAATATTTTCCAGAGAAGTAATATATCATATCCTGGGGACTACGCACACAGTCAGGGGCAAGAGTATTAAACCATTTCTTAGCATCACCCTTTAATGAGAAAGGAAACAGCTTAAGAATATAGTAGTAACAAATTTTTTCCTCATGAGCAAATAGGGTGGCAATATCATTCAACTTAGTAAGGTGTGCCACAACAGTTTCAGTTTCATAACCATGAAAAGGATCAGATTCAACCAAAGTAATTAACTCAGGATCGACTGAGAATTCATAATCCTTATCGGTAACAAATATGGGAGAGGTAGCAAACTTAGGATCATATTTCATGCATTCTCTCCCTCATAGATTTTTCTTTCAACTCAGCAAGAAATTTTCTAACTTCATCTCTATCATTACAAGCAAGAATTGCCCTAGCTGTATCTCTATCAAAAACATAACCATTAGGTATTTTAGGCATTTCAACTCTAGTAGGAGAGCTAGGCATAATAGGTGAATCATAGTTTTCAAGAGTTTCAACACTTTCAGTTTCTTTAACTCTAGCAATTTGTTCATCAAGAAATTCACCAAGTGGCACAGTATTATCAAGCATAGTACTAGCATCATCAATAGTTTCATTCATAGCAGAAGTAGTATCATCAATAACTTGCGACATATCAGAATGAATAGCAGGTGGTGGTGTCGCAAGCCTACTCAAAATAGAAGGTGAATCAAGTGCAGAGTGTGATGGCAGTTCCTTACCTCCCCTCGTCTTAGAGGGAACGATCTTGGTCTTAGCGTCTTTCAGATTCTTCATAGTGATCAACAGATATAAATCCCAAGTGACTCAACAAATAGAGCTATGCTCCCCGGCAACGGCGCCAGAAAAAGGTCTTGATAACCCACAAGTATAGGGGATCGCAACAGTTTTCGCGGGTAGTATTTCACCCAGATTTATTGATTTGACACAAGGGGAGCCAAAGAATATTTGTGAGTATTAGCAGTTGAGTTGTCAATTCAACCACACTTGGAGAACTAAATATCTGCAGCAAAGTGTTTAGTAGCACAGTAGTATGATAGTTTCAATAGCAGTAGTAACAGTAGCAACAGTAACAGAGACAGTAATAGTAGCAGTTTTGTAGTGATTGTAACAGCAGCAGTAGCGAAAATAACTTAGCAAAGATCAATATGCGAAAAGTGTAGGCATTGGATCGGTGATGGATAATTATGTTGGATGACATTCATCATATAACAGTCACAACCTAGGGCGATACACAATAGCTCCAATTCATCAATATAATGTAGGCATGTATTCCGTATATAGTCATGCGTGCTTATAGTAAGAACTTGCATGACATCTTTTGTCCTACCCTCCCGTGGCAGCGGGGTCCATAAGGAAATCTAAGGGATATTAAGGCCTCCTTTTAATAGAGAACCAGAACAAAGCATTAACACATAGTGAATACATGAACTCCTCAAACTACGGTAATCACCGGAAAGAATCCCAATTATTGTCACCTTGGGGTATGCGGATCATAACACGTAATAGGTGCATATAACTTGCAAGATAGGATCAAAACACAAATATATTCATGAAAACATAAAGGGTTCAGATCTGAAATCATGGCACTTGGGCCCTAGTGACAAGCATTAAGCATAGCAAAGTCATAGCAACATCAATCTCAGAACATAGTGGGTACTAGGGATCAAAGCCCTAACAAATTGACTCGATTACATGATAAATCTCATCCAACCCATCACCGTCCAGCAAGCCTACGGAGAAATTACTCACACACGGTGGTTAGCATCATGAAATTGGTGATGGAGGATGGTTGATGATGACGACGGTGTCGAATCCCCCTCTCCGGAGCCCCGAACGGACTCCGGATCAGCCCTCCCGATGAAGAACGGGAGGTGGCGGCGGCTCCATATCGTAAAACGCGATGAAACTTCTTCTTCTATTTTTTTCTCGGGGAAAGTGAATTTATAGCGTTGGAATTAGGTCAGACGGCCGCCTGTGGGCCCCACAAGGCATCAGGGCGCGCCCTAGGGGGGGGGTCGCGCCATGTTGCCTTGTGGGTAACAGGTGGCCCCACTTCTGTTGATTCTTGCGCCAATAATTTTTATTTATTCCATAAAAAATCTCCAAAAAGTTTCATCCAATTCCGAGAACTTTGATTTCTGCACAAAAACAACACCATGGTAGTTCTGCTGAAAACAGGGTCAGTCCGGGTTAGTTTCATTCAAATCATGCAAATTAGAGTCCAAAACAAGAGCAAAAGTGTTTGGAAAAGTAGATACGACGGAGACGTATCAGCTGCTTCGTCCCTTTAGCTTGTTGCGGGAGCCGAGGCGACGTCATTTCACTCCTAAAAACCTGCACAACTATCATTACGATAGCACGCAAATGATTCGACTGCGACAACAAGCAGAAAACTGTTGACACATGCCAATGCCTCCGCTCAGAGTGGGCCAACACCCGGCAACTGAGGGGTCACTCTTGTCGGGCACGGGCACGGGGGCTACTGTCGGTGTCGTGAAGACCAGGGTCTCACAGACCCGTCAAGCGTTGGTCGTGGCAGTGTTGCTTGGCGAGGCAATGTCATTTTCTCCCAGCAACGCTCATGCATGCCCCTTCTAAGGTGGCATGCAGATCTTCGTCAAGATCCAAGATAAAAAAAAACCTACCTTAGAGGAGGCTGACTACAACATCCAGAAGAAGTCCATACCTTCACTCTGCCTTTCGGCAATGTGGTGGTATGCAGATCTTTGTCAAGACTTGTTGGCAAGACCATCACACTTGAGGGCGAGTCATCTGACACCATTGACAACGTCAAGGCCAAGATTACACTGGGAGGTCTTGATAACCCACAAGTATAGGGGATCGTTTGTAGCATTTTTCGATAAGTAAGAGTGTCGAACCCAATGAGGAGCTAAAGGTATAATTCATATTCTCTTCAAGTTCTATCGACCACCGATACAACTCTACGCACACTAACATTTGCTTTACTTAGAACAAGAATAAAACTACTTTGTAGGTGTAATGGGATAAGTTTGCAAGATAATAAAGAATGTGAAAATAAAAGTTAGGTGCTATTTTAATAAAAGAACAATAAATTTAATATAGCGAGTGTGGAAAAGTGGTGGTAGGATGTGCGAAATTTTCCTAGGCAATTGATAACAAGATCGGTCAGCTAACATACTTTCCGTACTTGGATCATATATACTTGTGATTGGAACTCTATAGCAAGCATCCGCAACTACTAAAGATTCATTAAGGTCAAACCCAACCATAGCATTAAGTGTAAAGTCCCCTTTATCCCATACGCAACAACTCCCTTACTCGGGTTTAAGCTTCTATCACTCTCACAACCCACTGTAAGCGAATCATGAACATATTGCAACACCCTACAGCAGGAATCCCACACGTGTGCGTGGGGCACGGGAGGCACTATAGGACAGCACCAAAATAAAACATGCAACTCAAACCAATCAAGATCATCAATCAACCCATAGGACAAAACGAATCTACTCAAACATCATAGGATGGCAACACATCATTGGATAATAATAAGAAGCATAAAGCACCATGTGTAAGTAGGGGTACAGCAGGTTGTGGGAGAGTGGACCGCCGAGTATAGATGCGGGAAGGTGATGGAGGTGTTGATGAAGACGGCAGAGTTGTTGGAGTAGATCGCCGCCACGATGGTTCCCCCGACGGGCGCTCCGGCGCCACCGGGAGAGAGGGGGAGAGAGCCCCCCTCCTTCTTCTTCTTGCTTGGCCTTCCCACTAGACGGGGGAAGGATTTCCGCTCTGGTCCTTGGCTGCCATGGCCCCCAAGGGGCGGGAGCCCCACTAGATTGGATCTCTCTCTGTTTTCTTCTCTGTTTCGCGTTCCTGTTTTCTGGCCGAACATCTTTTCTTAAATATCCGGAGATTCGTAACTCCGATCGGGCTGAAATTTTAACATGTTTTTTTTTCTGGATATAAGCTTCCTTGTGGCCGAAGGAGAGCTCCAACCGACTTACGGGGTGCCCACAAGGCACCTTGCGACGCCCTAGGGCGTAGACGCACCCCCTGCCTTGTGGCGCCTGCGGGCCTCCTCTTCTGTTGATTCTTGCGCCAAAAATTCACATATATCCCTTAAAAAAATCTCCGTAAAATTTTATCGCGTTTGGACTTCGTTTGATATGGATTTTCTGCAAAACACAAAAACATGCAAAAAATAGAAACTGACACTGGGCACTAGATTAATATGTTAGTCCCAAATATAATATAAATTGTTGTTAAAAGTATATGGAAGTGGTTAGATAATGTCATGAAACAATAAAAAATTATAGATAAATCGGAGACGTATCAGAGCTCTGCCTCCCGGCAACGGCTCCCTCGGCGCCAGTACCCCGGCAATGGCTTCCCCCAGAGACGACCAGTCAAAGGTTGTCAGGTGCAGGGCTACAACGATGGGATTGGGCGTAGGCTGGCAGCTGCCTACAGTGGTGCATGGCGAGCTATCACGCAGAGCGCGCACCTCCTCGGGATTAGCTGGCAACCGAGGTGAATCATCAGCTCCATTCATCGTGCGTGTGACACCTCGCATGCGACACGATGTGGTGAAAGGGCATGGTCAATAAAGCCTGTTTGGACAAGACAGGCGTTCGAGCCTGACAACGGGATATGAGGACACATATGCCTCATTTTATGTGGTAGGTGTGCCACTGTACATATACTATACATTTATAGCTGTAGCCACTGTGGTGACCCCTTGCACTATAAAGGAGGCCCGGCTACGTAGATAAGGGTTCGACTCTCTTAGAGTTTACTCCATACGCGCAAGTGCACTTTCCCAGGCCCGGCAAGCCCCGACAAGGAAAGTTCAACGCTGTCATCGTCCAGTTCATCACACTCCATGAATATAATCTAGCAGGACGTAGGGTATTCCTTCCGAGCGGCCTGAACCTAGGTAAAAAACCACCTTGTCGTAGATAGAGTATTCGTGCAAACTCCCAACACCGAACCACAAAAGGGGGCATTTCACGTCCCCGGTATCGTGTTTGCACATGCGACAAGCAGTATTTTTTTTGAAAAGAAGCAGAAAAAACAAATCTTAGTCAGTTTAATATAGTTATTATAAGTTAGTGGGAACTTTGGATAAGCAAACATTGCACCTTGAGCCCTAACAATTAATTTTTTTATCCAATTAAACCACCATGTTATTATTCATTAGTTAGAGACCCTTTTTAGTGAAGTCGGGAGGGGAGGCTCCTGCCTAAATTTTATAAAAGGCAACGGTGGCGAAAATACATCACATGTGACAGTAGGATGTCGTCGAGGAAGAGAGAAGGAAGAATAGGAGACATGTTGGTGAAGGTAAAAAAACAGAAGTACCAAACTGTGGTAATGGAAATATGCAGCTCTATCAATCAATAGAGGGATTACAAGAGAAACTGTGGGTGGCCCCAAAGAATAAAAACGCAGTAAGGTCAATCATACCTTTTCAGGTTCAGCTATTGTTAGAAGGGATAGAGAAGGATGATTGGCGTAATGCGATGGATGTATTATTGAGCCTCGAGGGCGAGTATATATTGAGTACAAGACTTGGAGGACAAGACGCCTCCTAGAGATAAGATGGAAACAATTCCTATCTAATCCCGGACAATCTCTACATACCAAATATATCTCTAACATCCCCCCGCAGTCGTAGCGGTAGCGTTGCGAACAACAAGAGCGTCGCAGACGGTCAGACTGGAGAGAATAGCAGCCGACGGGCTGACATCCCCCCGCAGTCGCAGCGGGAGCGTCGTGGACGGTGCCGCGTCGCAGACGCGTGGACTATAGAGGAAGCCGTCGAGTTGCTCAAGCGAGGTGATAGCCCTTTGTGCCGATGTCGATGTAGCCGAGAGCGTAGGGTGGTGTAGTCGTGCGAGGGACGCCGTGGTCGATGTCGACTCGGTGTGGCCGGTGTTGAGGTAGTCACCGTGGACCGGGAAGAAGAGCGACGGCGGCGGCCTGAGGAGGCGGCGGCGGCGGCTAGGTCAGAAGCGCGGCGACGGTGCTCGAAGTAGGCGAGGAAGAACCCGACAGCGTGACGAAGACCGGCACGGACGGTGGCGTTCCCGCGCCTAGGGAGGCGGCGCGATGCATACCACGTAGAAGTCGACGCGCGGGGACGGGGGAGTGGACCGCGCGCCGCGGCGCTATGGCCCGAAGGGGCGACGCAGCGGCATCGCGCGGGTCGGGGCGACGGCGGGGAAGACCTCATGGCGGTTGCAGGGACCGCATGCCACGCTCGCTACAGCCCGACGGGGCGACGCAGCGGCAGCGCGAGGGTCAGTGCAGCCTCGGGGACGACCTGGAGCGGACGGCCTCGGGGCGGCGGTTGACCGCGGGCCGCGGCACTACGGCCCGAAGGGGCGACGCAGCGGCAGCGCGCGGGTTGGTGCAACCATGGGAATGGCCTCAGGGTGGCGGCGGGGACCACGTGCCGCGGCGCTACGGCCTGAAGGGGCGACGCAGCGGCGGCGTGGATTGGTGCAGCCACGGGGAGAACCACGGGGCAGCGGCGCTGCGGCCCGACGGGGCGACGCAGCGGCAGCCCGTTGCTCGGTCGGTGGAGGGGCGCGCTGAACTCGTGAACAGGGCGGTGACGCCCGGCACAGAGCGACGGACGGGCAGATGCACGGATGGTGGCCGTGACAGGCCGCCCAGTCGGACAAGAGGCCGGGTGGTCGCGCCGGTGTCGGAGTAGAGGCGCGTGTCGACGGCGGCGGCGGGCGACGCAAACCGATCTTAGATCAGAAAACCAAAAAAGAAAAACGCCGATCAAGACGAATGGCGAGAGAGAAAAAACCCGGAGCAAGGGCTCGGGAAAAAGACTCTTTAGGGCAGCCGGTCAACACGACCGGGGGACGAACCCTAGGTACGGGCGGCGCGGCCCTCGGTGGCGGTCATGGAGGCTGACCGCCCCGGGGGCGGCGCGCAGCGGCTAGGGTTTGGATCGGTTAGGTTGATACCATGTTAAAGGGAATAGAGAAGGATGATTGGCGTAATGCGATGGATGTATTATTGAGCCTCGAGGGCGAGTATATATTGAGTACAAGACTTGGAGGACAAGACGCCTCCTAGAGATAAGATGGAAACAATTCCTATCTAATCCCGGACAATCTCTACATACCAAATATATCTCTAACAACTATCAACTCCAAATTGACAGCATGGGTCAAGCCATTGAGAAGCACACCCTCATCACATGATATGTATAAAAACCATAGCAAGGAACATCACAATCCTCCATGTTTATGTTAACGTGAAATCGCAACATCCCTTGCCAAGGCGAACATAGGCTGTTACTAGAAATAGAACGTTTTCAAGGTATGGGGTCGAACCATGAAAAGCATCAAGTTGCAGTGAGATAAGAGCCGGGTGTAAATCCGAATGTGGAAATCATCGCGAAAGGAACACGAACTGATGATGCACAGATAGTTCAGTGATTCGGATGATATCTTGCATGCATTAGTCCAACACGGTATCAACTTTATATTCTCTAAAACTGGACAGCCAGATAAATTCAGAGTGGCGCATTCTAGGTTAACCTGTTCAAGCTCTATGGTCTTCAAGTCCTGGGAGATGAGAGGCGCATGGAATGTTAGCGGGTAGACCTCAATTTGAACAGCTCTGACTAGGAGGTCCTTAATTTGGCATGTCAGAGTGTAACACCCCAAAATTTTCTCTCTGGATTTTTAAATCTTTTTATTAAAAGAAAATACTTTGAATTATTTTGACCCAATTCTTCTTCTTCTCTTTCTTCTGTTCTGAAATTCATTTTAATTTTTATTGGGGTTCAAAATTTTAAATGGTTCTGTTTTGGAAGATTTAATTACTTGGAAAATTATTTTGGAGGACTACAACCAATTTTCATTTAGAAAGGTTTTGGAATAATTAATATTATTCCATAGGAGTGATCTTTTCACTTCTTCCTAGCCCTTCTAAATTCTTCCAATAATTTTTCTGTCACTCCTAAATTATCCCTCAAGTCACTCACACCTTTTAGGACATTATCCAACTCCTTTCCATCTTACAAAAATATTTCTACAATATTTACTAAATTCCAAAGTTGGAATTTATTTTATTCATGGTTTCTTTGGTTTACAAAGGAACCATATTTTCTATGACACTTCTGCTCCCACCAAAATTATCCTAGCAACTAGACAGTACCTATAACCCATTTCACCAAAAACATTGGGTTCCACAATTCAAAATTTTCAAATTTCCTTCAATTCAAATTTGGACCAGAAACAATCTCTCTGATACAAACCTATTTTTAATTGCTCCAAAAATTCTGAAACTTTGCCAGACTCTCTTATATGCATCAACACCTCACCACAAAAATTCCTCAAAATTCCTAAAATGCCTAGACCTCTTTGTCATTTCATCATATAGGTGGTATGCGCACTGTTAATCGCTGACAGAGGTTCAGTTAACTGAATTTCTTCAGAGGTAGTGGCGATCGATGTCGTGCACTCCACTCCATCGCCTCTCCTTCTCATCCACGCCTCCCTGGGTCTTCAATGAGCCGCCGAGGGACCCCTCTGGTCAGTGGCCGCCGCCGACAACACAGTGACTGACCGGTGCACCTGCCACCGTCCACGGCTGCGGCGAGCCGATCGGATCAGCTCGGCGCCCGCCATCTTCACTCCTCCTGCTGCCTTCCCTCACCTAATCTCCTCCACGCGTCGCCCCTCTCCGCAGCCTCGCTCACCGTCCAAACCATCTGGAGCCTGCTGTCAGTCGCCGGAGTGGGACGATGTCCGCCATGGCCATACCCACCTCTTCGGTGGAGGGAACGGATAGAGCTCGAGCTCGTCCACGCAGAGGCTTCTGGAGAGCCTCATTTGACCTCCACAATCATGCGCTGAACCTGCCCGCCGTCCATAACCAACTCGACGGCCGGAATTTACTCCGGCGTCATCCGCACGCCTCGGCCCTCCTCGGATCCCCTATAAATAGGGCCTCCCGAGCTCCGTGCACTCTGCACACCACCCACACACTCTCCCAATCGACCGCCACACCACTCCCCTGACCTCGAGGAGGTCGTCTTCCTCCTCTCCGGTCACCGATCCGCCGCCACCCTCCCCGATCACCACAACGCCATCACTCCACCTCCACCGCTCAAATCTTGCCAGAAGCTCTCTTGTGCACCCAATCATCAACTCCGCACCCCAATTTGACGCAAGAAGCTCTCTCCGGCGAGATCCCGACACACCCGAATCGCCGTCCGCCGCCGTCGACCTCGCCGTCGTTCAGCTGCTCGCCGGCGACCACCACCGCCACCCACCGACGCGGACGGACTCCCTGATCACGTTCCAATCATCGCCACCCTCTGGAGCCCCAGCGATCATCGCCGGTGATCGCCGCACTCTTCTGTGACGCGCGCGAGCGCGTTTGAATTTGAACCTGACGTGTGGGGCACACCCGTCAGCGTTCTCTCTTTTTTCTGTTTTTAAACAGAAAGTGTATTCTCTGTTTTACGCTTTCCACGCTGGAAAGCGTACTCCTGCCCGAAGCGTTTTCTTTTTAAACGCACAAGGACTGGATTTTTGCAGAAAGACCCCTGGGTTTAAAAGCTTAATAACTTTTAAACCACAACTCTGATTGAGTTGATTCTTTTTTTGAAATTCTTTTTTTTCTCTCTAGTTTTTTTAGTATTTATTTAAAAATATTTTGAGACAAGTTTTGGTACTGTTGCCAAATTTTTAATTGGAATTTGAATTTTTCAGAAAACGAAGAGGGAAACTTTGCCGGGAATTTTGAGGGTTCTTGTTCTGACTACTTTGGACAAGGCAAGCATTTTTGAACTTGGGATATGGTGAAATGCATTGCATGGTTGCATTAGTTTGAGGTTGCACCATATGTGTAGTATATCACAAGTGCATGCATGCATGGTCATGTCCTTTGTGCATAACTTGCATTTCACTCAAGAGACTGACTACCGTGGATAAGAATTGTGAGAGACCAGAAGTGTGTATCCTGCCTTGGGACGTGCCGGTGGGCACGGGTCACGTTTTGACACGGTGGTGTCACAGTGACATATGTGGAGTATACCGGTCATAATAACAACACCTCCTGAGTCGACCTAGATCGAGTCTTGTTCCGTCACACCTAGCTAAACACTGTGCTGCCACGGGTCTTCCCGCGAGGGAAGTACGGTTTAGTAAGTTGCTAACCCCTGTCTGTGTACACACCACATAGAGGGCCATGATGAGGGTTTCCACGGCCATGGACTAATTCCCGTCATCAGGTCCGGGGGCATGGGTGTATCCGGCTGGGCCGAGAGGGGGGCACCCCTTGTAATCTGCGCATATGAATAGTGATCCCATTGAAAGCACATTTGCTCCCTTGGTGGTTTTGGTAATTCATAACAACATATATCTCATTGAACTAATGTCCATTCAAGTTAAAGATTTCAGGATGTTCAATGAGTGGCATGGCATGGACTAGAGACGTGGACCCCTCAAAATGCTAAGGACAAGGATTGGCAAAATCTCAAGACTCTACATTTTTGGTTTAGTGATCCAAGATCACATTGAGTCCATAGGAAAGCCAATACTATTAAAAGGGGATGAGGTGTTGTTTAATGATCTTTTTGCTCAAGTGCTTAGTGACAGTACTCCTAAACCCTCAACCACTCTCTCTACCCCAAATATGTCCAAAACCTACATTCCAACTCGGCCCCACCGAAATTCTCTATCCGGCCCCACCGAGTTCACCAAGACTTAGCCACTGCCAAAACCCTAACAAATCGGATCCACCGAAATGGATCTCGGTCCCACCGAGATGGCCTTGCCAACTCTCTGTAATCGTTTGCACTTACTTCGGTCTCACCGAGTTTTGCAAATCGGTCTCACCGAGATGGCTTGCCAACTCTCTGTTGCCTTATTGCTTCACTTCGGTCCTACCGAGTTGATGCAATCGGTGCCACCGAGATGAGGTCTGCCCTTGCCATTGCACTTCGGTCCATCCGAGTTGTTCATATCGCTCCCACCGAGATTCCTAAAGTTCATATCTTTTACACAGTTCGGTGCTACCGAGATGATCGTTTCGGTGCCACTGAGTTGGGTCAAAAGTGTGTAACGGTTGGATTTTGTGTGGAGGCCATATATACCCCTCCACCACCTCCTTCTCAGTAAGGAGAGCCATCAGAACGTGCCTACACTTCCACCATACATTTTCTGAGAGAGAACCACCTACTCATGTGTTGAGATCAAGATATTCCATTCCTACCATTTGAACCTTGATCTCTAGCCTTTCCCAAGTTGCTTTCCACTCAAATTCTTCTTCCACCATAGCCAAATCTGTGAGGAGTTGTTTGAGTGCTGGGAAGACTATCATTTGAAGCACAAGAGCAAGGAGTTCATCAACAACACACCGTCTATTACCTTTTGGAGAGTGGTGTCTTCTAGATTGGTTAGGTGTCACTTGGGAGCCTCCAACATGATGTGGAGTTGAACCAACAGTTTGTAAGGGCAAGGAGATCGCCTACTTCGTGAAGATCTATCCCGAGTGAGGCTAGTCCTTCGTGGATGTAAGCCATGGTGGAATAGACAAGGTTGCTTCTTTGTGGACCCTTCGTGGGTGGAGCCCTCCGTGGACTCGCGCAGCCGTTACCCTTCGTGGGTTGAAGTCTCCATCAACGTGGACGTACGATAGCACCACCTATCGGAACCACGCCAAAAACCACCGTGTCTTCATTGCGTTTGAAATCTCCGATCCCCTCCTTTACTTACATATGCAATTATCTACTTTCAGCTGCTATACTCTTAGAATTGCATGTGTAGGGTGATGCTTGACATGTACTATTGCTAAAATCCGCCCACAATTAAAATCTGGGAAAAGGTTAGGTTTTATTTGGTCAAGTAGTCTAATCACCCCCCCTCTAGACATACTTTCGATCCTACAAGTGGTATCAGAGCTTTGGTCTCCTTAAGCCTTGATTTCCATTGCTTTGGTGATCATAGCCTTGGTTTCACAACCTAGGAGAGTATGGCGTCTAGTGAGGGTAACTATCACCGTAGAGGTCCATATTTTGATGGTACAAACTTTGCTAGTTGGAAACATAAGATGAAAATGCATTTCTTGCACATAACCCTGCCGTTTGGGCTATTGTTCGTGTTAGCTTGCAAGGTGATTTCTTTGAGGATGGCAAGGAACCGGATCGTGAAGCAACCCCGGAAGAATTGAAGATGTTGCAATACAATGCTCAAGCTTGTGATATTCTATTCAACGGTTTATGTCCCGAAGAATTCAACAAAATCAGCCGCCTCGAGAATGCAAAGGAAATTGTACGCAAGCAAGGAAGGCACCGGAAGAACCAAGGTGTTGGTTTTGAACGAAAGTTCAATGTCAATGGAGTTGAGTGGGAAGAAGATCAATACCCCAAGACGAAGTTTGTTCCTCAACAAGTGAAGTATGATCCTACTTCCTTCAAGGGAACAAAAGCTCAAGAAGATCTTCCACCACAAGACCACAAGCTAAAAGGCAAGGACAAGCTTCAAGAAGAGATTGATTCATTTGAAGAAGCTCCTCAAGCCATGGTCAAGTGGGTTCCCAAGACTTCATCAAGTTCTACTTCATCAAGTGCTACTACAACTCCAAGGATTCCCATCAAGTTGATGTGGGTCCAAAAGAAGAAGAACTAGAGAGTTCTTGAGGGTGACTCCGCCAACAAACTTCACTCAAATTCTTTATGGCAAGAACTTGTGCAACCAACTTCCACATTTTACACTAGTTCATGGAGTCACAAACCCTCTTGTTGGTAAGGCAAGGGACAAGGTATTCAATGCATTCATGGACATCATATATGTGTATTTCACTCTATGTCTATGGATATCCTTGTATGTTCCTTGTGTGGGACTAACCCATGTAGGTATTGAAAGCACAAAACTCCAAAGGATTGCTCCCAACTCTTGATGGTCTACACCAACATTGAGCATCCACATCTTCAACATCTACATGAAGTCATCATCGACAAAACCCAAGGTTAGTTCATCCCTCTTAGGGGGGATATCACATCTAGGGGGAGCTTTGCTCTAAGCAATTGAGCTACAGCAACTCTAATGGTGTGAACACATCAATGCTTTATGTAAAAGTGGTAACCCCACTTGTGCTTAAACGATGAGTATGACCTATGATCAAATGTTCTCATTTGGCTCCTAAGTCAATATACTCATATATAGATGACCTAGTCATCGCCATTGCTTGATAGATGCTAGAATTGGTTGTGCATGTTTGACACATATTTCATTTGCTATCTTATTGTGTGAGCATGTTGGTTTGCATGTTTTCATCATTCGAGGACATCCATTTGTTGTTTTGATTGTCTTGGTTTTTCTGGCCAAGTGGATGTACAAGAATGCCTAAGTACCTTCTCTAGCTATCTATGCTTTCTTGTCTCAAATTCTATTCTTGCTGCATCACAAAAATTGAACAAGTCATTTTCGGACCCTCCGGGTGAGGAGCACTCGGAGTCACCGATCTGAAAGGGCTGAACCTCCAAAACCTTCTAAATGATTTCGGCCAAACCAATTCGCTCAAACTCGGTCCAGCCGAAATCACTTAGATTGATCTAGGTTTTCCATCTCGGTGCTACCGAGTTCAACCATTTCGGAGCCACCGATGTGCTAAACTGCGAGCAGTTACACATATCGGTGCCACCGAGTTGTTCAACTCGGCGGCACCGACAGCGTACGGGTATATATATCGCGCGGACCGAACGGTTGAAATTTCTCGACCCCACTCGTTCCCGCTCCCCGTTGCTGCCGTCACCCTTCGTCTTCGGACTTCGCCGTCATCTCCAGCGCGCTCTCGCCGCCGGATTCCGTCACCGTCAACGGGAATCTCCTCCGCCGTTGCCGCCGTAGAGGATCTCCACCAAGTTAGGGTGAGATTCGATCCGTCTCGTGCTCCCATTTCCGATTCAATGCACGATTGGACTGCCTGAATTCATGCCACGGATTGAGAACTCCTATTACACTGCAAACTCCGTAGATTAGATGCGAGTAAATTTTTTAGGTTTAAGTTTCCGCCGAATGCATCTCGGACCGACCGATTCAAAATTTTCGGTACCACCGATTTGGTCTCTGACCATAGCACTAGTACGTCTCGATGCCACCGAGTTGTACGTATCGGTGAGACCGAAAGTAAATCTCAGTGAAACCCTAGCATCTCGGAGCCACCGAACCCCATCTCGATCTGACCGAAATGGCGTGTAAGGTTTCTGTAGTGTGCTTCGGTATCACCGAAATGATCAACTCGGTCCATCCGATATGCATCCTGTGAAAACTTGAAACTAAGAGTTGAACTCAAATTTTATGAAAAATCTCTGCTTTTTGTGATGACTCATCTACTCTACCCATACCTATCTATTCACAGGGTCAGCTCAGCAAGATGTCAGACAGCAGTGACAGTCAGAACAGATCTGAACAGCATGCAGAAATGAGTGAAGGGTCAAGCCCTGCAGAAAGTTTCTATGAGGGAGAGAGGAGCTCTCCAGATCTTCCTAAAGCTGCAACCAGAACAAGGAAGAAGAAAACCTCAGACAGTGAGGATGAAGATTTTGTTGCAAGTGAAGCTGCAACCAAGAAAAAGAGAGTCGTGCTTGCTAAGGAGTATATCACCAAACCATCAGCTGTCAAAGATAAAACTGCCGTGAGGAAAGTTCCTAAGCAGACTATGCAATTCACTCTTGAAGAGCCTAGTGACTCAGAACCAGCTGTAGGTACAAAGAAAAGGAGAGTGAGGAAAACTACTGCCCGTGTGATTGGCAGACCCTCCATGATGATTGATGAGGAGGAAGAGGAGGAACCAGCAGCCACTGCACCCCCAGCAAAAGCTCAAAAGCTCATGTCTGATGCAATCAAGACTGCCGCCCCCAAGTCCAAGCCTAAGGTGTCAGCACCAAAGAGATCAACCAGGAACATATCAGCTGCTGAGAAGAACAAGGCCCCAGTGCCTGAGTCAAACGTTGATGAAGAGCCTCTAGTGCTCAGAAAATTGAAGCCTAAGATTCCAGACCATGACAATGCACACCCAGTTGCGGAGAACATGATGCTGAGGAAGGATAAAGGACTGCGTCAGTGGAGACAGTCAGATTCTTATGCTATAAGGAGGAAGACAGCATGTGATTATCGCTTTCACACGTGAACAACAGGACTTTTATGAGACAGTTTTGCTTGATAAGAAGCCCAT
This sequence comes from Elymus sibiricus, assembly GCA_039707655.1. Lineage (NCBI taxonomy): Eukaryota > Viridiplantae > Streptophyta > Magnoliopsida > Poales > Poaceae > Elymus > Elymus sibiricus. Next base: position 301,231,721 of record CM077664.1, on the reverse strand, counting down.
AGTCAGTGACATGAGATGGGTGGATTGGGAATACATTGATGAGAACGAGGACTATTTTCCCCATGTCCATGAAAGCTTCAGAATTGCAGGAGTTGACGAGTTTGTTGGAAAGAAGTTGACCAAGTGGAATGATGAGATGGTCATGCAATTCTACTCTACTGCTCACTTCTATCCAGATTGCAGAATAGTGTGGATGACTGAAGGTATCAGGTATCAGTCAACCATCTCTGAGTGGGCAAGCCTTCTTGGTGCACCCAAGGAAGAGGATGATGATTATGATGTTTATGCCAAGCTCAAGATGGATCACAACTCCATGAAGAACATGTACACAGCTATTCCCTAGGAGGACATTGAGACTCACAAACTTGGATCAGTGAAGCATCTGCTCCCAGGACTGGCCACCACGAACACCATATTGCGGTACACTCTGCTACCCAAGTCAGGAGATGACAAAATGATTCGTGGCCACTCCATCAATTTGCTGCATTTGTTTGATACACCTCAGAAATTCAAGGTGATGAGCCTGATAGTGGAAACTATCAAGAGGACTGCAGCTGATCAGAAGAGATCGTGCGGATATGCTCCACATATTCAGCTATTGATAAATTCCAAGGTTGGAACCAGCACATACCTTCTTGATCGAGAGCACTTGCCACTCCGTCCAGAGTTTGAGGACAATGTGATTGTGATGGATCCTTCGCATCCCACTTCAGCACAAGCCCAAGAGAAGATCCGCAAAGCCAAAGAAGCACAAGCAGCTCAGGAGGCATCTGCTCCAAATGCTCAAATTGCCAATCTCAAGACACCCAAGGATCAAATGACATATCTTCTTGAAGCCACTCTGAGGATTGAGCAAAGTTTGGCCAACCTCACCCAGACTCAGGCTAGTTTTGAGCGGATTATTGAGACTAAATTTCATGATTTGGATGTCAAGGTGACAGAGATTCAAACTTCAGTAGAGCAGGTGCAGAATGATGTTGATGCTGTCAAGACAGCCCCATCAGATGATAGTGGAGATGACAGACCTACCACAGAGCGGTTTCAGACAGTGCCTAGGGCGGCCAGGTCTGCTGCAATACCAATTGTGGATCCACGGACCACAGTATCTGCACCAGCTGCTACTATCATAGTGCCACCTCAGGTCTCCACTCCACCAGCCCCACAGACATCTGCAGAAGCCTTCGCGGATGCTCTCCTCTCAACGCCGTCTACGCACACCGGAGCCGCCAGCAGGAGATCACCTTCAGGAGCTTCAGAGGACCGTGCTTAGAGTGCCGACTAGTCCTATACCTATTCAAACTTTTTGGTACTTGTTGCCAAAGGGGGAGAATTTGTATAGATCATAGGCTTCGAGAGAGAGTGTTCTGCTTTGATTTGCTCGAGATCTTTTGCTACTTGCTTGTTTGATGCTACTCTGTTATGTGTGTGCTTGCTACAGTGTCTGTGTGATACTCTATCATTTATGCTTGTGATTGGTCATACTATGCTTATTATGATGATCAATGCTTATCCTTTTCATTATCTTGTATGATCAATTACTTATGTTGGTGATGCGTGCTTACTATTTCAATCATATCATTTTGCGCGCTCCACCAAGATGTATGTGACATGGAAGAGTGACCCATGAGCCTAATCGATTGTGCATTTGCATTCAAACGCAAATATTTAATAATGCACAAATTTAGGGGGACCTCTTGCTTATCACATACTTCTCAAAGCGACGATGTATTTCATTCATTTAATCATTTGTCGAAGCTTTGATCTATATGTTGTCATCAATTACCAAAAAGGGGGAGATTGAAAGCACTTTTGCTCCCTTGGTGGTTTTGGTAATTCATAACAACATATATCTCATTGAACTAATGTCCATTCAAGTTAAAGATTTCAGGATGTTCAATGATTGGCATGGCATGGACTAGAGACGTGGACCCCTCAAAATGCTAAGGACAAGGATTGGCAAAAGCTCAAGACTCTACATTTTTGGTTTAGTGATCCAAGATCACATTGAGTCCATAGGAAAGCCAATACTATTAAAAGGGGATGAGGTGTTGTTTAATGATCTTTTTGCTCAAGTGCTTAGTGACAGTACTCCTAAACCCTCAACCACTCTCTCTACCCCAAATATGTCCAAAACCTACATTCCAACTCGGTCCCACCGAAATTCTCTATCCGGCCCCACCGAGTTCACCAAGACTTAGCCACTGCCAAAACCCTAACAAATCGGATCCACCGAAATGGATCTCGGTCCCACCGAGATGGCCTTGCTAACTCTCTATAATCGTTTGCACTTACTTCGGTCTCACCGAGTTTTGCAAATCGGTCTCACCGAGATGGCTTGCCAACTCTCTGTTGCCTTATTGCTTCACTTCGGTCCTACCGAGTTGATGCAATCGGTGCCACCGAGATGAGGTCTGCCCTAGCCATTGCACTTCGGTCCATCCGAGTTGTTCGTATCGGTCCCACCGAGATTTCTAAAGTTCATATCTTTTACACAGTACGGTGCTACCGAGATGATCGTTTCGGTGCCACCGAGTTGGGTCAAAAGTGTGTAACGGTTGGATTTTGTGTGGAGGCTATATATACCCCTCCACCACCTCCTTCTCAGTAAGGAGAGCCATCAGAACGTGCCTACACTTCCACCATACATTTTCTGAGAGAGAACCACCTACTCATGTGTTGAGATCAAGATATTCCATTCCTAGCATTTGAACCTTGATCTCTAGCCTTTCCCAAGTTGCTTTCCACTCAAATTCTTCTTCCACCATAGCCAAATCTGTGAGGAGTTGTTTGAGTGCTGGGAAGACTATCATTTGAAGCACAAGAGCAAGGAGTTCATCAACGACACACCGTCTATTACCTTTTGGAGAGTGGTGTCTCCTAGATTGGTTAGGTGTCACTTGGGAGCCTCCAACATGATGTGGAGTTGAACCAATAGTTTGTAAGGGAAAGGAGATCGCCTACTTCGTGAAGATCTACCCCGAGTGAGGCTAGTTCTTCGTGGACGTAAGCCATGGTGGAATAGACAAGGTTGCTTCTTCGTGGACCCTTCGTGGGTGGAGCCCTCCGTGGACTCGCGCAGCCGTTACCCTTTGTGGGTTGAAGTCTCCATCAACGTGGACGTACGATAGCACCACCTATCGGAACCACGCCAAAAACCACCGTGTCTTCATTGCGTTTGAAATCTTCGATCCCCTCCTTTACTTACATATGCAATTATCTACTTTCCTCTGCTATACTCTTAGAATTGCATGTGTAGGGTGATGCTTGACATTGACTATTGCTAAAATCTGCCCACAATTAAAATCTGGGAAAAGGTTAGGTTTTATTCGGTCAAGTAGTCTAATCACCCCCCCTCTAGACATACTTTCGATCCTACACCCATGCTATTCGAGATTGTAGTCTCCTCGACTTAGAGTTTTTCTTGAACGGTGCTTTGGGTGATTCCTGGCATCCTGAAAGTTAATCTGGTGTGTGCTGGTCAGGTGTGTTTTCAACCCAAACGCCGTAGTGGGAATTAGTCAGTGCCACGGTGTTGACTAAAGAAATTCCATTTACATGGGTAAAGAGTACAACCTCTGCAGAGTTATACCTATTCGAATAGCCATGTACGCGGTCAAGGACGTTAGCTGGGAAGGGTCAAGTGTCGGTCCGGTGTCGGTCTTCGGAGGAAATAATTAATTTGAGCATCAATTATTTTACAGAATATTATTATTTCATCACTAACGCTGTCATGGATATTTTTGTTATCATGAATATTATGGTTGTGAATATTATTGTTACTATGCATATGATTGTGGACTAACCCGTTTCTCTTATTTTATTTCCTGAGTGTCTCAGGGGCTGGCTAGACTACCCCGTGCACCCAGTTTATTTTCAAGACCTCTCGTGGTGTCGCTTGAGTTTTCGGGCGGTCCTGTCTCGCCCGAATCTCTTTTAGACACTTGTTTGGCATTTCTTTTCAAGACCTCTCGTGGCATCACTTGAGTTCTCGGGCGGTCCTGTCTCGCCCGATTCTCTTTTAGACACCCATTTGGCATTTCTTTTCAAGACCTCTCGTGGCGTCGCTTGAGTTTTCGGGCGGTCCTGTCTCGCCCGAATCTCTTTTAGACACCCGTTTGGCATTTCTTTTCAAGACCTCTCGTGGCGTCGCTTGAGTTCTCGGGCGGTCCTGTCTCGCCCGAATTCTCTTTTAGACACCCGTTTGGCATTTCTTTTGGATTCTCGGGCGGTCCTGTCTCGCCCGATTGTCCACTTTTAACTTTCTTGGTTTATCACTAACATTTTATTTTTCTGCACATACTAATATTTATCATGCCATGTTTTAAATTTCAGTCAGCATGAGCATATCATTTAATCCAGCATGAGCATATGCATTCGGTATATCTTTCGTTCATAATGTTTGCGAGTACATTCCAACGTACTCACTGGCTTGTCCCTGGCTATTTTACTGGCCAGACCTGGAGGAGGACGAGTTTGTGGAAGGAGATTGCGCTAGCGAGCCCGACGCTTAGAGGTGTCCCAGTCAGTGAACCTGTGATCTTGGAGTCTACCACATGTATCATCCGCAGTGCTTCCGCTACACCAATAAAATAGTCAAGCCTCACACTGACGCTTGACTTTATTTTATTGTATCAGTGTTGTTCTACCACCACACCACTGTATTATTCCACCACCGTAGTATATTGGCAAGCTTGTAATAATTGTTGAGCCCTCTGACTCAACCCTGTGTAATATTATATTTGTACTGGTTATCTATATCAAGGAAGTCTACCAGTTGTTCTTGGGGCTGGTATGACTTGAGGCTCTTCTGTGATTTATCCCAGAAATGGGCCTGACACAGAGCATACTCAATCAATTGCATTGTGTTTGTGTACGTGCCCTTCATCTCATCATCGGGATGGGACCTGACAAGAGTTAAGTCTCCCCGGAGGTGGACGACCAGCTTAACCAACTTTTCAAAACGCACTACGAGCGGGAACTTTGACCTCTCGTCCCAAGATGAAATGCATGCTTGTTGTGTGCCTCCAGGTGTCATGCCACTAGGCAGGGCCGGGCCCGGCAAAATCCCGGGCCCTGTGCGAAACTCTAAAACATGGCCCTATATCACACGAAAAATTGAAGTAATAAACAATTCTAATGTATATGACATAATATTTTACATAACTTTTCTCTTGCGCTTCTGGGAACCAGAATTATGTTTCCCCATGATGATTCAAATATGTATTCTTGAAACACAAGATACACAGATGAATAAAATTAAATTGAACTATTGAAGATTAACAAAATTGCTACTTCTAACTCACCTAGTCTATACGGTGACCGTCGATCGAGAAGTCGAGAACCGATCACTAGGCCCTAGGGATTCCTGCCGTCAGTACACTACTGGAATTTCCTTATATGCCGGGTGCCAGGCTCTTCATCGTGAGCCAAAACGTGGACACTCGGCAAAGTAAACAACGCCGAGAGCGACACTCCGCAAACCTGGCTTCACGGCAACTAGCTGACGTTGCCGTCACGGGCTCACGACGAACAAGCACCGCACGGCAAACGGGGCAGACACCGAGAGCCACACACGACAAAGAGAAGCCACGTGGCATGCCCGTTCGGAACTAACGGCGCCGTCACTTGGTTTACCTATACCGAGAGCCGCTACGTCGCCCTCGGTAAAAACACGTCACAGAAACATTTTCCTACCTGACATGTGGTCCCACTGGTCACATTTATCAGTAAAAGTTTTAAATTATTTGCTAAATCTTTAAAAAGAATAATATGACGATGTATTTGCCGAGAGCCATGCTCGGCAATGCTCGATATACAACTGTTGACTAAACCCTTCGGAACTGACTAGTGGGACCGGGTGTCCCACATGGCAGCTGACATTTTACCGAGCGTCACCGCCCTCGGGAAAGAGTGGCACCACTGTAGTAGTAAAGTGCTCAGCTGACTCCTTTTCCGAGAGCAACACTCGGAAAAGGAGTGGCGCAACAGTAGTTTCAGTTCTCAGACGACCCCTTTTCCGAGAGCTGCTCTCGGTAGTCTATCGTTTTCCTAGTGTTGCTCTCGGAAATGTGTCCCATTGCTTCTGTTGCTAAGCTTTGTCTTATCTGATCCCTGCAACTGAAAACAACTACAGTGCCACTTCTTCATTTTCCTTCTATTTGTGTTTTTGTTTGGCACGCTCTTTTTGTATCTGATATTTCGTATCTTTTTATGACTAAAGTTTGAAAATGCCATGACTTATGATGACTTATGTTTTCGGCTAGATTTGTTCAAATCTCACCTTTAAACACTGCAAAGTAAAAACATGTGAACGGGGACCTGCCGTAACACGAAGAAACAGGTATTCACCGTGGCCTACCCCCTCTCGGTGCCGGTCAACGCCCTAGACCGCCGAGGCCACCAGATGGGTGCTCAATCTGGAAACCGCCCGAGGGAGGGGGGGGGAACCACCCCTACATGCGTGTGGCCCATGCAAATGCATGAAAGGGTGGTGTGGTGTTTGAATACCCAACGCACATCCTTGACGTGCACATGCCTCACAAACCGCACGGATGGGCGGGAAAGTCGAGGACCGGCTGCATTCGTCCCCGAGACCGAGCCGACGGTGGGCGATCCTGTGACAGAACGGGCTTAGACTTGGCCTGCACTAGTAGAAAACTGACCTTTCATCCGGAGCACTAGTCCCGGCCGGGTTTGGGCCCAGGACTAATGTGAGCATTAGTCCCGGTTCCAACGGCTAGGAGCGGACGGGGGCACGGCCAGGATTAGTCCCGGTTCAAATGGGACCTCTAGTCCCGGTTGGTGATACCAACTGAGACTAAAGGGGTTGCGGTAGGCTGGGGCCCCTGCGAGCCCCTTTAGTCCCGGTTGGTATCACCCACTGGGACTAAAGATAGACCTTTAGTCCCAGTTGGTATCTCCAACTGGGACTAAAGTCTTCCCTATATAAAGCTGCTTCGTCCAGCCCGAGTCCAAGCTTTCTCTCCGCTCTGTTTCCTTCCCCAAGCTCGAGTTCATCCTCCATTTTTGCCAAGATTTGTCAAGATTGGAGGCACCCCATCTATCCAATGGTTCTAAAAGGTTAGCAACTTCATCCTTTCATCTCTCATTGCTAGTTTAGCTCGTTTCATACTCTATAAGTATAGTGATTTGTGGGTTTTAGTTTGGGAGTAATTATGTAGGAGTTTATTTGATTTATATGCAATTTGAGCTCAAATTAACTTCTTAGTTTGCATATGTGTAGGTGTGGTTTACTTAGTGCCTTCCCGTCCCCGTCCTCACCGCCGTCGATCGCCCGCGCCGTCCCGTCGCCGGCACCACCTTGGTGAGCCTCTTGCTCTTATCCTTTTTGTAAAAAAAATCTTATTTGTATGATTTAGATAGTTACTTGTATAATTTTCTTACTTGTATGATTTTTTGTTATATATAGTGCCATGGTTTTGATATCCGTCCCCGTCGGCCCTCGTCCGGTTTATGATTCAGATGTGGTATATTATCTTTTATAACTATTTGTTTCATTTCATGTTTATGACAATTATGCCCATCAAGTTGACATAGATATTTTTATCTAGGAGGTATGTGAACCGGAAATTGCAACCGACCCTCTTGTCGAGAAGTTAAATTTAGTTGAAAAAGAAAAGGATTATTTGAAAGAAAAACTGAAAATAATTGAAGAAGAGAAGATGAAATTGGAGTTGTATGTTGCCGATGTCGTCGATGATCACAAGATCAAGATGGATGCAATGCGCTTGAAGATTAGAAAGATTAGAAAATATGCCATTAATAAAGAGGCTTGGTATCACTATGCTGTTGGATCAATTGTTACCTTAGTTGCGATTTTGATTGCATTTGTTGTTGCATTTAAATGCTTTAGATAGTTGTATGTTGTTTTATGAGAAGTATGCATGTATGAACTTTATGTATATATTTTTGCAGTAATAACATTTGGTCACTACTCTACTTTGGTTTTAATGTGATGAACTTGTATTAATTTGGTCACTTCGATGTTGTGTAATGAAGATGAGCCGGCAATGGATGTACGATGACCGACGCTCTCCCGAGTTCATTAATGGCCTGCATAATTTTATGCGTGTGGCTGAGGCAAACAAGCGGAATGGTTTTATGTGTTGTCCATGTGGTGTCTATAAGAATAATAAGGATTACTCTACCTCAAAAATCCTTCACAGCCACCTGCTTCAGTCCGGTTTCATGTCCGGCTATAACTATTGGACCAAGCACGGAGAAAGTGGGGTTATAATGGAAGACAATGAAGAAGAAGAGGATGATGACAACTATCCTAGGTTCCCTGAATACGATGGTACTACAATGGGGGAAGCTGATGAAGAGGCATCAGATGAGCCCGCTGATGATCTTGGTCGGGCCATTGTTGATGCAAAGAGAAACTGCGAAAGTGAAAAGGAGAGGTTGAAGTTGGAGCGCATGTTAGAGGATCACAAAAAATTGTTGTACCCAAATTGTGAAGATGACAAGAAAAAGCTGGTTCCCACACTGGAATTGCTGCAATGGAAGGCAGAGAATGGTGTATCTGATAAGGGATTTGAAAAGTTGCTGAAAATGATAAAGAAGACGCTTCCAAAGGATAACGAATTGCCCGACAGTACGTACGAAGCAAAGAAGGTTGTCTGCCCTCTAGGATTAGAGGTGCAGAAGAGACATGCATGCCCTAATGACTGCATCCTCTACCACGGTGAGGAGTACGAGAATTTGAATGCATGCCCAGTATGCGATGCATTGCGCTATAAGATCAGCCGCGATGACCCTGGTGATGTTGAGGGCGAGTGCCCCAGGAAGAGGGTTCCTGCCAAGGTGATGTGGTATGCTCCTATAATACCACGGTTGAAACGTTTGTTCCAAAACAAAGAACATGCCAAGTTGTTGCGATGGCACAAAGAAGACCGTAAGAAAGACGCGATGTTGAGAGTACCCGCTGATGGGTCGCAGTGGAGAAAAATCAAGAGAAAGTGGCCGGACTTTGCAGATGACGCAAGGAACTTATGGTTTGGTCTAAGTACAGATGGCATGAATCCTTTTGGGGAGCAGAGCTGCAGTCATAGCACCTGGCCTGTGACTCTATGTATCTATAACCTTCCTCCTTGGTTGTGCATGAAGCGGAAGTTCATTATGATGCCAGTGCTCATCCAAGGCCCTAAGCAACCCGGCAACGACATTGATGTGTACCTAAGGCCATTAGTTGAAGAACTTTTACAGTTGTGGGATATAAAAGGTGTACGTGTGTGGGATTAGCACAAACAGGAGGAATTTGACCTACGAGCGTTGCTGTTTGTAACCATCAATGATTGGCCTGCTCTTAGTAACCTTTCAGGACAGACAAACAAGGGATACAATGCATGCACGCACTATTTAGATGAGACTGAAAGTATATATTTGGATAAATGTAAGAAGAATGTGTACCCGGGACATCGTCGATTTCTTCCGATCAGGCATCTCTTAAGAAAGAAAGGCAAGCATTTCAAAGGTGAGGCAGATCACCGGAAGAAGCCTGGCCACCGTACTGGTGATGATATATTTGATATGGTCAAGGATTTAAAAGTAATCTTTGGAAAGGGTCCTGGCGGACAATCTGTTCTGAATGACGCTAACGGACACGCACCCATGTGGAAGAAGAAATCTATATTTTGGGAGCTACCCTATTGGAAAGTCCTAGAGGTCCGCTCTGCAATCGACGTGATGCACATGACGAAGAATCTTTGCATGAACCTGCTAGGCTTCTTGGGCATGTATGGGAAGACAAAAGATACACCGGAGGCACGGGAGGACCAGCAACGTATGATCGAAAAAGACGGCATGCATCCAAAGCAGTATCAAGGTCCTGCCAGCTACGCTCTTACCAAATAAGAGAAGGAAATCTTTTTTGAATGCCTGAGTAGTATGAAGGTCCCGTCTGGCTTCTCGTCGAATATAAAGGGAATAATAAATATGGCAGAGAAAAAATTCCAAAACCTAAAGTCTCATGACTGCCACGTGATTATGACGCAATTACTTCCGGTTGCATTGAGGGGGCTTCTACCAGAAAATGTTCGATTAGCCATTGTGAAGCTATGTGCATTCCTCAATGCAATTTCTCAGAAGGTAATCGATCCATAAATCCTACCAAGGTTACAGAATGATTTGGTCCAATGTCTTGTCAGTTTCGAGTTGGTGTTCCCACCATCCTTCTTCAATATTATGACACACGTCCTAGTTCACCTAGTCGAAGAGATTACCATTATGGGTCCTGTATTTCTACACAATATGTTCCTCTTTGAGAGGTTCATGGGAGTCTTAAAGAAATATGTTCATAACCGTGCTAGGCCAGAAGGAAGCATCTCCAAGGGCTATGGAACAGAGGAAGTTATTGAGTTTTGTGTTGACTTTATTCCTGACCTTAAGCCGATTGGTGTTCCTCAATCGCGGCATGAGGGGAGACTGAGTGGAAAAGGCACGCTAGGAAAGAAAGCAGTAATAAGTATGGACGGGCATTCTTTCACTCAAGCACACTACATAGTTCTACAAAATTCCACCTTGGTGGCTCCGTATATCGAGGAACACATGGATATTGTACGCTCTAAGAACCTGGAGCAGTCTGACTCCTGGATTAAACGTACACACATGGCGACTTTCGGCGGTTGGTTGCAAACACATCTCATGAATAACACCACTGTTGGAGATGAGCTGTACTTGTTGGCCAAGTCACCATCTTCGACTATATTCACTTTCAAAGGGTACGAGATAAATGGGAATACATTTTACACGATCGCCCAAGATAAAAAGAGCACCGACCAAAACAGTGGTGTCCGCTGTGATGCAACAAACAACAATAGGAAAAAGGACACATATTATGGTTACATATAGGAGATATGGGAACTTGACTATGGACCTTCTTTTAAGGTCCCTTTGTTTCGGTGCAAATGGGTCAATCTGACATGAGGCGGGGTAAAGGTAGACCCGCAGTACGGAATGACAACACTGGAGCTCAACAATCTTGGGTACACAGACGAACCATTCGTCCTAGCCAATGATGTGGCTCAGGTTTTCTATGTGAAGGACATGTCTACCAAACCGAGAAAAAGAAAAGATAAGGAAACGAATACATCATACGATGAGCCAAAGCGCCACATAGTTCTTTCAGGGAAAAGAAACATCGTGGGAGTGGAGGACAAGACAGACATGTCAGAAGATTATAATAAGTTTGATGAAATTCCTCCCTTCACAGTGAAGACTGACCCAAGCATCCTGTTAAATGATGAAGATTCTCCATGGTTACGACGCAATCATAAGCACGGGACATACGCGAAGAAAAAGTTTTATACCCCAAGATCCCACTCTGGGATGAGACCGGCTTCACCATCATCACTTTCTCTCTAGTGAGTTTCCGGACTTATAGCTGGAAAGTCCCACTTCGGACAAACCGGAGGGAATCTTTGTAAGAGTTAGGGTATATATGTGTTTTGGGTGTTCCTAGGTGGACTCCGGAGCGTCGGAATCCAACCAAAAAGCTAGGTATTTTGGCATTTGAAACATGATTTTTGAATAATTATTTATTAAGTTATGAATTTTCAATTATTCCTGTCCTTTTAGTATTTTAATTATACAGAGGAGTTAATCAACGCAATTATGTCCAAACAAAATATGAATGTGTAGGTTATGTTAAGACAAATAATTTGACATCTTATTTGCTCCATTTGGCTTAACAGAACTGAAGATATGAATTTTTAAAGTTTAAAATAATGTCTTCAATTACTGTATTTAATTAATAAGTGCAAAATTAATTATGCAACTTCCTGTCAAAATGATACTAGTTGATAGAAATCTTCAAGATGAATCCACAGAAATTTGAATCAACTCATTTGGTTTAGTTTTCAAATTGTTATGCATTTTACAAGAATTAATTTCAATCTGTAAAATTGAATCTGTCAAATAATTTCTTCAAAATGAAAATTAATTGAAAGACACCTTTAGTCCCGGTTGCAACCACCAGCCGGGACTAAAGGTTTCAGCTCCCGCGCGGAATTTTGGCCGCCGAAAAGGTTGGCCTTTAGTCCCGGTTCGTGGCTGGAGCTGGGACTAAAGGTCTCGGGTATATAAATTCCGGGACTTGGTGTCCCGGTGCCAGCCCCCGCCCGGGAGAAGGAACAGACGCCGCCAGGCTGCTGGAGCCCCCCCCCCCCGTCGTCGGACCGCCCCGCCGTCGCTGCTCCGTCATCTCGATCCGGCCTCCTCCCCAACGGCTCCCTCAAGCCTCGCCGCCCCTCTTCCCTCCAACGCCGGTGAGGCCCAGCCTCCTCTCCCCTTGTCCCCGTCGTGCCCCGCCGCTCGCCCCCGCCACGGCCGCGCTGTCCCGCCACTGCCCCCGCCGCCCGCCGCTGCCCCCGACGCTCGCCAAGGACCACCGGAGCTTCGTCCCCGACCACCACAGAGCCGCCGCCGCCGTCGACATCACCGGAAAAACACGTTTTATTTTATTTCCCACACGTTCGCTCATTTGCACCGTGCGTGCACAACCTAGGCCTATCAGAAACTGACACGTAGCCCTCCCCCCGTTCGCCAGTTTAGCCTTTTCTTTTCTGTTTTGTTTTTCTAAACAGAACAATTTCTGTTTTTAGATTTTGAATAACTCTTAGAATATTTAGAGTTTTTGTGTGAATCTTTTTGCTTTAGGTCACAAAAATTATAAACTTTCTGTTAGTGCCAGTAGTTTTCAAATTTGAATAGTTTAAATTTGAATTCTTTGAAATTTGTGTGAATCACTAGTTTGTGAATAACTTTAGTTTAAAAATAGATTTTTGAGTGATTCTTTTTCCTGCTATTTAATATTAGTGTGTTTTATCAGTATGTTCAATTTGGGAATTTTTAGGATATTTTAAATAGGTGTTTTAATCAAAAACAGATTCTGTTTAGCTCTTTTAGTTTTATACCTTTTTCCTTTGTTTTAATTATTTTACTTTCTGTTTTCTTGTTATTCTTTTGCCAAATTATATTATGTTTCTGTTAGTCAACATGAAGAGTTTTAATTGCTGTTAAGAAAAATAATTTTATTATTTTCTTGTTATTTGTTTAGTAGGAAATCTTGTTTTCTTCATATTTAGAGTTTGATAATAGATTTTAAAGTGATTCTTTTTGTGTAGAAAACTTTAGGTAAAATACTAAATTGTTTTATCTTTCTTCTGGATTAGTTAAGCTATGGACGATAGCGGCAGATACCATGAAGAGGACATATTAGACATCATACGCTCCTCCCAAAACCAAGAGCATGAACAAGATGACGGCTCACAATTTCTGAACGACTCCGGTGGGGGACTTGAGCAAGAACCAAGAGACAAAGGGCAAACAAACAATGATGGCGAAGAAAATGTTAGACAATTAACAAAGTCCGACGAGGTATATATATATTAAGCCTCTGGTGATCATTAGATGTATTAATTGATTTGTATATATATATTAAGAAATCTTTCTTCTTTTAGCCCTCCGGATCGAGCCAATCTCCTAGAAGGGTACGAGGCCGGGCCAAAAAGTTGGGTGATGACATAAAGTTCAACATCGATGAAGTCGTAGAAGATGGCGAACTGATTGCTCCTGAACAGAATGCCCGTAATTTATAAATCAATGCGGAGTTATTGTTAGGGACAACATCCTGATCACCATTCGAGAATGGAATAAGCCAAAGGTAGATCAAGGAGTTAGTTATGTTGACGAAAGATCGAAAAATTTGCTTTGGGATACGCTCATGTCACATTTCAACCTACCAAAGGGTCTCACAGATGGCCAACGGGTGAAAGTCAAGCAGTTTGCTCTTAAGAAGATTGCCACACAATTCCAGAGCTGGAAGAAAAGATTATACAGCGACTACATCAAGGCAAAAAAGAAGACTCCAGAATTCACTAGAGCACTAGAGAAGATAAAAGATCACTGGGACACATTTGTGGAGTACAAGGAATCGGATGAAGCTCTGGAAAGGTCGAGAAAAAATAAGATAAATGCTAAGAAAAAAGAGTATCACCATGTTCTGGGGACAGGTGGCTACAAGAGAGCCATGCCTAAGTGGGAAGCAGCTGAGGCCAAGATGCTTGCTGAAGGGGTCATTCCAACTATAGTGGATTGGCCCTAGAGGTCCAAGCATTGGTTTTATGCGCATGGGGGACAGTTGGACCTAGCGACAGGGCAGATTATTGAAAAGGCAGATCTTAAAACAGCCTCGGACGCTTTACTTCAAGCAATAGAAGATACTCAAAAGGGGTTGTTCCAGCCCGAGAGAGAGAACGACGTGCTTACACGCGCCCTCAAGAATCCTGAACACGGAGGACAAACACGAGGCAAAGGCGTTGTTCCGTGGGTTCAGGGGTTTTCGGAGTGGAACGACACTTATAGAAGCCGTCAGAGAAAAAAAAGCAGGATGCAGACCGGCTTCAAAAGATAGAAACAAAGAACGAGGAGTTGGAATGCATGTTAAAGCGGCAGCAGGAGCAACTGGACACAATTAGCCAGCAAAGGGCATCTCCGCTGCAGGAGCAAGCAGATCCAGCATTGGTAGTATCGTCCCATCTTTGCGGAAAAGCAGCGTGGGTTCCACGGGGGTCCGGGCCGATGATGCACTGCTGGCTCGCTACCCCGTGGATGATATCAAAGAGAGGACAAATTGTGAGCTACACCAGAAAATGAAGAACATATCCATGAAGGTGGCGGTCGGCGTTGCTTTACCGAATGCACCTGAAGCAACCATCCATGGCAATCCGATTCCAGCTGGCTATGCTCGTGTTGGGGTGGATGAAGTTCTGCCGGGATATGACTCACTAGAGCTTGACATTCCTGGAGGTGAAGGGGAGCAGACACTGGGAGAAGTCATACATGGTGTCATTGTATGGAGAAAGGAATGCATCGTGTTTCCAAACTCGGCGCCAAGGCCACCGACTCCTCCGAGTAGCAATACACATCTAAGTTCACCCCACCTCGAGAGGGAGCCCAGCGCGAGTCCATATCGATCTCCGCTGTGTCAGCCGACTCCACCCCCTATGTCCCAGCAGGGCCAAAAGCGGAAGAAAGCTAAGAAGAAAGCCAACGACGAGCCTCCTGCCAAAAAGAAGTTAGCTTACGATATGACTGATGAGGAAACCAAAACGGTCGTGGTTTCCGAAGTGAAGTCCCATTTTGCACCGAAACCGCCCCCGCCGCCAAAGGAGATAATACCTACGAAAACCGTAAAGCACTTTGTGGACTTTCTTGAGCGACAACCGGGACATGTGGAGAATAGGCCATCAGACTATGACCGCTCTATTAGGAAGTCATATGAACAAATGCAGCAGTCAAGACGTAGAAGTAGTAATAAAAGCGGGAAAACAGTTCCCCAGCTCGGAGAACAGGCAATGCAATCGATCCTCCCGCTCAAGGTGATTACCGATAAGGTAACCGACGCTGCTAGAGACATTGGTATCAGTGTTGATCAACTCCTAGGCACCCAGGAAGTCCCCGTGGCTGATGTAGCATGGCAATATGCCCCCGGGAAAACTCTGGTCAGACCTGAGCAGGTCCCGCATCTATCAACACAAATGCGAAGATTGCATGAGTGGTACATGAAAGAAGTAAAGAACGGGCGAGAGATGCTCATGGTGAAAGTCAAGGAAGAGCATTACTTCTATGAAAATGAGCTATGCATTGAGTTTCCAGAAATTTTTCAGTTATACAATCAAGACTCACTTGACAAATCTATCGTCAGTTGCTATTGTCTGTAAGTGATTTCTTTCTATAATTTAAGTCTCTAGCTCAGCTCGTTCATTGCCTGTAATTATCCTCACTATATTCTTTTGTACGCTATTATGCAGAATGAAGATTCTCGAATGCAAAAGAGATGGAATCTATGACATTGGGTTCGTTGACCCATATATCATTAATGAAAAAATGATACAAGACCACCCCAAAGACTCAGAGGCTAACTTGCTAAGGTTTATGAAGGCACAAAATACCAGAACAAAAATACTATTTCCTTACAACTTCAAGTGAGTGTTACTGTCTTGTACTACAAATTCTATTTTGCTTACTCGATGTTAAGTGTAGTTGATGAGTTATGCATGCCTGCTTATATAAACGTGTGCGCAGGTACCACTAGATCCTGCTAATCATTAAAGTTGACGCTGGAACTGTTGAAACCCTAGACTCACTAGGTAAAGACCCTCGAGAATACACCGGCGTGTTTAGGATGCTCGACAGGTAATTGTTGGGGAACGTTGCATGGGAAACAAAAATTTTCCTACGCACACGCAAGATCTATCCATGGTGATGAGCATCTACGAGAGGGAGAGTGAATCTACATACCCTTGTAGATCGCTAAGCGGAAGCGTTAATAAACGCGGTTGATGTAGTCGAACGTCTTCGCGATCCAAATCGCCGAGCGTCCCGCGATCCAATCACGATCCTTCCGATCTAGTGCCGAACGGACGGCACCTCCGCGTTCAACACACGTACGGCTTGATGACGCCTTCACCTCCTCGATCCAGCGAGCGATGGTGAAGTAGTGGTTGAGTTCCAGCAGCACGACGGCGTGGTGATGGTGGTGAGGAACAATCTCTGCAGGGCTTCGCCAAGCGCTACGGAGATTATGACGGAGGAACTAGAGGGCTAGGGTTGCCGGCACACGGCTTGGGAAATCCTGATGTGTCCCGTGTGCTAGCCCTGCCCCTCTATTTATATGTTGAGCCTTGGGGTCTAAACTTGGAGTAAAAGCCTCCTCCGGGTCGGTTTTGCCCGCACAAGGTCGGTTTGGCCCGCAGGGAAAGAGTCCAACTCGGATCCCGGCCGAACCGTGCACAGCCGCGCACAAGCGGTAGTACCGCTTCACACAAGCGGTAGTACCGCTTGGGCGGTAGTACCGCTTCACACAAGCGGTAGTACCGCTCGGCGGTAGTACCGCTTCACCAAGCGGTAGTACCGCTTCCGCGGCAGCAAAACTACTTTTGCACTTTCCAATACCTTGTGGGCTTTATCCCTTTGGCTCATATAAAGTGTTGCTGCACCCGAACACTTCGGTAAACATCCGGAACCCCTTCCGGTGAACTCCGGAACCCTTCCAGAGATCAAAACACTATTATCACATATATCAATCTTTACCTCCGGACTATTCCGGAGATCCTCGTCATGTCCGGGATCTTATCCGGGACTCCGAACAACTTTCGGTCACCAACATAATAACTCAATTATACTAATCGTCACCAAACGTTAAGTGTGTAGACCCTGCGGGTTCGAGAACTATGTAGACATGACCGAGACACCTCTACGGCCAATAACCAATAGCGGGACCTGGATGCCCATATTGGCTCCTACATATTCTACGAAGATCTTTATCGGTCGAACCTCTATGTCAAGGATTCAGTTAATCCCGTATGCTGTTCCCTTTGTTCTTCGGTATGTTACTTGCCCGAGATTCGATCGTCGGTATCTCTATACCTAGTTCAATCTCGTTACCGGCAAGTCTCTTTACTCGTTCCGTAATACAAGATCTCGTGGCTAACACTTTAGTCACATTGCTTGCAAGGCTCATTGTGATGTTGTATTACCGAGTGGGCCCTGAGATACCTCTCCGTCATACGGAGTAACAAATCCCAGTCTTGATCCATGCCAACCCAACAGACACCCTCGGAGATACCTGTAGAGCACCTTTATAGTCACCCAGTTACGTTGCGACGTTTGATACACACAAGGTATTCCTTCGGTGTCAGTGAGTTGCATGATCTCATGGTCAAAGGAACAGATACTTGACATGCAGAAAACAATAGCAATAAACTGACACGATCAAATGCTGCGTTTACAGTTTGGGTCTTGTCCATCACATCATTCTCCTAATGATGTGATCCCGTTATCAAATGACATCTCATGTCCATGGCTAGGAAACCTTAACCATCTTTGATCAACAAGCTAGTCAACTAGAGGCTTACTAGGGACACAGTGTTGTCTATGTACCCACACATGTATTTGAGTTTCCAATCAATACAATTATAGCATGGATAATAAACGATTATCATGAACAAGGAAATATAATAATAACCAATTTATTATTGCCTCTAGGGCATATTTCCAACAGTCTCCCACTTGCACTAGAGTCAATAATCTAGTTCACATCACTATGTGATTTACATTGTAATGAATCGAACACCCATGCAGTTCTGGTGTTGTTCATGTTTAGCCCTTGGAAGAGGTTTAGTCATCGGATCTGCAACATTTAGATCCGTGTGTACTTTGCAAATATTTATGTCGTCCTCCTTGATGTAATCGCGGATGGAATTGAAACGTCGTTTTATGTGTCTGGTCCTCTTGTGAAATCTTGGTTCCCTGGCTAGAGCAATGGCACCAGTGTTATCACAAAACAGAGTCATTGGGTTAAGCGCACTAGGCACTACTCCAAGATCTGTCATGAACTCCTTCATCCAGACACCTTCCTTCGCTGCCTCCGAGGCTGCGATGTACTCCGCTTCGCATGTAGAATCAGCTACCACGCTTTGCTTGGAACTGCACCAGCTAACCGCACCCCCATTAAGAATAAATACGTATCCGGTTTGCGACTTAGAGTCATCCGGATCAGTGTCAAAGCTTGCATCGACGTAACCCTTTACGACGAGCTCTTGATCACCTCCATAAACGAGAAACATGTCCTTAGTCCTTTTCAGGTACTTCAGGATATTCTTGACCGCTGTCCAGTGTTCCATTCCTGGATCACTTTGAAACCTTCCGACCATACTTATGGCAAGGCTGACATCGGGTCTTGTGCACAGCATTGCATACATGATAGAGCCTATGGCTGAAGCATAGGGGATGACACTCATCTTTTCTCTATCTTCTGCAGTCACTGGGCATTGAGTCTTACTCAACTTCACACCTTGCAAAACAGGCAAGAACCCCTTCTTGGACTGATCCATTTTGAACTTCTTCAAAATCTTATCAAGGTATGTGCTTTGTGAAAGTCCTATTAAACGTCTTGATCTATCTCTATAGATCTTGATGCCTAATATGAAAGCAGCTTCTCCTAGGTCCTTCATTGAAAAACTCTTGTTCAAATATTCCTTTACACTTTCCAGCATTTCTATATTGTTTCCAATCAGCAATATGTCATCCACATATAATATTAGAAACGCTATAGAGCTCCCACTCACTTTCTTGTAAATACAAGCTTCTCCGTAAACTTGTATAAACTCGAACGCTTTGATCACCTCATCAAAACGAAGATTCCAACTCCGAGATGCTTGCACCAGTCCATAAATGGATCGCTGGAGTTTGCAAACTTTGTCAGCATTCTCTGGATCGACAAAACCTTCTGGTTGCATCATATACAACTCTTCCTTAAGGTAACCGTTAAGGAACGCTGTTTTGACATCCATCTGCCAAATTTCATAATCGAAAAAGGCAGCTATTGCTAACATGATTCTGACGGACTTAAGCATCGCTACGGGTGAGAAGGTCTCATCGTAGTCAACTCCTTGAACTTGTGAAAAACCCTTTGCCACAAGTCGAGCTTTATAGACGGTGACATTACCGTCCGCGTCCGTCTTCCTCTTAAAGATCCATTTGTTCTGAATGGCCTTACGCCCTTCAGGTAATACTTCCAAAGTCCATACTTTGTTTTCATACATGGATCCCATCTCGGATTTCATGGCCTCTAACCACTTCTCGGAATCCGGGCTCATCATCGCTTCTCCATAGCTCGTAGGTTCATCGTTGTCTAACAACATGACCTCTAAGACAGGGTTGCCGTACCACTCAGGAGCAGTACGCGTCCTTGTCGACCTACGAGGTTCGATAGCAACTTGATCCAAAGCTTCATGATCATCATCATTAACTTCCTCTTCAGCTAATGTAGGCTCCACAGAAACAACTTTCTGCGCTGCGCTACTCTCAGGTTGAAGTAAAGGTTCAACAACCTCATCAAGTTCTATCTTCCTCCCACTCAATTCTTTCGAGAGAAACTCTTTCTCAAGAAATGCTCCGTTTTTAGCGACAAACACTTTGCCTTCGGATCTGAGGTAGAAGGTATACCCAACTGTCTCTTTTGGGTATCCTATGAAGACGCATTTCTCCGCTTTGGGTTCCAGCTTTTCAGGCTGAAGCTTTTTGACATAAGCATCACATCCCCAAACTTTAAGAAACGACAGTTTTGGCTTCTTGCCAAACCAAAGTTCATATGGCGTCGTCTCAACGGATTTCGATGGTGCCCTATTTAAAGTGAATGCAGCTGTCTCTAATGCATAACCCCAAAACGATAGTGGCAAATCGGCAAGAGACATCATAGATCGCACCATATCCAATAAGGTTCGATTACGACGTTCGGACACACCATTACGCTGTGGTGTTCCAGGCGGTGTTAATTGTGAAACAATTCCACACTGTCTTAAGTGACTGCCAAACTCATAACTCAGATATTCTCCTCCTCGATCAGATCGTAGGAATTTAATCTTCTTGTTACGATGATTCTCAACTTCACTCTGAAATTGTTTGAACTTTTCAAATATTTTAGACTTGTGTTTCATTAAGTAAATATATCCATATCTACTTAAGTCATCAGTGAAGGTGAGAAAGTAACGATAACCACCGCGCGCCTCAATACTCATCGGACCGCACACATCAGTATGTATGATTTCCAATAAGTCACTTGCCCGTTCCATTATTCCAGAGAACGGCGTTTTAGTCATCTTGCCCATGAGGCATGGCTCACATGTGTCAAGTGATTCAAAATCAAGTGACTCCAAAAGTCCATCAGCATGGAGCTTCTTCATGCGTTTTACGCCAATATGACCTAAACGGCAGTGCCACAAGAAAGTGGTATTATCATTATCAATTCTACATCTTTTGGCATCAATGTTATGAACATGTGTATCATTACTATCGAGATTCAATAAGAATAAACCCCTCACATCGGGTGCATGACCATAAAAGATATTACTCATATAAATAGAACAACCATTATTCTCTGATTTAAATGAGTAACCGTCTCGCAATAAACAAGATCCAGATATAATGTTCATGCTTAACGCAGGCACCAAATAACACTTATTTAGGTTCATCACTAATCCCGACGGTAATCGAAGAGCGAGCGTGCCGACGGCGATCACATCAACCTTGGAACCATTTCCCACGCGCATCGTCACTTCGTCCTTTGCCAGCCTCCGTCTATTCCGCAGTTCCTGTTTTGAGTTGCAAATATGAGCAACCGCACCGGTATCAAATACCCAGGCACTACAACGAGAGTTGGTAAGGTACACATCAATAACATGTATATCATATATACCTTGTTTGTTGGCCGCCTTCTTGTCAGCCAAATACTTGGGGCAGTTCCGCTTCCAGTGTCCAGTTCCCTTGCAATGAAAACACACAGTTTCTGGTTTGGGTCCAGCCTTGGGTTTCTTCACGAGAGGAGCAACTGCTTTGCCACTCTGCTTGGAGTTACCCTTCTTACCCTTGCCATTTTTCTTGAAACTAGTGGTTTTATTGACCATCAACACTTGATGCTCCTTCTGAATTTCAGACTCAGCGGCTTTCAGCATCGCAAACAGCTCGGCGACTGACTTGTTCATCCCGTGCATGTTATAGTTCAACACAAAGCTCTTGTAGCTAGGTGGCAATGATTGAAGAACTCTGTCAGTGATAGCCTCTGGCGGAAGGGGCATCCCTAACTCAGCCAGACGGGTGGAGTACCCAGACATTCTGAGCACGTGGTCACTGATAGACCCGTTCTCCTCCATCTTGCAAGCATAGAACTTATCGGAGATCTCATATCTCTCGATCCGGGCATTCTTCTGAAAGATAAACTTCAACTCCTGGAACATCTCATATGCTCCATGACGTTCATAACGTCTTTGAAGTCCCGGTTCTAAGCCATACAACATTGCACATTGAACTATTGAGTAATCATCAGAACGAGCCTGCCAGGCGTTCACAACGTCTAGAGACTCAACTGGAGCGGGTGGATCACCAAGCGGTGCATCAAGGACATAAGCCTTCTGGGAAGCCGTAAGGATAATCCTTAGATTACGGGCCCAGTCCACAAAGTTACTTCCATCATCTTTCAACTTAGCTTTCTCTAGGAACGCATTAAAATTCAGGGGTGCTACTGCGCGAGCCATGATCTACAACATAAATATAGCAAAGACAACTTAGACTATTGTTCTTAGATAATGAGTTTAGTTAATCATATTTTAAAAAACTCCCACTCAAATTGATATCCCTCCGATCATTCGAGTGTAACATGATCCAAATCCACCAACTCAAGTCCGATCATCACGTGAGTTGAGGTGGTTTCAATGGTGAACATCTTCATGTTGATCATATCTACTATATGACTCATGTTCGACCTTTCGGTCTCTTGTGTTCCGAGGCCATGTCTGTACATGCTAGGCTCGTCAAGTTTAACCCGAGTGTTCCGCACGTGCAACATGGCTTACACCCGTTGTATGCGAACGTAGAGTCTATCACACCCGATCATCACGGCGTGTCTCGAAACGACGAACTTTCGCAACGGTGCACACTTGGGGAGAACACAATTTATCTTGAAATTTAAGTGAGGGATCACCTTATAATGCTACCGTCGTCCTAAGCAAAATAAGATGCATAAAAGGATTAACATCACATGCAAATCATAAGTGACATGATATGGCCATGAACTTGTGCTTTTGATCTCCATCTCCAAAGCACCGGCATGATCTCCATCGTCACCGGCATGACACCATGATCTCCATCATCTTGATCTCCATCAACGTGTCGCCATAAGGTTGTCGCGCTGACTGTTGCTTCCACGACTATAGCTAACGTTTAGCGATAAAGTAAAGCATTACATAGCGCTTAAAGATTGACACGCAGGTCATACAATAATTAAAGACAACTCTATGGCTCCTGCCAGTTGCCGTACTCATCGACATGCAAGTCGTGATATTCTATACAAAACATGATCATCTCATACATCACATATATCTCATCATGTAATTGGCCATATCACATCACAACATACCCTGCAAAAACAAGTTAGACGACCTCTAATTGTTGTTGCAAATTTTACGTGGCTGCTACGGGTTTGCAAGAACCGTTCTTACCTACGCAAAACCACAACGTGGTGTAGTGATTGCTTTTTGATCTTCTAAAAGAACCCTCTTCATTGAACCGATTCAACTAAAGTGAGAGAGACAGACACCCGCCAGTCACCTTTATGCAACAAGTGCACGCAGCGGTGAAACCAGTCTCGCGTAAGCGTACGCGTAATGTCGGTCCGGGCCGCTTCATCTCACAATACCGCGGAATCAAGTATCAACTAGTAACGGCAAGCAATATGTATACATCCACGCCCACAACTCGTTTGTGTTCTACTCGAGATCTCATCTACGCATAGACCTAGCTCAGATGCCACTGTTGGGGAACGTTGCATGGGAAACAAAAATTTTCCTACGCACACGCAAGATCTATCCATGGTGATGAGCATCTACGAGAGGGAGAGTGAATCTACATACCCTTGTAGATCGCTAAGCGGAAGCGTTAATAAACGCGGTTGATGTAGTCGAACGTCTTCGCGATCCAAATCGCCGAGCGTCCCGCGATCCAATCACGATCCTTCCGATCTAGTGCCGAACGGACGGCACCTCCGCGTTCAACACACGTACGGCTTGATGACGCCTTCACCTCCTCGATCCAGCGAGCGATGGTGAAGTAGTGGTTGAGTTCCAGCAGCACGACGGCGTGGTGATGGTGGTGAGGAACAATCTCTGCAGGGCTTCGCCAAGCGCTACGGAGATTATGACGGAGGAACTAGAGGGCTAGGGTTGCCGGCACACGGCTTGGGAAATCCTGATGTGTCCCGTGTGCTAGCCCTGCCCCTCTATTTATATGTTGAGCCTTGGGGTCTAAACTTGGAGTAAAAGCCTCCTCCGGGTCGGTTTTGCCCGCACAAGGTCGGTTTGGCCCGCAGGGAAAGAGTCCAACTCGGATCCCGGCCGAACCGTGCACAGCCGCGCACAAGCGGTAGTACCGCTTCACACAAGCGGTAGTACCGCTTGGGCGGTAGTACCGCTTCACACAAGCGGTAGTACCGCTCGGCGGTAGTACCGCTTCACCAAGCGGTAGT
Organism: Elymus sibiricus; assembly: GCA_039707655.1. Classification (NCBI taxonomy): domain Eukaryota; kingdom Viridiplantae; phylum Streptophyta; class Magnoliopsida; order Poales; family Poaceae; genus Elymus; species Elymus sibiricus. Next base: position 301,207,621 of record CM077664.1, on the reverse strand, counting down.
ACCGCTTCCGCGGCAGCAAAACTACTTTTGCACTTTCCAATACCTTGTGGGCTTTATCCCTTTGGCTCATATAAAGTGTTGCTGCACCCGAACACTTCGGTAAACATCCGGAACCCCTTCCGGTGAACTCCGGAACCCTTCCAGAGATCAAAACACTATTATCACATATATCAATCTTTACCTCCGGACTATTCCGGAGATCCTCGTCATGTCCGGGATCTTATCCGGGACTCCGAACAACTTTCGGTCACCAACATAATAACTCAATTATACTAATCGTCACCAAACGTTAAGTGTGTAGACCCTGCGGGTTCGAGAACTATGTAGACATGACCGAGACACCTCTACGGCCAATAACCAATAGCGGGACCTGGATGCCCATATTGGCTCCTACATATTCTACGAAGATCTTTATCGGTCGAACCTCTATGTCAAGGATTCAGTTAATCCCGTATGCTGTTCCCTTTGTTCTTCGGTATGTTACTTGCCCGAGATTCGATCGTCGGTATCTCTATACCTAGTTCAATCTCGTTACCGGCAAGTCTCTTTACTCGTTCCGTAATACAAGATCTCGTGGCTAACACTTTAGTCACATTGCTTGCAAGGCTCATTGTGATGTTGTATTACCGAGTGGGCCCTGAGATACCTCTCCGTCATACGGAGTAACAAATCCCAGTCTTGATCCATGCCAACCCAACAGACACCCTCGGAGATACCTGTAGAGCACCTTTATAGTCACCCAGTTACGTTGCGACGTTTGATACACACAAGGTATTCCTTCGGTGTCAGTGAGTTGCATGATCTCATGGTCAAAGGAACAGATACTTGACATGCAGAAAACAATAGCAATAAACTGACACGATCAAATGCTACGTTTACAGTTTGGGTCTTGTCCATCACATCATTCTCCTAATGATGTGATCCCGTTATCAAATGACATCTCATGTCCATGGCTAGGAAACCTTAACCATCTTTGATCAACAAGCTAGTCAACTAGAGGCTTACTAGGGACACAGTGTTGTCTATGTACCCACACATGTATTTGAGTTTCCAATCAATACAATTATAGCATGGATAATAAACGATTATCATGAACAAGGAAATATAATAATAACCAATTTATTATTGCCTCTAGGGCATATTTCCAACAGTAATGTCAATCATTATCGCACTATATCGGCCTCTTTCGTTCATTTCCTGATATCAAGTAATTAATAACTCCTTTATTCATTTTCTTTGCCGGGCAGGGTTTGGAAACGGTTCATCAATGATGTTGTCGGTGAATGGAAACCGGAGCTACGTTGGTGATGGCCCAAGGTAATTAAGTAGTACTAGCTAGGTCCGCGCAACTCGATAATTCTAGTTTCAATACCATTATCATGCTTGATTATTATCTGATTGAATTCTATTCTCGCAAAGTGCATGAGGCAGAAACAGGGGACTAATTTATGTGCATACTACGTTTGTGAGAACATTCGCATGACGACCGAATGGCGCAGAGATGTAAGGCAACTTCATGTACGTAAACACTATTCACAATTTTTTTATGATGATCTAATATATATACACACAACTAATATATTCATATTGATCTCCTTCTTTAAAGATGGAAGAGATGTGGGAGAAGCTCCTACCAGAGAACCGCATACGAGCAATTCAAGAGGAAATTGCGGGATTTTTGCTTACGGAGGTCATATCTGAAAGCGGAGAATACCATTGCCGCTAATGCCTGCATGTAATGATCTCCAAATTGTAGGAGAAATTGTATATACCAAATTGTATATATATATATGTATGGTCGTACGAGAAATTATATGATATATGTATGGTCGTACGAGAAATTATATTATATATGCATAACGTGTACAGTATGTAGTAGCGTAAAATATGTTTGAAATGAAAAAGAATTGAATGGAAAACACAAAATGAAAAGGAAAAATAAACCCTAAACCCTAAAATCCTAAACTCCAACACAAAATCCTTAGTCCCGGTTGGTGTCACCAATCGGGACTAAAGGTCCTCCAGCCCCCGGCGCTAGCTCGCGGCCACGTGGAGGGACCTTAGTCCCGGTTGGTGTCACCAACCGGGACTAAAAGTCCTCCAGCCCCCAGCGCGCACTCGCGGCCACGTGGAGGGACTTTAGTCCCGGGTTGTGGCCAACCGGGACTAAAGGGTGGGGGCCTTTAGTCCCAATTTCGTTGTCCCGGTTGGTGACCCGGGACTAAAGGCCGTTGCCAATCGGGACTAAAGCCCCGTTTTCCACTAGTGTTGGCATCTCACGATGACCTGTTGTAACATGAAGAAGCAGGTATTCACCATGGCCTACCCTCTCTCGGTGCCGGTCAACGCCCTATACCGCCGGGGCCACCGGATGAGTGCTCGATCTGGAAAACGCCCGAGAGGGGGGGACCACCCCCCGGTGCCATGGCATGCCCCTACCTCATCTGCGCAAGGCCTATGCATGCCACAAGGACATCACAAAGGATTTCCCATGCCACTTCCGGGCATGATTTCATGTGGTGCGTTGCAGGTCTGGAATTTTCGGTGATGAAACCCTAGCAGAGCAATAAATTTCTCGAATATTGCACGCGGGTCCGAAAAATGCGAGGGCGCGGCACGTGTCATGCGATGGCCTCCTTTGAGAGCACGAGAAGTTTTGAGGCCAACGAAGCAATAGGACCCGCACTTCCTGTAGAAACCGAACACGTTCCCTCTCGATACCCAGAGACTAGCTCGGAGATGGTGCGGTTTACAAGCAGCCTGAGGGGAGGCTTATTCAAAACACGCCCAAACTTTTACCACACCCTACATGGGCCATGCGATGACACCGTGCCGCTTTCGGGCATGATTTCATGTGGTGCCTTGCAGGTCTGGAATTTCCGGTGATGAAACCCTAGCAGAGCAATAAATTTCTCGATATAAATGCAGTGCAACATTTGTGATAATTATATTGCTTTTATATATGTTTTTATGTAGGGATACATGAAAGCTGCCACAAATGATGTTGACTATGAATTTTACCGAGAGCCACTCTCGGCAAGCGTAAGTTTTCCGAGAGCTGCTTTCGGTACTAGGTAAAACCTAGATCTACGACTTGTACTTTACCGAGAGCCACTCTCGGAAAAGCACCCAAGATCTAGGGTACCATCTTTACCGACCTTTGTGTGGACTCTCGGTAAAGCGCCCTAGAGATCTAGGGTAAGACTTTTACCGAGTGCCTCTTGGAGTTGACTCTCGGAAATGGTTCCCGCGGGGACTTATCCAAAATTTCCAACTCGCGCGCTCACTCATTTCTCTCACTTTTCCTCTCTTTCCCCGGCCCCCACGTCCGCCTCCGCCCCTCTGCGCCGCCTCCCCATCCGCCGAGCTCCGGTGCCGCCGCCGCCCCTCAGAGCCGCCGCCCCGTCCGCCGTGCTCCACCACCGCCCCCGCCCCTCAGCGCCGCCGCCCCGTCCGCTGAGCTCCACCACAGCCGCCGTCCCTCACCGCCACCGCCCCGTCCGCCGAGCTCCGCCACCACCGCCGCCACCGAGAGTGCCTCCACCTCCTCCGCCGTCCCCCTACCCCGTTGGTGAGTCCCTCCAATCTCCTTTTTTTGTTAATATTTAGGTGTATATGTGCATAGTGAATAATGTCTGTGAGTGTGTGTGTGGGGGGGAGGGGTGCTGTTGATGTGTGTGTGTGTGTGCATGTGTGAGTGAGTGTGTGTTGTGTGTGGGTGGGGGGGGGTGGGGTGTTGTTGATGTGTGTGTGTGATGTGTTTGTGTGTGCGTGTGTGAGTGTGTGTTGTGGTATGTGTGTGTGAGTGAGTGAGTTTTGTTCATGTGTGTGTGAGTGTGTGTTGTGTATGTGTGTGTGAGTGAGTGTTGTTGATGTGTGTGTGCTGGACATATGATTGACACTACTTCATTCTTTCATGCAGGACATGCATCTATTTTGACAATAGTGTTGGGGAACGTTGCATGGGAAACAAAAAATTTCCTACGCACACACAAGATCTATCCATGGTGATGAGCATCTACGAGAGGGAGAGTAAATCTACATACCCTTGTAGATCGCTAAGCGGAAGCGTTTAAGAAACGCGGTTGATGTAGTCGAACGTCTCCGCAATCCAAATCGCAAGTCGTCCCTCGATCCGATCACGAACTAGCGCCGAACGGACGGCACCTCCGCGTTCAACACACGTACGGCTTGATGACGCCTTCACCTCCTCGATCCAGCGAGCGATGGTGAAGTAGTGGTTGAGTTCCAGCAGCACGACGGCGTGGTGATGGTGGTGAGGAACAATCTCTGCAGGGCTTCGCCAAGCGCTACGGAGATTATGACGGAGGAACTAGAGGGTTAGGGTTGCCGCACACGGCTTGGGGAAATCTTGATGTGTCCCGTGTGCTAGCCCTGCCCCTCTATTTATATGTTGAGCCTTGGGGTCTAAACTTGGAGTAAAAGCCTCCTCCAGGTCGGTTTTGCCCGCACAAGGTCGGTTTGGCCCGCAGGGAAAGAGTCCAACTCGGATCCCTGCAGTACCGCGCACAAGCGGTAGTACCGCTTTACACAAGCGGTAGTACCTCTTCACACAAGCGGTAGTACCGCTTCACAAAACGGTAGTACCGCTTACGCGGCAGCAAAACTACTTTTTGCACTTTCCAATACCTGGTGGGCTTTATCCCTTTGGCCCATATAAAGTGTTGCTGCACCCGAACACTTCGGTAAACATCTGGAACCCATTCCGGTGAACTCCGGAACTCTTCCGGAGATCAAAACACTATTATCACATATATCAATCTTTACCTCCGGACTATTCCGGAGATCCTCGTCATGTCCGGGATCTTATCCGGGACTCCGAACAACCTTCGGTCACCAACATAATAACTCAACTATACTAATCGTCACCAAACGTTTAAGTGTGTAGACCCTGCGGGTTCGAGAACTATGTAGACATGACCGAGACACCTCTACGGCCAATAACCAATAGCGGGACCTGGATGCCCATATTGGCTCCTACATATTCTACGAAGATCTTTTATCGGTCGAACCTCTATGTCAAGGATTCAGTTAATCCCGTATGCTGTTCCCTTTGTTCTTCGGTATGTTACTTGCCCGAGATTCGATCGTCGGTATCTCTATACCTAGTTCAATCTCGTTACCGGCAAGTCTCTTTACTCGTTCCGTAATACAAGATCTCGTGGCTAACACTTTAGTCACATTGCTTGCAAGGCTCATTGTGATGTTGTATTACCGGGTGGGCCCTGAGATACCTCTCCGTCACACAGAGTAACAAATCCCAGTCTTGATCCATGCCAACCCAACAGACACCCTCGGAGATACCTGTAGAGCACCTTTATAGTCACCCAGTTACGTTGCGACGTTTGATACACACAAGGTACTCCTCCGATGTCAGGGAGTTGCATGATCTCATGGTCATAGGAACAGATACTTGACATGCAGAAAACAATAGCAATAAACTGACACGATCAAATGCTACGTTCTTAGTTTGGGTCTTGTCCATCACATCATTCTCCTAATGATGTGATCCCGTTATCAAATGACATCTCATGTCAATGGCTAGGAAACCTTAACCATCTTTGATCAACGAGCTAGTCAACTAGAGGCTTACTAGGGACACAGTGTTGTCTATGTACCCACACATGTATTTGAGTTTCCAATCAATACAATTATAGCATGGATAATAAACGATTATCATGAACAAGGAAATATAATAATAACCAATTTATTATTGCCTCTAGGGCATATTTCCAACAAATAGAGAGTGAATTCCGTCGCATGCTTCAAGGGTAATCTCTTCCCGTTCATGTGTAGGTTTCCATTATTTGTAGATCACCTAAATAGTCGCGTAACCTAGGCGTCTCCCTATCGGAAGGGTTGTATTTATAAATATGCAAGTCTTTGCATATTTATAACCTCAACTCTTTTGAATTGTCCACGTTTTCCATGGACAACCCGAGGATGTGTAGGCTGGTCATTTTCATGCCGTACTTCGATCTGAGACAGAATTTCGACGGCGTCTCCTTGTTGTTCTCTGGATACACATCCTCTCGGCTTATTTCCGAGACGTGTATTTGGAGAACAGTGGGGAGGTGCTGCCGAAATTTTGTCTCGGATCGGAGTACGTCATGGAAGCAGACCCAGCCTACACATCCTCGGGTGGGATTAGGACCTATCTTTACCTATTAGATAGCTCAGTGCATGTCGTAAAACTTGATGGAACCACTTGTTACATAAAAAACATTATGTGTGTGTTTCACATTATATCAGAGGATGGAAGATCGTGAGTGGATGTACACCGGACATCCCAGCATGGAGGGTATGACCCCTGAGTGGAGGTCGAAGACCAATGATTTCCTGGAATTAGTATCTGCTGGAGAAACGCCACTTCGTGGAATTTGGTGCCCATGCACGGAGTGCGATAACTAGGTTGAAAGAGATAAGATTACTATGAGTAAACACTTAGGCAAATATGGGTTTACGCCAGGCTATTACCGGTGGATCTTTCACGGTGAGACAGAACAGTCCAGAGCGGAGGTGGCGCGACAGCGCACCGGCGAATATGATACTCTGATTGAAAACCTGTTAGATGACATCCGCCGTGCAGATCCACGGGAGGACCCAGACTCCGAGGAGCCGGCGGAAAGCCCAGAAGAGTATAATGCAGCTTTGTTTGCGGCACAGAAACCCCTTCACGCCCATACAGAGGTTACTCAACTAGATGGCATCGCACGCCTAATGGCCCTGAAGGCAAACCATTGCATAAGCATAATTTGCTTCAATGAGTTTTTGTCCGTTATTGCTAGCCTGCTGCCTAAAGAAAACATATTGCCAAAGAACATGTACGAGTCGAACAAAATCCTCGGTTCACTTTAGATGCCGTATGAGCAAATACATGCTTGTCCAAACGGATGCATATTATTTAGAAATGAACATAAAGATACAAACTACTGTGTCAAATGCAAATCCTCTAGGTATATTGAGGTACAAAATGATGATGGTAGCAAGAGGCAGCTCACAATTGCTGTCAATATCCTTCGATATCTTTCATTCACAGAAAGGATCCAACGGCTTTATATGACCGAGGAAACTTCCCAATATATGAGATGGGCCGCCGAAGGGAAGATGTACAATACAAAAAAGATGCAACATCCATGGGATGGTGAAGCATGGAAGAAATTTGTTCAAATTCAAAAAAAAAAATGGATGACTGGAAGAGTGTAGCTGTTGGGATAACAACCGATGGGTTCAATCCATATGGTTTGATGGCTGCCATATACAGTTGTTGGCCAGTATATGTTATCCCCCTGAATCCGCCCCCTGGCGTTTGCATGCAACGACATCACATGTTCCTGACGCTAATAATTCCAGGGCCTAACTATCCGGGGAAGCATATGAGTGTGTACATGGAGCCACTGGTGGACGACTTACTTGTTGCTTGGAACAATGGGGTAAGGACATACGATGCCGTTTCAAAGAAGCACTTCAATATGCATATCTGGTACCACACATCGCTACATGACCTACCAGCACGTGCGATATTTTGTGGCTGGTGTGTAAAGGGGAAGTGGCCTTGCCCAGTGTGCCGACAACGTGTGACTTTCATTTGGCAGGCTAAGGGTCGCAAGTATGTATGCTTTGACCAACATCAGCAGTTCCTTCATCTTGATCACCCATACAGACAAGACACTGTGAACTTCCGGAAAGGTGTTATTGTTGATGACCCGCCACCACCTATTATGACCGGTGCCCAGCTTAAGGATGAGTTAGATGCTCTCAAGAAAAATCTCAATGGGAAAGGTTTTGTGGGATATGGTGAGACACACCAGTGGACTCACATTCCAAGCTTATGGAGGCTCCCTTACTTTAAAGATCTTCTCCTTCCACACAACATTGATGTAATGCACATTGAAAAGAATATTGTGGAGGCCTTACTCGGCACACTCCTCGACACCGAGAAGTCAAAGGATAACATTCAGGCTAGGATCGATCAAGCCCAGCTATGCAACAGGCCAAAATTAAAATTGGTGCCTCGTGCAAAAGGTAATTCTTGGACGAAGCCACCGGCCCCTTTCACCCCTTCAATGCCCCAAAGGAAGGAAATTCTCCAATGGATTGTGAACAAGTTGTACTTCCCTGATGGATATGCAGCTAATATCATGAGGGGAGTGAATATGGCTACAAAGCGAATAGGGGGCCTCAAGAGTCATGACTACCATGTATGGCTTGAGCGGATAATGCCTGTGATGATTCGAGGGTATGTCAAAGAGGATATTTGGCGAGTGCTGGTGGAGTTGAGCTACTTCTTCCGCCAGCTTTGTGCCAAAGAATTAGATTATGAAGTGGTTGCAAAGTTGGAGGAACAAGCACCTGAGTTGCTATGCAAGTTAGAGAAGGTATTTCCGCTAGGTTTCTTTAATCCGATGCAACATATGATCTTACATCTCGCGTATGAGGCTAGAATGGGAGGACCTGTGCAGTTCTGATGGCAGTATGCACCTGAACGGGAGTTCAAGCATCTTCGTGGCAAATGTAAGAATAAAGCCCGCATCGAAGCCTCCATAGCCGAGGCATACCTGAACGAGGAGGTGGCAACGACCACGACAAAGTATTATCATGACAGTATTCAGACTAGGTTAAATCCAGCTCCTCGTTACAATGAAGAACCCACCAGTAATGTTTCCGACCTTAGCCTCTTCGAAGGCCATGGTGGCAAAGCAAGTGGTTCGAAGCGCAAGAACTTTTCACCTACCGAGTGGTCGACTCTTATGATCTATGTCTTGACCAACATGGAAGAAGTGCAGCCGTACATAAAGTAAGTGTAGAACACCTTCATTGACAACTACTCACTAGTCTTGAGTCCTAACTCGAATTCTTCTCATTGCTATAGGGAATTCCAGAACGAATTCTGGAAGCTACCATGGCCCCCTAGCAACGAAGAATCAACAAACCTTCTTGAAGATACCAATGCTGATGGCGGTTTCATTTCTTGGTTCTCAAGAAAAGTAACTTTCCTAACTTTATGTACACTTCAAATTGTTCTTACTTGCCGGTAATGCTTCCACTAATGAACCAGACAATCTCCTATTAATCTTGTAGGCATACACGGAGGTTGATATGGACGCCAAATTGAGAGAAGTAGCCAAAGGTTTTGAATACGAGGCCAAGTCATTTAAGGCTTACGACATGAATGGGTATTGCTTCCACACTGATAAACACACGCGTGAGAGGCCCAATCGAAGGGCAATAAATAGTGGGGTCTATTGTCTAGGGACAGATGGACGTCACTACTATGGAACTATCGAAGAAATTTATGAGCTGCAATACTGTGGTCTACAAGGTGTGAAGCCTGTCGTATTCAGATGCAGTTGGCTCAATCCAGAGAAAGTGAGAAGGACCCCTAGTATTGGCTGGGTCGAAGTTGAACGAGCATCGAAATATGCAGGAAATGATGTCTATATTATGGCTCAACAGGCTACACAAGTGTTTTATCTCCCGTACGCATGCACATCTACGGAACATATCGATCTCTTGAAATGGGATGTTGTGTACAAGATACCCCCGCATACCAAGGTACCTACCCCAAACAAGGACGATTACCACATAAACCCTGACACATACGAGGGAGAGTTCTATCAAGAAGCAGACAATGAAGAAGACGAAGATGATGCGGAGGAAGATGATGGCGTGCATCACGAAGTTGATGCTATGGAACATGAGGCCATGGATGACATGGAAGTAGATAATGCGGAGGACGGATACGAGGATGTTTCTGACCCTCGAGATTTGGCATTACATCTGCGATGGCAAATGGGGCTAGATGATGATGAGGGTCCCCCTGAAGACTTCGAGGATGAATGTATGAACGGGCGTGATAGCGATGATGACAGTCCTGATCCAAATGTTGCACCTAATATTGACCCCTATTTCTAACAACTGCATGTAATCGTGTGAGAACTCTATGTATGCATGTCACAACTCCATGTATTCGTGTAACAACTCTTCGTATTCGTATGTGCAACAACTCTATGTATTCGTGTGTGTAACAACTATATGTATTCGTGTGTGCAACAACTCTATGTATTCGTGTGTGTAACAACTATATGTATTATTGTGACAACTCCATGTATTCTTCATATGTGATATATTTAATGTATTTACATCAAGTTGTATCATCTGTACTAACTGGTTTGTTCTTCTTCGTATCAGGTGATTGAAACATGACAAGTGGCAACAAGAATCCAAAGGAAAGTTTGAAAGATGTGGCAGCTCTGTACAATGATCAACTTGCTCGACCGATGAGGAGGTGGCCGCTCCTGCGTCGGTTGCCACAGCCGCCAAGAAGGCCAAACGACCGGCGGGTCTAGACCTCCCTGCGAAAAACCGGGCGAAACAAGGTCGAGTAGGACGCGGGGAAGGAGGAGTAGGAGGCGGACGAGGTGGAGGCGGAGGAGGAGGAGGCGGACGAGGTGGAGGCGGAGGAGGCGGAGGAGGAGGTGGAGGAGGCGGCTCGAGGAGGCGGACGAGGAGGAGGAGTAGATGAGGCAGGAGGAGGAGGCGGACGAGGCGGGGGACAAGGAGGACGAGTAGGACGAGGAGGAGGAGTGGTGGTCGACGGAGGAGACAGACGCGTAGGAGGGAAGACGGCTGGAGGAGAAGTAACATCCTTACGTAGAGCAGCCCGGAGTAGAGCACCTCTTTCTTCTCCTGGACCCTCTGATGCACTGCTTCGCCAGCCTCAGGAGGAGGATGCACGACGGCTGGAGGAGGAAATAGAGGATGGGGAGGAGGCGAGTGAGGAGGAGGAGGATGAGGAGGAGGTGGTGGAGGACGATGCCGCCGAGAGGAGGCTGGTTGTTCGTCAAGTTTCTGAGGATGGGGATGGACCCTCACGAGTGACGGAGCACCACGAGGTGAGCGGCTCACAACCGGGCGGTTCGACTATCAGCACTACTTCCACACGGAAAGTGTGGCTGCGTGGTCCTTCCAAGCTTCCGAAACGTCCATATGCGCATAGAAACGTGTTGATTAAACTAGTGGGAGAGAAGTAAGTGGTTATATCGACTCATCCCATATAAATTGTACCTTTGTCATTTCATCACATATAATATGACTTCACTCTTCCTAATGCAGGAGCTTAATAAAAGCTGGTGAGAGGCGTCCGCCACGTTCGCCGAGTGGCATCATCAGGGGTCTTTGTAGGTTAAATTATCCTGGACTGGTCACTTTGCCGAACGGTATCATTGAGCCAGCTTGGTCATGGGATCACTACAAACACGCTCCGGATTTCCTGGATATGCGTCAGAGGGTGTATGATACCAGAGCCTTGCGAGTGGTCAACGATTTCTGGGTAAGTCCTTTCAAACACCGCAATGTCAATACCAAAAGGTTTAAATTTGCCATAGTCATGATTTTACCCTTCTCACATGTATGCATGTTTGTAGGATTTCTTTACATGCGTAGATGGTGAGAAGGATCACGCCAATGTGGTGGTTGAGAATATTGCCAAGAAACTAGTCAACGACATGCACTATGAGGAGCGCGTCCGGTTAGTGGTCAAGTATCACGCGGACTATCTCAACCAGAAGATTTCCAAATAGGAGGCTCGAGGGAAGCATCTTACACGGGACGAATACTTCAAGGCAAGTGACGATGGATGCTTGTTATTCCCTACATTACCGCAAATTAGATTCCTTACTAAGATGCATTTGTTTACTTATTACAGGTGATTCCTCGGTGGTGCGCTGACAAACGTCCGTGCTGGGAGAAGATCGTCGAACGGTGGACAGATCCAGGGTGGCAGGATGAACACAAGGTAATAGGGGAACGGCGTAAGTTGATGGATTGTCCAGGACACCGTCAAGGCAACCTCACCATCCCAGGTGTCGTCTCCAAACATGTAGGCAACAACATCATTTTCTTTTCATCATGCTCTCTTTCATTTGTGAGCATTCCCTTGATTGTTTGGATCGCTTTCTTTTGCAGAGAGAAGACACTAGCAAGGATATCTCTTTCTTCGAGGCGTGGACCATCAAACGTACCAAAGACGACAAGGACAAGGACCATCTCCACCCGGAGAGGGACTGGATCAGCTCTAAAGCCCGGTCAGATGGGGAGAACTACACCAAGAAATTGAAGGAGACGTACGGGCAAGAGGCTGATCCTCACGTGGTGCCGTTTGACCCTCTTGTGGCCATTGCCGCGGCAGGCGGTAGACCGAATGGCCGGATGGCGGTTCACGTCGATTCTTGCATAACCTCCTCCCTTCCGAGAGTCAACACGCTCCGTGCTATGAGTACTGGCTCTACTCCTACCATAGAGCGGCACGTACCACATACCGTGGCCATTATTGAGGAAATTCAGGTCAGTGCTTCTTCATTGATCCTTCACGGTCCTGCATGTTTGCATTTCAACACGAATGACATTTGCATTACCATATTGTAGACCCGACTGAATGACACCCAGAAATAACGAGATGAAGACCGGGCTAAGCTGAAGGCACAAGATGATCTAGTCAAGTCTTTACAACATATGGTGGCCAATCTTTATTCTATGCAAGGCAAAGCAGTGCCAGAGATGGCAGCGGCGCCAGAGTGGAACATTGTGAGTTTCGTTCGAACTATTTCTATCACCATTTTCGTCATTACCATATGCATTCATCTTATTGGGTCAATCCATCACAGCTCAATCACTCACAAGGGTCGAACAATGTTCCGGTAGTTCCACCTCAAGTTGGTGGAGTTGGGGAAGCAAACGGAATGACGCCTTTTGATGTTGATGTTCCCACTCCGATCTCCAAAACCGTGTGAACTTCATGTTATGTTGTGTTTGAAACCGTTCCTTGTATGTGCTTGAGAACTATTGCATCTTGTGTGATCTTGAGACTTGTGAACTTGTGGTACTCGAGTGTGCATGACAACTATTGCACCTTTTATACACTATTGCTTTTATGTGGGATATTCTTGAGAATCATTGCTTTTTTTCTTCAATGATGCACTATATGCTGCTGATGTATATGTTTTGCTGCAGGAATGAAACAAAAGCGCAAAAAAAGGACTGCTGGCAAAGCATTACCGAGAGCGGCTCTCGGCAAAGCCTATGAAACTGGAGCAGGATACAATCTTTACCGAGAGGGACGCTCGGTACAAGATAACAACCTGTAGAACCTGACACCTTTACCGAGAGGCTTCTCGGAAAAGGATACCAACCTGTAGCGCCGCCTGACATCTTTACCGAGAGCTTGCGACACTCGGCAAACATATAAGGTTTGCCGAGAGCAACTCTCGGCGTACTACAGACTCAGCTGTCAGGTCGTAGCCACGTGGCTCTTTCCTATTGGCTTCCCTTGCTGAGGGCTGCTCTCGGCAAATATGGCGCTCGGCATATTCTGCGGGACCCACATGTCAGGAGCTGGACACGTGGCACTTTTCTATTGGTCGTCTTTACCGAGGATGGCTCTCGGCAAAGATGGCGCTCGGCATATTCTGCGGGGTCCACATGTCAGGGTTGGACACGTGGCTCTTTCCTATTGGCCGTTTTTGCCGAGAGTGGCTCTCGGCAAAGATGGCCCTCGACATATTCTACGGGACCCACATGTCAGGTCTGGACACGTGGCTCTTTCGTATTGGCCGTTGTTGCCGAGAGTGGCTCTCGGCAAAGATGGCGCTCGGTCTATTGTTCGGGACCCACATGTCAGGGATGGACATGTGGCTCTTTCCTATTGGCCGTTGTTGCCGAGGGTGGCTCTCGGCAAAGATGGCGCTCGGTCTATTCTTCGGGAACCACATGTCAGGAGCTGGACACGTGGCTCCTTCCTATTGACCGCCTTTGCCGAGTGCCCCTCTCGACAAAGAACCGCCGTCCCCGTCTGCCCTCCGTTAGCTACTTTATTTTGCCAAGAGGTGCTGTTTGACACTCGGCAAATTCTTTGCCGAGTGTCCGCGTTTTGGCTCTCAGCAAATTTATGTTTGCCTGAGAGGTGTATGCCGGGTGGCCTTTGCCGAGTGCAACTCTCGGCAAAGGCTTTGCCGGCGGTTATTGACCCTTTGCCGAGTGTTCGTGGCACTCGGCGTATAGCGATATTCCAGTAGTGGTAGACAAAATTCATAAAAAATTTAGTCAGGATTTAGTAATTAGTAGTCAAAAGAGGATCAACTCACCAGGCACTGGATTGAAGATCAAAAATTGAACCGTCACGTCTCGCGTGTCGTCACTCACCGAGTCGCAGTCGCCCGTCGCTGGCGTTGGAAGGTAGGAGATTGTTCTGGAATCGGGAGGACCGTCGCCGTCGTCCGTCGCCGGCCGCTGGTCGTCGCTCGCCTGGTTCATCACGCCCTAGTTCGTATGTAATCGGATCATCGCGAGTCGCGACCTGGCGCTGGACAGGGAGTTGGGGTCTCGGGGATGGAACCTGTTGGCGTCTCGCGAGCGAGTAGCGATGCACACGCGTGATACGCCCACGATCGAGTCATCCAGCAGAGTCGCGAACGCGGCCCAGCGCCCAGCGGGATGCGGCCCAGCATCCAGATTCCAGAAACCAGCCCAGTTCCCTTCCGATTGCTACTAGGCTTATATAAAAAAATTGGGCCCCCTTTTGTGGACAAATTTTGTGGACAAATTTTAAATGCCAAACATACACTTATTCATGGACGAAGGGAGTATTCATCAACTGTCTAGGTAGTACAAAGAACACCAGAAGTGAAAAATACATCTAGGTCCGTAGACCACCTAGCGACGACTACTAGCACTAGAGTGAGTCGAAGGCGCGCCGCCGTCTTCACCCCTCCCTCATCGGAGCCGGCAAACCTTATTGTAGTAGACAGTCGGGAAGTCGTCGTGCTAAGGCCCCATAGGACCAGCGCACCAGAACAGCAGCCGCCGCTGATGAAGAGAAGCGTAGATCGGAAGGATCCAACCTGTAGACACACGAACACAGACGGACGAAGAAAGGATCCACGTGGATCCATCGAAGACAAACACCGACCGAATCCCACGAGATCCGCCGGAGACAGACCTTCGCACGCCCTCCGACGATGTTAGAAACGCCACTGGGACGGGGACAAGGCGGGGATAACCTTATTCCAACTCAAAGGGCCGTCGACGCCTCGCCTCTCCGAGCAGGACACAAACCCTAACAAAACTCAAAAGAGCATGAACAAACAGAGCCCTCCCGCCGGCAAGGGCCGGGATCCACCACGCCTCCATGGCCCTAAAGACCACAGGAGACGAGGTAGACCAGTGGCGGCACAGGCGGGAGGCACGAGAAACCCTAGCCAAAGGGTCCTCTTTCTTCCACAAGAAGAAAGAAAACGATCGAAAAGTAGGAATAGGAGTCCTAAGACTCCGAGACGATTTAGGTTTACCAAAACTGAATTATTATTTTATCAAACCAATTCACTCCCATAATTTCTCACAAAAATATATTTGAATAATGATAGTGATGCTCACTACTATTGATTGTTGAACATAATTCACCTTTAGAGTTTTTCCCGGGTGATCAACACTAGTAAGGCTGAGGTTATTGTTAGTTATATGTATCTTTAGTCGTGTACCCGTTTGTATTTTATCCATTCTATAAGAGGTTTTCTGCATATTGTACCACACTTGTACATATACTAGCGGTTGGGGCGCCCCCTGAGAGGAAGTTGGGGTGGTGCCAGGTGGGAGGCACCCCTTCCACTCCTATTTACCTAGGAACGTGCTTTAGTATGTGAAGGCTTGGTTGACATTTGGGTACACCATCTGCATAGTAAAACCATGAAAAGTCAGGTGAATTGACTACATAATCTGAACATGTGCACGGCTGGATGTAGCCATGCATGTTTGCACTTTGCAAGACCAGGTGCGTTAAGGATTAAAACAAAATAAGTACAAAAATGATCATCTCATGCACTAATACCTGTTGTTGCAGATTGATTTCTCGATGCAGTGGGCTCAGCATGTTATATGTAAATACGGCATCATGCTGCTAGGCAGTGGCGGAGCTTGAAAGAAAAAGCTGGACGGGCCAGACTAAAGCAGAAAACAATTTATTTGAAATTCTGAATCATAAACATTAGTATATGATACAAGGTTAGAACATGGAGCGAGCAGGTATGTACATTAATCAGGTAAATGCTTATCAAATGGAGAATTTGATGCTGCCTTGCTGCTATGTGATGTACTGATGTGCAGTTCCTGCTGATGTGTCACAACAAAATTTGTCCAGCACTGGTTGTTAGGGATGTTGGAGCTTTGAAGTAGAGCAGACGCACGCAGGCCAGGGGCTCATACGCCCGCAGTTGGCCGGCAGCACGACTGACTGACATGCATGAGATCCGCAAGGTGATGACTGACGCGAGATCGCTCGGGGGAGCGAGTACGTGCGCTGCTCTGCGATGTGATGACTGACGCGAGATCCCGTCGGCCGCTCTTTGAGACGGAGGGCTGCTCGCTCCGGCGGCCAGTGCTCCCTGGTCAAGGGCGGCGGTGCGGCTACATGCTTCTAGACGGGGAGAGGATTGGGATGTCGTGTAGTTTCCTGATTCTGTGCGTTGTCTGCTTGAGATTCAGTGGATGTGCGAGGTTGGGCTGGGGCGCTAGGCATAGTAATAAAAATTTGGTGAAATTCCTGGGCGGGCCATGGCCCAGTTGGGCCCCTACAGAGCTCCGCCCCTGCCGCTAGGGACCCAAGGAGTGAAATGTTGTTGTGCCAGTTGTTGATACCCAAAGCCTGGAAACCTGAGCTGGGAACAAGGCAGGCGCTCCTGGACCGAAGTAGAACCGACGGGGAGCAAAATTTTGTGGTACTGCAGGTGCTACAACTCCTAAGCTGTGATCACGAGCAAAGTTTGCCTAGAGATAATGTCGTTAGCATTAAGCTTGTGTTGTGTCCCTCATATATATTCTTGACACAGTGGAAGATCTAATGTTCAAAAATATTCAGTGACACACAGGTGACAAAAGAGAACATGTTTTACTTAACTTTATTTGGACGGTAAAGAAAATAACCATCATATTGGGCGGAGTTAATGGCTCCGACAGGCGGTAGTGGATGATCTGTCTAGAGGCGGTGAATGATGGCTTCTCAAAATAAAAAAGACATCGGCGATGACCCAACGGCCCACTCCACGACGAGCTTGGCGAGGAAGAGGTTGTCAGCGAGGAGGTGCTACCCAAGCCCTTGAAATTGCAGCAACCAGCGGAGCAGCGGCGAGCAGGCCTCCATCTCAAGCGTCTGAAAAAACATGAACACGGAAGCCAAATGAGTTCACACTACTTGATGGTTCACAAGTGTTAGCAACAACCAAAGGAAAAATTGGCCCGAAACTTAACAAAACATCTAGAGAGAAGCATTTCACCCACATGTGAAGCAACTCTTGATTGTTCATGCGTGCACCTATGTTGCTCATGAACATTCGCGTGTCTGGTCTGATCCGTGATGGAACTCATGTAGGGAATGTGTAAACAAGAGACATATATTGGTAAAATTTAAATCTTCTGCTCCATAAAGATACAAGGGAAGATAAAAGAAAGAGTTCCCTACACAAGGTTGGTGGCAGCGGATCTCGACTGGAGGAGGTGTTGGGTGACGGGTGACCTTATCATGCTCCGATCTGGGTAGCAACGATAACGGGAAGTGGTCGGCGGGCATGCCGGCCGATGTTGCTTCGTCCCCGAGCGTAACATTCCAAATGACAAAAAACTGAAACTAAAACATAGAATTGCAACTAAGAAGATGGGAAATAAAATGCATGAAATGATAGCACACAGAGAGATTTGGTTGAGCTCAATATGTCATCAGTATATTAGTTGGCTCTCAATCTTCCGAGGGGAATGATGTTGGAAGGTTGCTCTTGCTTTCATTCGCCATCGAGATTTTTCTCAAGGAAACTTTTGAGATCCCTCACATTCTAGTTCTTTTTAAGCTGAACTACTTGCACTTGTTTTGTATTTAACCGCTTAATGCTATCTCTGCCGCAGCAACTTTTCTGGAAAAAAATGATTCTCACCATCACCATTTCATTTATCGATGTATCTATCAATCCATTCGGCTACCTCAGGATTCTCTCGCGGAATTAGAGTGATCTACATATGAAAGTTCATATTAGGCAGATCAATTCGACCCTACTAATGCAATCTTAAAGGAAAGTTGAACAGTTTGATTGTCTTCATCAGTTCTCACTTAATTACCTGACAGTATGAACATGAGGTGAAGTTACTCTCAAAAACAACAAAATTAATTGGTCAGCAGACCTTAATGTAATACATCTTGTGTAATATCTAGCAGCCACATAACAAGTAGCACTTGCCCAATCTCTCCACGAGCGAATAACTATCTGGGGGAGGTGTTTGTGAAAATAATTTTTAAAGGCAAGTATCTTTGATGGCTAATATATTCTGGGCATTATTTGTTGCACTACATTCCATTTTTTTTTCTTCACAATATCATGATGTTCCAACAATATCCGATGAATTAAATATAGATCATTTTGTTAAGTCAACCTTGCCATACAACAACAGCAAGGGCCTAAGCAGGGAAGGTATTCACCTGGGCTTGCAATGTCGGTGGAGTCGAGCGTGCCAAGACATCCGGGGCGCCTAGTCCCTTGTCCAAGTCTGACCAACTGCTAGCAAACTCCCAAAGGCCTGGAGATTATTGATGAGGATAAAAAGTAAGAAATACATCCATCAGTAAAAGGCCCAAACGGTTTCCTCCTATGCAGTAGTAGTTCATCGAGAATTTGTTTAAAATTATGTAAAGCAAACTCTATGTAATAAACTATCAATTAAATACATGTATACCAGTAGGGAGATAGACAAGTAAAAGAAGTTTACAAGAGAAAATAACACTTGCGTCTGGTCTTTCCATGTTTAGTCCCGCTTCAGAGCTGGTAAAATAAGTGTTGCACCCATTATTTTACCAATTGCAACAGCATTATATATCTGCAAAAGCACCAAAGACTGGAAATTAACAAATGGGTCAACGTTACTGAAACTCAATATCATCTTAGAAAATAATTACCAGTGCCCGCTGGTCAAGCAATTGGCATGATATTATTAGGCAAGCACGTAAATACATATTGAACTTCAGAAGAATCTATTTTTTGGTTAAATAAACAACAGATCTTGGCAAAACATGCTATCAAGAGGAATTATCATAAATATATTAGGTTTACCCTGATTATGCTTAAGCAACAACTGAACTCATAGAAAAAAAAATCTCAGGTAACAACAAGATTTGGAGATAGCAGCAGATTGCAACATATTAGTGTTAAGCACAAAAAAACTATTGGACGACCATCAGAACAAATATTTAGCAATCACAGAAAGGAGAGGAAGGATGAGACAAACGAAAGTGCATGCATAAAGCTATCCGTTGATGGTTCTGTCCACCCTCGACATGAATAAAACATATCCATCAGCAGCCGGCGCGGGCGCGAGGTTGGATTTGATGACTCTCGAAAACTGAACACACACGAACACAAAGAGAGAGAAGAGATGGAGAGGGCACCTGGTTCATGGTGTCGGCACCAGGGTCAGGGCCACATCGAGCTTCCTACTCGCGCGGCCGCGGTGCATCGTGGCGCTCGCGCCACCGTGGCCAATGATCCGGACCTGCTGCTCAATCTGGGAGAGGGGAATGGGAGGAGGTCGCCGGTGGAGGGTAAAAGGTGAGGGGAGGAGAGAAGGGGTGGGGGCGTAGGCTGTGCGACAGGGCGCCGGTGGCGGCGGCGGCGGCTGCGGAGGAGGTCGTCCAGAGAGAGGGAGAGGGGAAGGAATCGGGGGATGGGGAACGGAGGCTGGTGGGGCTGGCGATTCGTTTCTTTTTTGTCTCGTAGCTTGCGGACGTGGACAGAACGAGAGGGCGCCCCTTCTGCGCACGTTAATGGGTTTGATATATACTGGCCTATGGCCATCTGAAAATAAAAGTTGCATATTTTCTAACATGGTATTAGAGCTTAGCTTAATTTTTGGAATCTGATAAGCACCGGACGTCAGGTACGAGCACATGGCAATTCCGAACGTTTTCGATGCCAAGTTTAGTGACGCGAGGATGACAACTTTAGTTGCCAAGCATGGCAACTTTCGTGTTTCATTTTATTTTTTGATAGAAAATTATCGTGCTTGCCAACTAATTTGCCATCCTCGCGGGGTGCGGACATTTGGTTCCTGGGTGTATATACGCCCAGGGATTGGATTTTTTTTAATAATTAGAAGAGAAGTCAAAAAAGTTCAGAAGTATTTTTTGAATAAACTTGACTTTCTTTACACCAGTATGTACTTTTTCATCAACCAAAACCCAGCGTTGACTTCTGAAAAAAAAATATTGCTATATACCAGACACTATTCACACTATTTTGAACAAATTTTTTGTTTTTTTCGCCCTGAAGTCAACACTGGGTTTTGGTTGGCGGAAAATTACATACTGGTGTAGAAGAAAGTCAAGTTTACTCTAAAAAAGTTATGAAGTTTTTTGACTGTTTTTGTAATTATTAATATTTTTTTTTCAATTTCTGGGTGTATATACACCCAGGAACCGAGGGGTATTTCCCGTCGTCGTGTCACTAAACTTGCCGTCGAAAACGTTCGGAGTTGCCATGTACTCGTACCTGACGTTCGATACTTATCATTTCCGTAATTTTTTTAGCACGCGCAACTCGTGCTTGATTCTGCCCTCGTGCTGCCCTCATCTCTTGTCGTTGTCGGTCATCGTTGCTTCCTCTTTTCCCACTGTTGTTGTTCCAACTGTTGCCGCCGCCCACACAATCGCCGCCGTTTCCTGTGACGGCTGCCAGATCTCATCTTCAACCGCCGCCCATCTTCTCGGCTCCCACTGGATTGGCACACGGTCAACGCCAGCCAAGCTCGCCCGGTGTTGCCACTGGATTGGTTCCCGTCAATGCCCGGCTCGCCCGCCCAATTTCTGTCCCAATCCGCTTGCGATCCAGTGTAACATCCCCATGTAATAGCTACAGTGATCACCTTTTGATAATGCCAGGTCATCATGATTAACAGTGCTTGATCATCATTGCATCATATCTCATTTCAAATTCCAATTCAAATTGCAAATCAAATTTAAAGTGAAAATAAAAGTTGTTCAAATGTGAAAACCAAAATGTTCATAATATTGCAAATAATCCAGAGGCATTTATAAAAATGTAATCAACATTAATTGAATAGCTTAAATGACCACACCATCCTAAAACAGAACCAAAACAGCAATATTCAATTCTAATTTATTTAATTAAAATTCATATGAAATCATTTCACCCCCAAACCAATTTCTGGTGTTAGCTAATATTGCATATTAATTTTTGGGCTAAGTCACACATTTTACAAAACTAAAATTAGGGCTAAACATTTTACAAAACAGAAATAAATAAAAACAAAAGATAAAAGGGAAATAAGATAAAAATGAAACAAAAGGCCCCTGGCCCTGCTGGGCCTCGGCCCAGCCAGCCGGCCCAGCCGGCCCCTATATGGCCTCCTCGCCAGCCACCCCGAAACCCTAAATCCCCAATCCCCCCTCGCCCCCCCCTCTCTCCTCGTCCCCGTCGTCGCACGCCGCCACCTCGTCGCCCGGTCGTCGCCGTCGCCTCCCCGCCACGTCGCCGGCGCTCGTCCCCGTCTCCTCCCCGAGCCGCTTCATCGCGCCTCGCCGCCCCGTTCACCTGCATCGGGGGTGAGCCCCGTCGTCCCTCCCCTTCTCTGTTGCCGTCGCCGTCGCCGCACGCCCGCGCCTCGCGCTGGCCTCGCCTTCGCCGCGTCCCACCTCGCTCTCGCTCGCGCCTGGCCTCACCCGAGCCGCTCGCCTGCGCAGACCCGCGCCGTCACCGCCTCCCGCTGCTGCTGTTGCTGCTTCTGCGGCGGCGGCTGCTGCTCGCCACCGCGTCGCCACCGCCCTGCTCCGCCGCGCGCTGCCGCTGCCGCTGCCCGTACCCCGCCGCTGCCGCGCCGCCTCCTGCTGCTGCCCCGCGCGCCGCTCGCCGCCGTGCCGCAGCCGCTCGCCGCCCGCTCGCCGCTGCCCGCGCGCGCACGCGCGCCCGGACGTGTCCGACGCCCCTCTGTGCCCGCGCGCGTTGCGCCCGGACATGTCCGGCCCCAAACGGGCACAGCCCGGACATGTCCGGCTGTGCCACTGACTACTGGGGCCCAGACATTGTTTAAAATAAATAAATAAATAAATAAATAAATAAATAATTAAATAAAAGAATAAAAGAATTAAAATAGCTAAATAATTAATAATTAATTAATTAACTAATTAATTAATTAACTTAATTAATTCTGTTTAATTAAACTAATTATTAATTAACCTAATTAATCTGTAATTAGATTAATTAAACCCTAATTAACTTAATCAGACACTGACAGGTGGGTCCCACCTGTCAGGTTGACCAGTCAACAGGCCCTGTTGACTGCTGACGTCACAGTGACGTCATGCTGACGTCAGCATGTACTGTTTCGTATAATGTTAATTTAAATAATTTAAATAATTCCAGAAATTAATAAAAACTTTAGAAAATCATATCTTTTAAACCGTAACTCGGATTAAAATAATTTATATATGAAAAACGATCAGAAAAATATGAAGAATCTGAATATGTAATCAAAATGCCTGTCCAACACTCCTAGCTAGGTGAACATGGAACTTTTTGACTGATTTCGATAAATGAATAGTGTTCAACGTTAATAAAATAAATCCAAATAAAATCCTAAATTAACTAAAACATTTAGTTAGGCAGTAAAACACATCTGCATATCATTTTAGGCATGTCATGCATCGTTGTTGCATTTTTGCCGTGAATTTATTGTTTCTTCTCCCCCCTTCTTTCCGGTAGCCTTCGAGACCGACGCAACTCCGGAGACCGACTACTTCCCCGAAGACCCCTCTTTTGCCGCAGAGCAACCAGGCAAGCAAATCCCCTTGACGCATGCCTATATCACCTATTCCTTCTCCCTCCTGCTTGCATTAGAAATTGTTACTGCTTTGCTTTATCCTATTCTGATGCATAGCCTGGTTTTGTAACCTGTTATTGATACCTGCCTGTTATCCAAAATGATTAGTATAGGTTGGGTGGTAAACCATCTGTGGCCCCTCTTCCTTGCTGTAGTTGCTCCGCTTTAGAACCAGTGCCCCGATCGATGTGATCGAACGGGCTGAGACCAACACACCACCGCACATTCCCCCTAAGTCGTTCGACCCTGCAGAGCTGGCATCGAGTGCCGAGGGTGATACCTCTTATCTCACTATCGATGATGCCTCTGTAGAATAGCTATCCGGTTGTGAGTTATCGAGGGTGATTCCTCTTTCATCACTTCCGATAAAGCTTCCGTCGTACAACCTCTCAAGTGGGAATCCATCGAGGGTGATTCCTCGGATTCCCCTCTGGTGTGATGAACACACGGATACTTTACTTTTATTACAGTCCCCGGGTAAAGTCGGGTCGACCCCGAGGGGTACCCGCGAGAGATGTGAAGTCGGGTTGACCGTGAGGGTACCCGCGAGATAATTACGAGGCGCGGCCGGGTAGGCAGAGACTGCCCTAGAGAGGGATGGGCCTGGCCCTTGTTGCACTTCCTCGAGACGGGACGACAAGAGTACTGATTGTCACCGCGAGCTCCTAATAATGCGATAACGGATTTGGGTATTGATCTGAGTGGGTCGTTGGCCCTATACGCACTACCACCACGTGGGATAATGGTTATGGGACCCTCTACGTCATATGTATTAGCCGATAGCTCTGTCAGACGTCCAGTTCAGCATTGTGGGCCTGTCGGGCCAGTGCCATCCAGGATGAGGTGGTGCTCGTCCCGGCTTGTCGCATAACGACCCGGAGTGCAAAGGGCGATGGGCCCAAGACCCCTGAGCACTTAGGATGTAGAGCGGCGGGGACCTCTCTGTTGAGCCTAGGTAGGACTACGTCGTGTCGATTACCCGAGGCCGGGCATTACCCAGCAAGTGTGTCCGGCCAGATGTAATCGAGCGTGCTGGGTAACAGTAGTGCACCCCTGCAGGGAAGTTATCTATTCAAATAGCCGTGTCCACGGTAACAGGACGCTCAGTGTTGTATCCCGATCTACTACTACTTGAACTGGATACGTGATAATTAACTTAAGCTCCGGGATCGCTTTCTCGCAGGGAGTCGAGAAAGGATCTCTAGGCTTTGCTACAACATGCTTGCTACTTTAATTATGTTATTAATCTACACTCTTCTAATGCTGCAAGACCGCTGAAGATGCTAGTCTTCGATAGGCTAGGCCTTCCCCTCTATTCTGGCATTTCTGCAGTATAGTCCACAGATACAGCCCCTTCATTTGATACCGATGCATATTTAATATAGTTCTGATGTCAGTCTTGCGAGTACTTTGGATGAGTACTCACGGTTGCTTTGCTATTCTTTTCCCCCATACCCGATTGATGCGACCAGATGACGGATCCCAGGAGCTAGTTGCTACCGCCGCCGACTGCTACTACTCTTCCGGTGGAGCCTACTACTACGTGGAGACCGACGACCAGGAGTAGTTAGGAGGCTCCCAGGCAGGAGGCCTGTGCCTTTTCAATCTGTGTTTTGTTTTGCCCTGCCTTCTAGGCCTATCCGTTTTACTTTTATATCTGTACTCAGATATCTAATGCTTCCGCTGATGCTTGTATGACATCGAGTTTATGTATTCGAGCCCTCGAGGCCCTTGGCTTGTAATATAAAGCTTGAATTATTTTATTTTGAGTTTAGAGTTGTGTTGTGATATCTTCAAGTGAGTCCCTAGGCTTGATCGTGTGCATTGCGTGTATGATTAGTGCACGATTAAGTCGGGGGCGTCACATCCAGCCTCCCATCCATCCAGATCGGGCCGCCTCGATCGAGTTGAGCCGCTCATGCGTGACGCCGTCTTTTGGGTCGTCGCATGCAGCCATCCCGTCCATCCTCTGTATGATCCTAACACGGCAGCCCACATGCATGTCGTTGCAACGAGCAATTTGATAAAATAGCACACTTTTCCTTGAACATTGATTCAGTGGCACACCTTTTATTTCATTTGATAAATGGCACACTTTTGATTGTTAGCTGGAGAAAATGACACAAACTGATATTTTTCTTCTATTTTCGGGTCTGGGCCCACCATCAGTTTTCCTATGGACGATTTTGCCCTCCCTATCGTTACCCTGCTGGTTCGATCGAACCCCTTCTTGCTCATTCGATCAGAAACACAGGAGAAAGAGAGGCAGAGGGAGACGCAGACCTACCCCGCCGCCTTGCCGGCTTCCTCCTACCCTGTGCTACTAGTTCCCTCATGCCGGCTCGTCGTGCTCCCTCCCCCACCGCCTTGCCGTTCCGCCACCACCATGGCATCGTCTGTCTGTCGACCAAGCACTTAAAATTTAATGCTGCCAAAATTTACTGCTACAGCCAGCCTAGCATATAGCTACATCCATACTGCAAGACAAATCAAACACTGGAAAAAGGCATTGTTTGCTTCATAGCGATCAGCTAATACTATCCTACAAGCAGAAAAATTTCCGCATAGCAATGAGCTACATCCATACACGTTGTATGCTACAAGCGAGGAATACAGTAAAACAACTGTTTGGGAGCATGTTCTCTGATTTTTTTTCAACGGTCACCGGGGGGAGAGTTTCCGACCAGAATATATTGCTCAAAATGGCCATAATGCCAAGACTTTGATCCAGTTTATAAGGGAAACCGGATCGAAAACCTGAACAAGTTGACCCGTTTATGAGGAAAACTGGGCCGAAAACCATACATGTAAGAAAGGTAAAAGAAGATGAGAAAAAATGGACGCCCAGTACAAGGCACGCCTAACTAGTAGACAGAAGGACCACCACCATGAGAGACACAAGTAGAGGTGGGGTGTCGTCGAGGAATCACAATACCAAGACTTTGCAAGCAGCCTAACGCATCGCACTGGCGTGTGTACCGAGCCCCATGGCGCAACTCAGGAACATCCACAATCAATGAGTGCAACTAAACACGAACTGGGAGCTCCGCCATGGAAATTCGGAACGATTAGCAAGTTGGGGAGGCATCTTGCGCCATCAACGAGCAAAGATGAACCGAGACATCACCAAGAGCACGCTACAAAAAAAAGACACATCCGTGACATTATGGCCTGAACAAAAACTTTTTCTGTCATGGTTGTAACACTTCTATGACAATAATTGTGACAAAAACACGTATCATCATAGATGTGGTGGGCTCCTACTTCTATGACAAAAAATTATGACAGAAAATGGGTTTTTCGTCCTGAGCGGGCCGGAGACGCACCCGCATGACATTCTTTGGGCCGTCCATGACGTAAAAAATCGTGATAGAAGTGAGGGCGAGGAACTTTTCGGGGAGTTCCCGGTTACGGTGGGTGGTCGGGGCCGAGCGATGCAGTGTTGTTTGCGCGTTTCTCTCATACGCGCGCGCGTGTGCGAGGCGTTCGCTAACTGAACCCGAGCGAGGCGTTCTCTTACTGAACCCGAGCGATCGATCGATCTCTCGCACTACTACACATACTGAACCCGAGCGACCGATCCCACTGTGTACTGAAGCCGAGCGATCCCTTCGCTGCTAACTGAACCCGAGTGATCCCTTCGCTGCTAACTGAACCCGAGCGATCGCTTCGCTACTAACTGAACCCGATCGATCCTTCTCGCTGCTTACTGAAGCCGATCGAGCCCCCGTGTGAGACGTAGCCAGCCGATGTTGGGTTGCCTCTCGATGAACAGTGCCCGTTGCTGCCGCGCGCGCGATACACGTAGACACGAGTCGAGATACATCGATCGAGCCGGTTGGTTGGCTATGGATGAACAGTTCCCATTGCTGCCGCCCGCTCGTACGCCCCACCCCAGCCGGTGGGTTGGCTGTGGATGAACAGTACCATGGCCGTGTGAAGGTGGTTGGCGCTGGATGAACAGGACCCCGAGGAGGCCGCCACACACCCCAGTCGGTTGGGGGTGGATGAACAGGACCCGGTGGAGGCTGGAGGAAGTCGACGGTGGATGAACAGTAGCTGGTGGAGGCTGGAGGGACGTCGACCGTGGATGAACAGTAGCCCGTGGAGTCCCGTTTTGCGGTACGCCACACTCCTCCCGATGAACAGGACCCCCGTTTCGACCGTAGGCAGTTGGGGAGAAGTCCGTTTCCTCTGTTTTGCGGTACGCCAGAGCCACCCCGATCAACAGGACCCCGTTTCGACCATAGGCGCTCGAATAGAAGTCTGTTTCCTCCGTTTGGCGGTATGCCAGACCCCCAGCCGATGAACAGGATCCCATTTCGACCGTAGGCGGTCGAACAGAAGGTTGTTTCCTCCGTTTTGCGGTACACCAGACCCCGAGTCGATGAACAGGACCCCGTTTCGGCTGTTCCGTCCAAGCCGGTTGGCTCCCGATGAACAGGACGAGTTCTGACCCAGTCGCTTGGCTCCCGATGAACACGATGTGGTTTCCTCCGTTCCGACCCAGCCGGTTGGCTGCCGATGAACACGAGGCCGTTGCTGCCGTCCGTTGCCTCTCCATGTACACAAGCCCTGGCCGTACGTATGCGGGAGTACGCGTTCCAGACCCCGCCCGTATGTACGTACGTGGCCGTATTCTTTGCCGTGTGGTTGTACATACGTGTACACGATTTAGACGGGACTGTCTGAACTGCAACGTCGGGGGCTCAACTACGGCACGTGCCGCTACTTACTCGGCCACGGTTCATCCTTGCAGAGAGACCGATCGACCAGTATGTACGTACACGTTCGCGACCAGACGGACAACGCTACGTACGCTTCGACCAGGTGGGTCCCTGCTGTCAGGGAGGATAAGGAGGCACTTCCTTTCGTGCGAAGATATAGTAGGTGCGTCCCAACTATCAGGGGGAGGAATCATTTTTTTGCGCGTAATAAGGAGGCACTTCCTTGCGTGCGAAGATGTAGCTGGTGGGTCCAGCTGTCAGCCTCACCGCGTACAGTCCTCTTCTGATGGCTGCCATTCATTGACCATGTTGACTACGCCGCGCCGAGAGCACCAAGGCGGTGGACGACGATGAGGCCTAGGAAGGGAACGACGCGGAGCCGGGGAAGACGCGGCAGTGGATGCCCACGCGGATGGGAGTACGAGGGTTGACTGGTTCGGTTGCGATGTGAGGCTGCCATCACTGGAGAATAACAGGGGCTGTGAGTGAGTAGATGGAAGGCCTGGCCAGCGGTAGGAGTAGGGTGGGGCAGTGAGGCCTGCGCGGCAGCACAGCCGGCCACGGGAGGTAGGAGCAGGCGGTCCCGCCGGCGCTGGTTTGGGCGGCTGGAGCAAGAAGATCAGAGATTGAAGAAGCAGCACGGCCGTTGGATTAGCATCCAACGGTCACTGCTGCTAGAATCGTTTGTTGAGTAAGTTGACGAAGCCCTGCGTATGCGTCAACCTAGTAGGCCCACAAGTCAGCCTCCCAATCTGGTGGGTCCCAGTTGTCATGGGTAGGAATCGTTTTTTTCGCGTAATAAGGAGGCACTTCCTTCCGTGCGAAGATATAACATGTGGGTCCCAGCTGTCAGGGGGAGGAATCATTTTTTTCGTGTAATAAGGAGAAACTTGCTTGCGTGCGGCCATGGACCATGTGGGTCCATACTGTCAGCCTCTCCATGTACATCCCTCTTCCGATGGCTGTCGTTTGTTGACCACGTTGACCATGCCGCGCCGAGAGCACCAACGCGGTGGACGACGGCGAGGCCCAGGAAGGGAATGACCCGGAGCCAGCGAAGCCACTTCAGTGGATGCCCATGCTGAGGGGACTATCAGGGTTGACTGGTTCGGCTGTGGTGTGTGGCCTGTGTCGCCAGAGAATAACATGAGGTGTGGGTGAGTAGAGGGATGGCCTGGCCAGCGGTGCGAGTAGGAGGGGGCGGTGAGGCCTGCGCGGCAGCACTGCCGGCCACGGGAGGCGGGAGCAGGCGGTCCCGCCAGCGCTGGATTGGCCAGCTGGAGCAAGAAGATCAGAGATTGAAGAAGCACGACGGCCGTTGGATTGACATCCAACGGTCACTTCTGCTAGAATCGTTTGTTGACTAATATATAATAAGTAAAGAATTCTTGCATACGCGTCAACTTAATAGGCCCACAAGTCAGCCTCCCAATCTATGGCGGATAACATACAACCCATTTGCTATTTTTTTAAATAATTTGCAGCACATTTGCAAATTCTTATGCAATTTATTGCAGTCCATTTTCTTTTTGTTGGCCAGGACCAGGGCTAAAAATTTAAACAAAATTTTGCATATTTCGGTGGGGTCCAAACTATTTTTAATCCTGAAATGTCGAGCCAGATTTAAAGTAATTTCAAAATATATTTAAATTAGGTTAAAAACCAATGAATTTTGAAATCTGAAAATGTGAAAAAAATAGAAATTTGAAAGTAATTGCCAATTTGTTGTGTGTTTTTTATATTTACAGCCCATTTCATAGCTTTAAGATTTGCAGCCGTCTTGAAAGATTTGCAGCCCATCAGGGCGGAGAAAAACAAGTTGGCCTGGGTTGGGTTGACCTCGATTGGGTATTCATCAGGAAAAAAAACTGGGCTAGCCATTTTCACAAAGAAAAAAATAGTTGGGCTGGTCATGTGGTAAACATAAAATAGAAGCCTGGGCTAGACGGACACAACCCAGTTGATACCCTGCTCCGTCTCAACAATAACAAAAAAAAACTGTTCTAGCTGCTAGGTCCCAGGTGTCAGCCGCTCTTGTGCAGTTCTCTTGTCTATTGACTATACGCTGACAATGTCGTGGGTCCCAGATGTCAGCAAACCACTAGGAGGAAGCATTTTTTTTGCTTGCTGTAACAATGAGGCACTTGCTTGCGTACGGCCATGGACATGGTGGGTCCCTACTGTCATCCTCCCCACGTACAGTCCTCTCATAATTCCTCTCGTTTGTTGACCATGTTGACAAAGCCAGACGGCGGCAACGCGGCGAGCGCACCAAGGCGCGCGGTGGACGACGGTGAGGCCTCAGACGGGAACGAACAGGAGCCGGGGAAGATGCGACAGGGAAGTCACGGGCAAAGGGGAGTACGAGGGTTGACTGGTTCAGGTGCGGGGTGGGGCTGACGTCGCCGTTAACGGTTTAGGAGACGGTAGGGCGGGGATGCGTGCGCGGAGGCGCATGCAGCCATGGGAGGCGGGAGCAGGCGGCCCCGCCGGCGCTGGTTTGGTTTTGGCGGCTGGAGGAAGAAGAGACTGAAGAAACAGGACAGAGTGTACAAGCAACAGGAGTACTTAACAACGTTAACTGAAAGCAGCAGGAGCACTTAACAACCAGAGCTGAAAGCAGTATGAGTACTTATACAGGTTCAACCGTACAAGGCACGCCTCAAACAGTGCTACTTTGCCTACTATTAACGAAGGGTGAGGCCACCAAGCCCCAGGACAAGGCCTAGGCGCCACCCCGCACATCGACAACTTTCTGAAAGCGGCTTCATCTCGCAATGTGGTCAATAAACAGGATATTCGCTTCAGAGCCATGGAAAAGCATGAACATAACCTTCTGTCCTATTATCCAAGATCGACGGGCCTTCATGATTTGAGACCACCCATGAATAATTATCTTTTCACCTCTAAGGGAAATGGAGTAGGTCGACATAAACATCATGTTGTGACCAAGCGCAAGTCTGAGTCGACCATGGCCATGCATCTGTATATGAACAATAAAACTGGGCAGTTTCTGTTTCAAGAAGAAGAACACAGCTGTAAAACTGTGTATAAGCAAGAGTATATGAACAACATATATAACAGAAAATAGCTCGTACCATCAGTTTCTTGACACAATTGGACCTGTTCAACGTGTGCACCAGTGGCACACATATCCCACGTGGCCTTCCACCATTGAAATGCCCCACAAGGTCCTCAAGACGATCAATAAAGTGTAGGAATTGGTGGATGTCGTCCCAGTCGACTTCGGTGCCATCAGTAACCGTCAAGTTCTTATCAAATAATAGACGAGTAGTGTCCTGCACTTTGTAATAACCTACGCGTGTCACCAATTATAAGAAATATTAGTTAGAAGTAACATCATTGTGAGAGAAGGGAATCACAAATTGTTGCTACTTCTAAAGTCAAATTGTGATCAGTTAGACAGAATAGGTGGATTACAAAGTAAAAGAGGCCACATGCAAGAACCAGATACAAAACTAACATGGATGAACCACTGGAACTACGTCGGGGTGGAAGGTCACAGGGAAGATAAGACCAGGTTCTGCTATTTCCATGAACATTGGTGTGCCAACTTTCAGTCCGTAACACTTGACAAAGTTTATCCAAGTTTGGCCATAAAAAAAGGAGCGATGTTCTTGGTTAATGAACCCAACTGTGAGCTTATATCCATGGCATGTCTCCAATGTGACCATTCTACTGGTGTATTCAGTTATGGCAAGGCCGACCTTCTTGAGTACATGTGTTCTGGCAGAGCAAGGGATGCACTGCAGGAAAAATAATATGAGAACACAATTTATTCGCTATCCAAATCGAGAAATAATTTCCTCTTTCACGTCAGTGTTCAGCATGGTAATAGTACCTTTTATCCAAATATAGCAATCCAAATTTTCAAATTAGTCGACAGCATGTTCAAAAACCCCAACCCTACCTGATAGAAAAGAGGATTCTAGGAACATACCGTGCGATTTTTGAAATCCTGTGTTAGGATGAGAAGGAACAAGTCTGGCGTCTCGCCAAGGGCGCAGAAACCTGTAGGGTCCTCGCACTTTGGGCACTGCAAATGAAACACACTAGATTCAGTACGAAGAAAAATGCATCAACGGCGGCGGTTGCCATCCTAGGATTACCGGCGACAAAGGGACAAGGATTTATCAGGGATGGATGACGATTTCGTACCTGGTTCTCCATGAGAAAACCCTAAGCAATCGCCAAGAGGTGGTTTTCTCTAAACAAGCAGACGAGGGAGAAGGGGATTTAGGTCGAGTGAAATAATGCTGCTTCGTTCGTCGAGCTTACTGCTAATGCTGGAAAGGTGGGGTTTTGTGATTTGATGGCTCATTGAGCATTACTACGGTGCTACGACCGGGGTGAGTCTACCGTTCAGTTGTGCACTCTAATTTGGTGCATGGCATGTGGACCTGGTTGCTGGATGTCCCGCACATCAGCGAAATGAAGTAGAAAGGCAGGAGTAACTAGTTACGCATAAATATTTTCTTGATAAGAGAGATACTACCTCTGTAAAGAAATATAAAAATCTTTTATATCACAACTTTATAAATAAGAAAAATCAAGGGGAATATATATACATAAATATGGGGTTCGGATATATATATATATATATATATATATATATATATATATGTTTTTTAGAATAAAATACTCAGATAGGCTGACGACTCTTGACTTTGGGCCACAGGCCAGTGGGCATGCATGTTTGAGGGCCCATGTGTTCTAAGTCAGCGCATTTCAACCCATATATATTGCATCCGATAGGGACGATGCTGGTTTTAGATGCTGTCGCAAGGAGAAGACAGAAAATTGAATAAAGCACGGCAGCTGTTAGACTGAAATCGAATGACAGTTCCTAACCAGCAATCAGAGTTGCAATTCTTTCAGGATGTCCAACGTGATATACGCTAGTACTACTTATACACACAGGACACTTGTTTCACCATGGCATATATTACATCAAAAGCTCTCGGAGGATAGATCAGTTCGGCAGTTGCGTACTGCTACTGAAGAATTTCAAAGTTGATTAGGACCAGATCTCCTTGCAGAGAAACTTCGATTCTGACATCATCCCCAACTGCAAGATTTGATTGAGTTTTGAACCTTGACCATCCTTTAGCATCAATCATCATGTGACCATCCTTTCTACTTAATTACGGTATATTGCGCAGGTTCATTCACACCAAGGCTGCGCATGGTAAGAGAAACTTGGCCACGGTCGCCCAGATTATTGAACGACTCCCTCATTGCTCTAGGAATTTTCTGTTTGCAAACAAGAGGACATACGCAAACAGTTAGATCAACATGGTGAATCATGTGAAACAACATGGAAAGACAAAAGAGCGAAGCACTTGGGCTGCCAGTGCTTACCAAAAAGGTGGAGATGTCGATTTTTGTAAGGACTTTGGAGTATGCAGTGCGAACTGCAGCCCAGTCTGTTGTCGGTGCAAGTGCTAGTTCCATTGCCGCTGCACGGGCCGGAGCAGATGAAGTGCAAGTTCAAGTGTTGGTGCAGGTGCCGGAGCCATTGCTGGTGCTTGTGGCGGTGCAACTGGTAGTGCCACCGCTGCTGCCGGAGATGGTGCTCCTTCTGGAGCTGGTGCCGGTGTCGGTGCACGATCCTCTGGTACATCAGCCTGATCCGCTGACGCGGTCGGTGCCCAATCCTCTACTGGATCAGACTGAGATGCTGCCGCTGTCAGTGCTAGAGCCAGTGCCGGTGTCGGAGCAGGTGTCGGTGCTCGATCTGCTGTGGCTGCTGATGCTGGAGGTGGTACCGATGTGCGAGACAGCAGCGCTCGTCTCTGGTCTGCTTTGATTTCAGACTGCAACTTTGTAACTTTGCTACGCATCCTTCTTAAGCGAGAGTGCACATGAGCAATTCGAACTTCCTCCGGCTCCGTGACCTGGATCCAGTCCTTTTCTTTCCTTATTTTAAAGGCGACAAGGACTAATTCTAGCGGGTTTGTTAAAGTAAACTGCAGTTGATCAGAGGGCTTCAGATTGTACTCAGACAACAGACGGATCCAATTGTGTCCACTAATATAAGTGATGGACAGTGCCTTCGTTATTGACACATCATAAGAAGTGAAACCTGCTAAAATAACCATCATAGAGCAAACCAAACGGTTTATTCTGTAACGAATATGACATGGCAAAACCCGCATCGTAAAATTGCAGCAAAAGTAAGAAAACATGACAATTAATCAATGAGATTTACTTTATATGACACGACTTAATCCTTACCAGGAAATCACTATCTTCAAGTTCTAAATTGAAGGTTGTTCGTCCAATTACGGGTGGCATGCAGGGCCCCTCCTTACTCCCACAAGCAGGACAGTCCAAAGGTCGCGACAACTCGTATGGAGCGAACATTCGCGGGAATGGAAATCCTGGTGGGTGCGATAAACCCTGCAATGCATACATATATTGGAGTGTAACCATAACTGATGTATACTCCCGCCGTCCACAAAAATAAGATGATCTGGATATTTCAAAATATACAGACTGAATTGAGTGGACAAACACACCAAAATGTGTCTAACTCTATATACATCTGATTCATAAAAAATGTAAACATCTTATGTCTTTGAACAGAGGGAGTACTGTACTGGCATGAAAAAACACAGATATCAAACAACCGAAATTGGTATTATAGGTTCACCATTTCTAAAACATTAACATAGAGTGTTCTCAGGATTCACCACAAAACAAAAGCGGCAGTACTAACCCATACAGGGTTCACACACACAAATCAAGTACTGAACAATATTACTTACTACACACAAGCCAAGTTGCACTAATTAAACTCTGCAGACTATTTCTTGCCACTGACCTACGGGATGTGCCCCACATAACTGACTAGGCCATGGACATCGTGAGAGATGTCTATCGGCACCTTCGCCATCCCGTCAACCTTGGAGAACCTAACAGTGTGGTCTTTCCACTCATAAACATGCCGATGAAGACATGCCGCGTCAGATTTGTTGGGAAGCTTTACAAGAACCACACCCTTCGTAATCGCAGGCACAACTACGAAATTGTTGTGGTGAAGTACACCCTCGAGAACACGCCTGACAACAATGCTACAGGAAAACACGGCAGCTGGATAGTTTAGTAGTGCTTGAGAACTTCATCTCCACAGCGGACCTGGTTCTAATTGAAACAGAAACCAATATTTTACTACTGCCTCCGTTCACAAATACAAGATGATTTTCTATATTTTACTCCATATAAGACTACATATAAGCACAGAAATGAGTGAACAAAGACACTAAAACATGTCTACATCAGATACACAAAAAAGTTAGAACATCTTATATCTATGAACAGAGCGATTACTTACAATACCCATAACACAAGTTACTGAGGGTACTATATTCTCTTCCTATAGCTAGCGATGATGTTCATAAAGTAGTTGAAAGTAATCCATAAGAAATCTGTGTTATGTGCAAAAATCATATGCATGTCAACCTCTCGCATGTTTTGGTCAAAAGAGACATTTAGAACAGTCATTTGGCACACAAAAACCACATGAAAGATCGCCCAGAAAGTTATACTACTAGTACTACGTGTACATTACACAAACATTGCATATTAGCATGCACTTGCAAGTTAGATCAGAAAACACGATCAAGATCGCCAAAAAGATCGTCAACACGAGATATTACCTCGACTGGCTTAACGAGGGATCCCGGAGAGGTGGCCTTGGCCAAGGCAATGGCCTTGAGCTTGTCTGTGGTCATCTCGACGGGGTGCTTGCGCTTCTTCAGACTCTGAGCCTCGACGGTTTTGGCCAGAGCCATAGACATCACTTTGGCCGGTGCTCTAGGGTCCATCAAGAAACTATCAAATAGAAATAAAAGGAAAGAAAACGATAATTAGAAACCCAAAAGAAGAACAGAGAGGGAGTTAGGATCGGTCGTGGGGTTGCAAAAGATGACTAGAACGGAAGTATAGCAGCACCATTGATGCGCTCACCTTTCCTTCTTTGGGAGAGAAGAACAATGGCAGAAGCGAGTTGGGGTTTTCTTGAAGAAATGAGGAACAAGATGAGGGAGAAGCGAGTGGGGTTTTCTTGAAGATAGGAAGATGAGGAAGAAGAGTGAAATGATGGTTGCTTCGTCCGTCCAACTTACTGCTGGAAAGGTGGGGTTTTGTGATTTGACACCTCATGGGGCATTACTGTGGCGCTACGACCGCGGTAAGTCCACTGTGCAGTTGTGCACTGTAGTGCGGAGAAATTTGGTGCATGGCAAGTGGACCCCGATGCTGGTTGTCCCACACGTCGGTGAAAGTGAGTAGCAAGGTTCCCGACGACCGTGGAGGAGGATCCGCGCGGTAGAGCGTCTCCACTATTTCTTAAAAAAAATACTTTTTTGATTACAGCAAGCGTTTCCACTCTTATGACGGAGGAGTGCGAAACACGGCAGCCACTTGAACTTATACTACTAGTACTCCTACTACTAGGCATCTGCAGTGGTTCATACAACAGTCTTATCTTGTTGCCAATGTAGTAAGATATGATGATAAAAAAATTATGTATAGTAAACTGATTATACCACCTGAACAAAAGTAACTGATTATAAATAAATCTGTTGTGAGGGATATTGTTGTGAGTGTTTCAGCATATTTTTGGTTTACATCGCGGCTAGTATTCATGAATATGGTCCTGGGTGGGTCCCCTGCGTGTACGTGCCTTCTATCCCGTGCTACCTCGGCGTACAGTCGACCTGTGGTGGAGTACTATTATTTTTAGCAGACAAGGCAACCAGAGAAGTAGAATTAAGGGATGGAGGCGGCAGCTGCTCCGGAAGGGTGTCTCCGGAGGATTGACATCCAGTGGCATGCTGTGCGCATGTCACCTATGAATAGTAGTGTAACATGCCCATTTTTTTAATGTCCGATCGAGAATGAACGGTGAGATCAATGTCAATAGTACTCGGGGTACAGTGCACGAAGAGTATGCTGCTATAGTGCTCGACTGAACAGGAACCATACGAAGCACGACTCTATAGTGCTCTGTGCTACAGTGACTGTTCTGGACCGTCTGAGTTTGATCCAACGGTCATGTTACGCCATGACATGCCCATGCAGAGGACGCCTAAACAGCAGCGAAGTGCCTCTGCTTCTCTAGGCGCACGATGGTGGTGATGCAGGGTGCCACCGCCCGCAGAGCCCGCTCCCGGTCGACGGGAGCCAGCTCGTCAAAGACGGCGTCCAATGGCACAAATGGATTCCGGCGCCCGGAGAGGATTTGCCCGGCAACGGCGACGGCCGCCTGCACCCCCTCCTTGTCCAGCGCCGCCCCCACCACCGCGCGGAGACGGTTTAGCTCCTCGGAGATATAGGTGAAGAAGGAGACCAGGTCAGGAAGCCGCAGCTTGTTGAAGTTGATGGGGTGGTCGAACGGGTTTAGCCCGACGGCTGGCATGGTCGCGCTGGCACGACGGTAGGCATCGCGCAGCTGCAACACTTGCATGGCAACATGGTCTAGCAAGTGGTTGAGGTGATCCTGGACCTCGTCACGATCAGCCCGCTCGCACTCCAGCCAGCTCACCATCAGGGCAACCTGGCCACCTAGGGTATCTCCCGCTTTCTGCAACAACGTCGCCGACGCCTCAAGCATCTTTGTGGTGGACTCCTGCCGCTTTTGAAGCTCCGTGAACTCCCACTCATAACGGAGGAGCATGGCACTCTTCTCCTCCCTGAGCTCACGGATCTCCATGTCCTTGGCCCTGAGCTCCGCATCCTTGGCCTGGAGCTCCTCTATCAGGCGCCTCACCTCAGACTCCGTGATCTGGTGCGCCGCCATGGAACCCGGTAGAAGCAGTGGGGAAAGGAAGCAAAGGGGGAGAAACGGCCGGAAGGCAATGCAATCTACGGGAAGGTGGAGGGATCGGGGTAAATCTTTTGGTTTTCACCATGGGAAACCCCAGTCGATGCCTTTTCACATCAGGGAGCCGTGGGTTTTACTGGCAGAGTCATCATGACTAATTCCTGCCGCGCCTGCTCCCATAAAAAAAAAGAATCCCGCCTCGCCCAAGGACCAAAGCAACGCAGCGGTGGATAGTATTTTAATTTACCTAGCGGCAAGGAGGGAAAAAATGCTTGAAAAAACAAATGTGGCGGCGGCCTAGCTGATTGGTCGCACTAGCCCAACTAGCTAGCCACCGTGCTTGTACTCGGCGGGAAAGGTGGGGTTTTGTGATTTGACGACTCATTACTTCGACGCTACGGCCGAGGAGGACCCAGAAACCGCGCGGTAGGGTGTCCCACACTCCCACCGTCCCACGTCTCAGTAAGGAAGAAAATATGCGTGCACCACCGGGGAGGATCCAGAATCCACGCGGTAGGGTGTGCCACGTCTCAACACGGAGGAAAATGTGCGTGTAAAAATATATGAGACGTAGCTATGGTAAGAATTTGGGACCCAGCCAGTGGGTCGAAAACACCCCATTAGCCACACAGCTTTGTCATGCTAACGTGGCACAGAGGATAGGTGTGGTTAGCTCCGTCTCGACCAGCCACGAGGTCTCTTTTTCCTAGGCGATTCATCTATTTTCCAAGCATTTTTTAGTTATAATAACACCATGGCCAGCTCGCAGACATGGGACCAGGCAGTAAGTGAGTCAACGTTCATGCACGTGCTGACGAGCCACTCCCTCTACTCTACTCAATGTGATACAGTACAGTATAAAATCAAGTTATGCGATAAAGCCAACAACCGTGGCTATTTCTGGCTATCGACGTACGCTTTGTAGTCCAGGTTGCCAGCTCGAAACTCATCCTTCTAATTTTTTTATTTTTAGGTCCAAATTTGTTCCATGATGAGTGGGACCCCCGTGTGTTGTTTTGATATTTCTGTGTACGAGGGATTTTTTGCACAAACACTTTGCGCGATTAGACAAGTTACGGCACCAGTTACACGTATTTTACAAGTTTAGGAACAAAAGTGAGCGGCGGAGAATATCACGTGCTCCCCGCGGCTTCGATGCTACGGTGATACAAGATTCTACGTCGTTGGATCTGATATCCAATGGCATGTGAGTAGTCTTTGTACTTTTGCGCAAGTCCCAAACTCTTCGAGGGCTTTTTTGCAAAAAAAGCATACAGACCTCTGTGAGCCGCTGGATCTTGGATCCAACGGCCCCCAGGAGCTCGTATCACGGTAGCATCTAAGGTGTGGGAGAACCCTATATTCTCACGTATGAGAGAATATAAGGTGCTCCCCGTAGCTTAGCCGCTACGGCGATACGAGCTGCTAGCAGCCGTTGGATCTGAGATCCAATGCCATGTGCATAGTATTTGTACTTCTGCGCAATTCCCAAACTCTTTGAGGCCTATATTTCAAAAACATTCATACCTCCTAATGGGAGCCGTTAGATCTCCTGGGAGCTCGTATCACCGTAGTATCTACGGTATGGGAGCACCTCATATTCTCCCGCGCGAGAGAACATCAGGTGCTCTCGCTGCTTGGATGCTACGGTGATATAAGCTTTGAGGCGGTTCGATCTGAGATCCAATGGCATCTGAGTATAGTCTTTGTACTTGTGAGCAATTCCCAAACTCTTTGAGGTTTTTTTTGCAAAAACCATTCGGACCTACTAGGAGCCGTTGGATCTGAGATCCAATGGCTTTGAGGAGCTCGTATCACCACAACATCTAAGGTGTGGTAGCACGTGATATTCTTATAGACGAGAGAATATTAGGTGCTCCCGCATCTTAGATGCTATGGTGATACAAGCTTCGAGGCCGTTGGATCTGGGATCCAATGGCATCTGAGTAGTTTCTGTACTAATTGTGTGCAATTCCCAAACTCATTAACATTTTTTTGCAAAAATATTCAGACCTCGTGTGAGCCGTTGGATCTCAGATCTAACGGCACACAAGAACTCGTATCACCATATAGCATCTAAGGTGGGAGCACCTGATATTCTCCCGGGGGGTGGGGGCACAACCCATCGGTGTTTGGGAGGGTGGGGCCAAATGTTTAAAAAATATAATCTAAACCCTCCTAAAAAAAGACCTTCACAATTTTATCTAAGGTTGGGGGTAACTGGGGGGTTACTCCCCCCCGACAATCTACATGGCTGCGCCTATGCAAGAGGCATAGAGCGAGCGTCTATGTGTGAGAGAGATGACGCGAGGTTAATCGAGTCATATGTAGAGGGAGAGATCGAGTTAGTGTGGGCTAGCATACACTCGAATGAGAAAGACGATACAGAGAGGTATCGTTTGACGAAGCTGTAGTGAGGGCTGGAGGGAGATAGTTACCGAGAGAGTGGCCTAGATAGACTTTGTGTTTGTGCGCGCAGCGTGCATGGAGTTTTTTTACAGAGGCAACATATGTGTCTAGAGGGAGAGAGGGAGGGCGATATAGAGGGAGAGAGAGAGAGAGAGCTCGTCATGGAGGGCCCGACGAGGTTGTGTTAGAGAAATACATTTGTTGAGAGCGTGAGGGCGGGTGTGAGATAAATGGAGATCAAAACATGAAGAGAAATACTGAGCGTGTGTCAGATACCAATAGCTCTATTAACAAAGAGATGAAGATCGATCGATACAGGAAGTATGTGTGGTGAAGGGGGGAGGGGGGGGGGCGATGGACAGACCTAAACACAACATTTGAGTGTACATAGTAGTAGACTTAATATTCACATTTCAGTTTAGTGTACATTATAAACATTGCATTGAGGACCATGTATGGCTTACATTTTATTTTTGAATTCGTGCCATACATGCATGGATTGGAAAAGTGGATGCACTATACTGACTCGTTTGTTGTTGTATTTGTGTGTGTGTGGTCATATGCTTGAATACATACAAAGTTTTCTCACCACCATACCGTTCATCTTTTAAATTTGAATTTGCATTAAAAAACCTAGTGTGGATATACCATGAAATGTGAAATCCACGTTGAGATCACTATATCACAAACTCACTCTAATTCCAGAACTCGTCATAAATCAATTACCGTCCCTTTTGGAATGACCAATTATTTGCAAGGAAAATACGGGCATTGTAATACATATAGATTCGTTCGCCAATTTTAAAAAAGATTCCTTTTGCATTCTCGAATGGTAACACCCGACGGCGTACCAACCAGACCGGGCTCGTGTCGTGGTGGTGGCATGCATGGTATGCTAGCCAACCCCAACCAAAAGAACCGCGATAAAACTTTGCGCCTCCACTCGAGCCTCCGCGTTTCGAATCGAAATATCTGGCGGCCAAAATTCCAGCCCTGCGAAATTCCCCTTATGTCCCCGGTTCATAATGACTACTCTTACTACTACCGATGAACACTAGAGGAATGCTTTAGTAACTAGCCCACGTTACCTACCATGCCGAGCACGTTCAAGTCCCTCGGTCGCCGCTACCCAAGGTCACCCATCAACTCCATTGCCTACTACACTAGGATGAGTATAGAATGGAGCTTCATTTGTTTGTGCCTACTACCTCCGTCCTGGTTTATTGGTCCTCTTCGCATTTTGTGCTAAATTTTGACCTTACATTTAACTAACAAAATGTTAATGCATGTAACCAAAAATAATATCATTATAAACTATGTTCAAATATGAGTCGAACGACATAATTTTTGTTGACATGCATTATTATTAGAGTATGACGCAATGCACCGGTATGTAGGGAGTATCTTTTTACTCTGCATATATAATTTGTTTGAAGTCTAACTAAGCACTGTTTGACCAAATTCTATCTTAAAAAATATGAACATCTACTACAACACTAAAGATGTATCGCCTGAAAGTTTATTTCATGATGCATGTAATGATATTGTTTCGAATCCTGGTTTTTAAATTCCAGAAAATCCAAAACTCACCTGAAATTCTTGAAACTGCGCATGGTCTTGTGATACGGCACAAATAGGCTGTGGTAATTTTTTTGTTCAATTTGAGACAAGCTGCTTATGAAAAGTTGCACACATGAACAGCCAAGGTATTTTGGAACAAAGAGCTGTCACGTTAACGCGAACGGTTCACTAATATATTCAAACCGTGGGCATTAGACCAGCGTGCTGCCACGTGTCCCGCTTCTCATAGGCAGGTGTCGTCCGAGCAAGCGTGCGAGCAGGCCACTGCGCAGGCTCACCGGGAGGCGAGCCCTTTGACCAGCCTCCGCCACCCACCTTCATCCCAACCACACCCACTTTTAATGGCGCCCGCGCCACAGTTTAAATCACCGCCGCACTCCTCGCTCTCGCTACAGTCTTCTCTCTGCCTCTCCGATTCTCCTGTCATCTGCCTCCAATCAGCCTGACCTCGCCGCATGCCATGGCGCATCATGATGGGCTACCCCTAGTCTTCCAGTTTCCTGAGGAAGACCCTAATGAGGTTTCGGACGAGCTTGACCTGGCCGTGCGGGAAGTCACCAGAAGATCGCCTACGCAGTTTTCATGGCATCCCGAAAGCTCCACCATTACTTCCAGGAGTGCTCGGTTACGGTAGCATCCGAAGTGCCATTGAATGACATAATCAACAATCGTGACGCCACAGGGCGCATAGCCAAATGGGCTATAGAACTTCTCCCCTTCGAAATCATCTATCGACCACGCCGAGCTATTAAATCTCAAGTTTTGGCTGATTTCGTGGCGGAATGGACGGAAGCCGAACTCCCCAGGGAGTACAACACATACTCACATTGGACGATGTACTTCGACGGCTCCAAAATGCTCGCAGGACTGGGGGCTGGAGTGGTCCTCACATCCCCCACGGGCGACAATATTCGGTACATACTCCAGATCATGTACATCGACTCCAACAACGCAGCCGAATACGAGGCTCTGCTGCACGGACTTCGGATGGTAGTGTCAATGGGCATACAGCGGCTCGAGGTACGGGGAGATTCTAATCTTGCCATCTCTCAAGTTAACGGCGAATTCGACGCAAAAGACCCAAAAATGACAGCATACCGCAACGTCGTCCTGAAGATCTCCGCCCGCTTCGAAGGACTGGAGTTTCACCATATACCTCGGGACAGCAATCAAGCTGCGGATATCCTGGCTTGAATGGGCGCTAAGCGCGACCCCGTCCCCGAGAACACCTTCTTGGAACGACTTTTCAAGCCATCCGTGGTGTGGCAGGAGAACGCCCAGGGCTCGGACACCAATACCCCAGGAGGGTTCGTCCCTCCACCTATTGAACCAGATAGTGGAATTATCGGGGGCTCGGCCATCGCAATGACAACTTCGGCTCACGAAGCCATGGCGGTAATCGCGCCATGGACCGAGCCTTTCCTCGCCTACCTCCTCCGCCAAGAATTACCGGCTGACCAGACTGAGGCCAGGCGTATCCTTCGACGATCTAAAGCCTATAAAGTCCACGAGGGAGAGCTATATAAGAAAAGTACTACTGGCGTCCTCCAGAGATGTATCTCCGAAGAGGAGGGAAGGCAGCTTCTGGCCGAGATTCACGCTAGCATGGGCGGTCACCACGCGGCAGCTCGGGCCCTGGTCACCAAGGCTTTCCGAGTAGGGTTCTTTTGGCCCACTGCCCGAACAGACGCCCAGACATTGGTCCAACATTGCGTTGGATGCCAGCTCTTTGCAAATCAGAGTCATATGCCCCCCACGGCCCTTCGGACGATCCCAATTACTTGGCCTTTCGCGGTCTGGGGGCTGGATATGGTTGGACCACTTAAAGGGGGGACCAAGAAAAAAAATATCTACTCGTCATGGTAGACAAATTCACTAAATGGATCGAGGCAAAGCCGGTCACTTCAGCCAAGTTTAAGCCAGTCATCGACTTTATATCCAGCGTCGTACACCGCTATGGTGTTCCCCACAGCATAATAATGGACAACGGATCCAACTTTACCGCCCAGGAAGTCAAAGATTGGTGCGCTAATTTAGGCATTAAGCTCGACTATGCCTCAGTGTATCACCCATAGTCTAATGGACAGGTCGAGAGAGCGAATGGCCTGATCTTGAGCGGCATTAAGCCTCGTTTGGTCCGATCTTTGAAAGACTCCGGCTGCCATTGGGTTGAGGAGCTCGACTCCGTACTGTGGGGCCTACGCACCACTCCTAATCGATCCACGGGCTACACACCATTCTTCATGGTATATGGGGCAGAAGCCGTCCTCCCCTGCGACCTTATTCACGACGCCCCTCGGGTGCGTATGTACGAAGAAAAGGAGGCCGAGCTGGATCGGCAAGATGACCTGGATGCCTTGGAAGGCGAGCACGACATAGCTCGGGCTCGTTCTGCTTTTTATCAGCAGCAGGCCAGACGCTATCAGAGCAGGGAAGTACGGGCGAAGGCCTACAATGTTGGCAATTTAGTCTTGCGCCTCCCGGAGAAGCAGAAGCATAAGCTGGCGCCCAAATGGGAGGGGCCCTTCATAATCGACCAAGTACTCATGGGCGGGGCGTACCGCCTCCACGACCTGACGGACGATCGCCTCGAACCCAACCCATG
Organism: Elymus sibiricus; assembly: GCA_039707655.1. Taxonomy (NCBI): domain Eukaryota; kingdom Viridiplantae; phylum Streptophyta; class Magnoliopsida; order Poales; family Poaceae; genus Elymus; species Elymus sibiricus. The sequence goes on along the minus strand of CM077664.1, from coordinate 301,163,508 downwards.
GAATGCAGCTCGGCTGCGACGTTTCTACGGCTAGTCCCGCAAACTTACCTTGTTCGATTTGTCCTTTTCGGATCTTCATCTTTCTAGTCAATAGTCTCTCCCGGGTTGTGTTCGGAAATGCCGAATTACGTTAAATTCTTCTTCGGCAAACATCTTTGAATGTACCACACTTTGTTACCTGCTGGCTTCTTTTACGAAGCTCGTCAAATTTCATTTATGCAATCATCCGTTTTTTACGTGTTTGCAACCTTCCTGCGTCGTTCTCAAGCCACTATATGCATCAACTTGACTTAAGATTTGGCCAAGCTGGGTTGCCTCGCTCCTGTGTTTACCCCCTATGTTCCCGATTGTTCGGCTAGGGAGTAAAGGGAGCACCTCTGCGATTGTTACGTCCGGATTTCCCGGGTACGTACCTCAGACGGGTGAAGCCGAAAGCTAGCGTCTTAAGACAACAAGTTGGTCGGCCACGGGGGGAAGTGAAAATAATTGATACCTATCACCAAATTTCCGGGGTATTTTCCCGAAGTAACCGTCCCCGTCTAAATTCGGGTACTCGGTTATCCATCCACGGATAACGTGGTCACCTGACGAAAGGAACCCATAGCGGAACTATTTTCGTCGGAAGATGTTTCTTACGTTAATCAGTAATATAACATAACTCCCCGAGCACATTTTTGTCTATTTGCACCAAATGGCCGGATTGCCTGGTTTTCCAAAGTATCTTTCCGATGTTCTCGGATTACATAGTAGGAAAACACTCCTTGGCTTCTGGTCGAGGAGGCAGAAGCCGATGGCCGGTTAAGACAACGTTTTTTATGCACGGTTTGGAGACTATCCTATGTAAAGTACATAGGTACATAGAATCGACCTATCACTCTTGATCTAGACCATCTATTATGGTCTCCAGAGCACAATCTGCTTGGGACAGCCGAGCTGCGGGCATAACCTGGTCATATACCAGATGCATGGGCACTTCCTGCCCATCTGGCCCTACCGGCCCAACTCTCGCTAAATGCTCTGGTTCTAGCTTGGTGAATCGGGTCTTGATCATCACCCACGCTTCCCGTGCTCCTTCACGACAAGATGACATCTTCCATAACTCAAAGCGGCGCCGAGCTCCTTTGAAGCGACTCGCGAGTTCGGCCATCCCTTCCGGAGCCACTTCGCCAGGCCACAGTGCTTTGAACATGCTCTTCATGGCTCTCCGGGCCCGCTCATGTACAGCGGATAGCTCCTTCAGCAGGTCCCGCCCGAAGGAACCGGCTTCCTCTTCGGGACGCCCGGTTAGCAGAACTACAATAAGACGTGGCATTGTTCATCTAGCTTCCGTATCTGTTCGGTTATTGAACGGGCGACTTAGATTGCACTTACCGAACATGCCTGTTTTCAGTCTTTGATTCTCCTCTTGGGTTATAGTCAGTTGAGCTTTTAAGCTTCTGATTTCTTGGACCTGTTGTTCGCCTTCCGCCTTAAGCTTATCCCTTTCCTCATGATTTCGGGACAGCACCCGGTAGCCAGCCTCTTGCTGTGACTCCACATACCTTTGGGCTTTCCTGGCCATATCCAGGTCCTTCTATAACTGATTTATCATCTCGGCTGCTATGGAAACATTTTTCATTAGTGGAGATGTTTCACCCCATTTTCTCTTTAATGAACTTTAAATTCGGCACTTACCATGTGCCTCTCTGGTGAATGTTTTCACCCCCTCTAGCTCGGTTTTCACAGACTTTAACTCTGTTTGAGCCAGCTTGAGGTCCTCGGACAGCTTTTTGTTCTGCTCCCGAACAGTCTGCACAAATAGCAGGGCAGCATGGATATCAGACCCTTAACTCGGCCGTCCCGCCCAAATTAAGGCTCGGGGGCTACTGGGTTAGGTACTAGTTGTCAAAACTATTACTATACCTGCATATTCGTAGACATGAGCCTCACTGCGCCTTCAAGTCCCGTTCGGGCGGCGCCGAGGTATGCATCTACCGAGCTAAGAGCATTGACCTCCTGATTAGACAACGCGGTTTGCCGAAGTGATGCCTTGCGCCGCCGATGATTCATCACACTTTCAACTTCGGAATTAGTGACCGAGACGTCTCCCGAGTCCTCGGGATTTTGGTCCTCGGCAGTGGCTCCTGCAGTAACTCCGGTTACAGCTGGTGACCTCGGATTTGAGTCACCCCTTGGCACCTTCTCAACATCCTCGGCCGTGCGCGGTTCCACACATCGTCTATCGAACACCATGGAACAAATTATTGGCATATGCGGTGGATGTTGACGATAGAAGCCATAACAGTACAGTGAATACATTACCTCTTCGGGCGGGGCGCCGATGATGTAGCTCCTGTTGGGGCCACACGTGGGGTCACCCCATGACTACTTGTCGTCGGAGCCGCTGGTGCCGCCTTTGCGGCTGTTCGGCGCGTCGTGCGGCGGCCCTTGGGAGTAGGTGTCAGTGTGTTCGGGTCTGCAGCGGCTGAGCGTTTCTTTCGAGAGGAAGCCCATTGGCCATTTACCACGGAGGAGGGAAGCGCCCCGGGATGATCGGCCAACAGGGCCACCTTGGAGCCATCAAGGCTCTCCTGGAGACCCCGTCCTCGAAATTAATGGATGTTTCAGGGTCGTCATGGAACCCAGGATCGTCATCGCGAGAGTAATTCTCCGGTTGAGGAGCCGGGCAACTCACCGTTTCGATCCATCGCCTCCAACTCTGTTCGGACAAGATGAAGATCCGATTATGAAAAGTCCGGGGTAATATCCGAACTAAAAAGAGTGGTCGAACTCACCATTTCGATGGGATCATACATCGAGAAGCCTTTCTTGAGCTTTAGTCGAGCGAACTCTTGCTCTTGCCCCTTGAACAAACCGGCTAGTATGGCGGCTATCGCCGCCTGATTGGCGGGCCCCTTCTTGGTGTATCGGGCAGCGTCGTCCTCCCCATTGTAGTTCCATAGCGGATGAATTCTCTGTTGGAGAGGTTGGACACATCGAGCAATGGCTATTGCCATCACATCAACGATGGTTAGTCCGTTATGAGCTAACCACCTCACTTGAGAAGCCAGACGAGCTACTTCGGCACTTTCCTCTTGAGAAGGACTCTTCGGGCGCCAGTTGAACCACTTCGTTGGAGAAGCCAATGAAAATTCCGGTAGACCCCTTCGAACTGGATCGAATAAAGGGACGTCTTCGATATAAAACCATTCCGAAGTCCACTCTTCGGCATCCTTCTTCGGAGTCCCAACGGGGTATCCGGTCCCGGCAATGCGCCATACTTCGGCTCCGCCGACCTCGTAGATGACCCCTTCCCGGGTGCGGGGGACTAGGCAGAAGAATTTCCTCCACAACTCAAAGTGCGCCTCGCAGCCCAGGAACATCTCACATAAAGCGACGAAGCCCGAAATATGGAGGATCGATCCGGGGGTAAGGTGGTGGAGCTGAATCCCGTAGAACTCTAGTAAACCCCTCAAGAAGGGATGAATGGGAAAACCCAGGCCTCGCAGCACGAAGGGCACGAAGCAAACTCTCTCCTCCCCGTGAGGGGAAGGGAAATTCTCCGCAAGGGCCCTTCCGTCTGCGGAAGTTAATCCGGGGCGGGTGCATGTGAGATCTAAGGCGGGCAGATACCCCTGCGCCTCAAGCCTATGTAGTCGCATACAAGATACGGAGCATCCCACCCAATCACCTTGACGGGGGCCATGAGGGCGTGAGGAAGAGCCTGGGGCGCTTGCCATTGTTTGTTGACTTTGGCTTTGCGAGGATGTTGAGAAGAATGGCAGGGGGTGGGGTGCGTTAACCTCCACGCCCTTGGCCTATTAAAGGGACATTTTTGTAAGAACCCATCGGGCCACTCGCATTCCGTGGGCGCGCAGAAATCGAGGGTCGTCATTTAATTCTATCTCTGAAGATACCTCGGTAACTGACTTATTGGTGGCCGAATTATTGTTAATCCAAATATAGGTAACAGGAGGAACTCGCCATCCAAGCCGAAGACTTCTGATGCATGAAGCTGCCGAAGACCGTAGACCTCGGCATTGAAGGCTAGTTCGGGGGCTACTGAGGGTGTCCCGGACTAGGGGGTACTCGGGCTGCCGGCCTATCTCTCATGGGCCAGACTGGTGGGCCGCTCTCTACACGTCGATGGAAGGCTGGATTGGGGACGACCCCGTATGAAAGAAGGAAATCTTTGAAGTCTTGGCGTCTCCTCCAAGGAATAGATGGCGTAAAGCGGCATGTTATCCCTGATGGTAACCGACCATATGTAATCCTAGGGCCCCCCTAGTGTCTATATAAACCAGGAGGTTTAGTCCGTAGGAGGGAGACTCATAATCTAGGGTTTAGCCCATCTGATCTCGAAGTAGATCAATTCTGTAACCTTCATACAATCACATCAATACAATCAAGCAGGACGTAGGGTTTTACCTCCTCGAGAGGGCCCGAACCTGGGTAAATTGCTGTCTCTACGCTCTCTGTTACCATCGACTCCTTGACCCATAGTTCGGACCCCCTACCCGAGATCTGCCAGTTTTGGTACCGACATCTGTCCCCGCGCCCGTTCCAGCTCCCGTCGCCGCGCCAGCGCCAGCGCCCATCCCCATGGCATTGATGGGCTGGGAGCCGCACATTGTCGCCCAGCTTGAAGCCGCGGGGATCCACGAGGTCCCCGCTAACTTGCACTCATCCGTGCACCTACCAGCGCATGCGCCTGTGTGTGCACTGACGCACGCGCCCGTGCTGGTGCACGTGCACATGAATGTCTCCGCTGCGCCGTTGCCAGCGCCTGTCCCCGCGCCGGTGCCAGTGCCCCCCTCAGTGGCATGGGTCGCCGCCGTCGACCGCTACCTTACAACGACACTAGTCGCCGCCTCCCGCCGGTTGACTAGCTCCTGGAGACCAAAGTCCAGAACATCCTGGCCTTCCTTGAAGCTTGGGCCAACGTCCAGGAGTATGCCAACGCCGGCGCAAGACGCCATCGTCGCTGCCGGCCAGTGGCCCAACGGCACACAGGGCACGACAGAGGAGCCGCTTCCCGCCGCAAGACACAGCTGCCGCCGCTGCAATTAGTTTTATTCATTTATTTTTTTAGTTCGATCATGGTATGAATGTAAAGTCACAGTCAGACTGAATGAAATCTATGGTTTGATCGATTGGGTGTTCTGCGAGAGCCCTATCAAATTAAATAACAAAAGTCATCAAGCGACATGTATTCCTTCTCATCGCAAACATTCCATATTAAATACCTGCACCAATTCCAAATATTTGTAGGGCGCGAGCAGGTCCCTTCGAGAACTAGGCGATACATACATTTATCCACGCATTTAATTATTACTACTAGTTAAATACACCACGGGTGCCTGAACTTGTCCGTCTCTGTCCCTTTTTTTTCTTATACTTGTAAAATACTACCTCCGTCCTGGTTTATTGGTCCTCTTCGTATTTTGTGTCAAATTTTTTTGACCATAAATTTAACTAACAAAATATTAATGCATGTCATAAAAAATAATATCATCGAAAACTATGTTCAAATACGAATCCAATGATATAATTTTTGGTGACATGTATTAACATTTTATTAGTTAAATCTTTGGTCAAAATTTGCCACAAAATACAATGAGGACCAATAAACCAGGACGGAGGTAGTACTAGTAGTAGGTGAAACTGGTGCCGTAACTTGTGAACGCGTCCAGATACGGTCGACGGCATTGGGCATCTGCCCCGGGTGGCGCGCCATATTTACTAGCTCGCGCGTTCTTCGTGTTTGCACGTGCGTCTGCACCCATGGGAGTAGAAGGGGAGAAGGGAGAGAGAGCAGACATGGGACCCACCAGTAAGTGGCTCAACAAAGGGGAGTAGTACGTGCTGACGAGCCGGTCACACTGATGTACTGAAACTAATATAAAAAACATGTTATCCATTAAAGATACAACAAAAGCGACAATCCATTTATGATTCCAGGCTCATCTGCACCCACGCTAAAGAACAAAATGAAAACAAATACTAGAAAAATGTAACATCCCCATGTATTAAGCTACAGTGATCACCCTTTTGATAATGCCAAGTCACCATGATTAACAGTGCTTGATCATCAGTTGGATCATATCTCATTTCCAATTCCAATTCAAATTGAGAATTCAAATTTAAAGTGAATTTAAAAATTGTTCAAATCCAGGAACTAAATAGTTCATAATATTGCAAATATTCCCAAAGCAACTATAAAAATGAAGTCAACATTAACTGGATTATTTAAATGACTCTAACATTGTAAAACAGTACCAGAACAACACTATTTAAACCCCCTTCCATTTAATAAAAATTCAAATGAAATCAAATTACCTCCAAACCTTTTTCTGGCAGTGATAAATATTGCATATTATTTAATGAGCCAAGTCACGTATTTTACAAAACTCAAATTGTGTCTAAACTATTTGCAAAACAGAAATAAAAACAGAAAACAGTAAAGAAAGAAAAGAGAAAAGGAAAGAGGCCCGCTGTTACTGGGCTCTAGTCAACCGCGCGGCCCAGCTCGCCTCGCCACCTTCTTCGTCCTACTGCTCACGCGCGCGCGCCCGCGCCCGAGCCGGCTCGCCGTCGCAGCCGCGCCTGCTCGCCTCTGCGTCGCTACAGCGGCTCGCTGGTGGATAAGAGCTCCACCGCGACGCCTGGGGACAGCCCCAAGATATTTTCCCCTCCTCCTCTCGCTCGCCTTCTTCCTCTCCATCCATGGCCGACGCGGCCATCGCTGTCCCCCGTGCGTCCGCGTAGCCACCGCCACCGTTTCGCCGCCTCACCGTGCCAGATCGAGCCGCCGTCCACTACTCCTTCCTCTGAGCCAAGCCATCGGGGCCGGGAGCCGCTGCCTCGAGCCCTACGACCTCGTCTTCAACCTTCGGATCGCCGGCGTTCGTCGACGAATCCGGCCGCCTCGCGCCTCCCCGAGCCCACTTGAGCACATCTGCATGTCCCGGTGAGCAGCCCCTCCTTTCCCCTCGCCCAGCGCTGCCTTTAGACGCCCGTAGCCGCCGCTACGATCGCCGCCCGAACCCAGCTCCGCCGCGTAGCTCACTGCCGACGCTGTAGTCATTGTCATGCTCGCCCGAGCACATGAATGTGCTCAGGCCACCACGCTGCGTCCGCCCGTGCCGCTAGAACTCCTCCTCGCGCCCCGTAGCGCTGGTCCCGACCACACCCGAACTCTGGTGCCGCCGCCGTCGACGTCGCCGTCGACTCCGGCCGTTTTAGCCCGTGCTAGTACCGTGATTGACGCGGATCGTTGTTCCCGTTCGAACGCGACCAACCGCCGTCGATTTGGTCACCGGACGGCGAAACCCGAGCCCCTCCAGTGCGCGCCGCCGCGGATTTGGTCGCCGGCGAAGTTCCGGCGACCACCCCGACGTGGCTGCCACCTGGCTGCCCTGTGCCACTGACGAGTGGGCCTGGTTGACCCAGTTGACCGGGTCAACCGCTGACTGGGTTTGACCTGTCACTGACATGCGGGCCCCGCGTAATTAAAATGTTTTTTAAATTAAATAAACAATTAATTAATCTGCTTAATAAATCATTTAGTTAATTAGTCACTGACAGTAGGACCCACCCTCTAATTAATCATTAATTAGTTTAATTAATCTGTAATTAGCCACTGTGTCACTGACCAGTGTGACCCACTGACCAGGTTTGACTGGTCAGCTGGTCTGTTAACTGCTGACGTCATCTTGACGTCAGGCTGATGTCACATACTACTGTTTTGGATAATTCGAATTAAATAATCTCAGAAATTCCTGAAAATGATTAAAACTTTGAAAAATCATATAAATTAAACCGTAACTCGGATGAAAATAATTTATATATGAAAAATGATCAGAAAAATATGAAGAATCCGAATATGTGGTCAAAATGCTTAACCATCACTCCTATCTAGGTGAACATGGAACTTTTTGCCCGATTTCGATAAATGAATAGTGCCTGACCTTGGTAAAATAAGTCCAAATAAATTCCTAAACCATCTAAAATATTTAGAGAGGCAATATATCACATCTGCATATCATTTAGGCATGTCCTGCATCCCTGTTGCATTGTTGCCGTGAATTTATTGTTTCTTCCCTCTCCTTCACTCCCGATAGACCCCGAGACAGCCGACGACACTGCAGAGTACGACTACGTCGTCGACGACCAGACCCCTTCAGCTGAGCTTCCAGGCAAGCAAACCCTCCTTGATCATCCAGATATCGCCTATTCTTTCCCTCTTATGCTTGCATTAGAACTGCTACCGTTGATATTCCGGCAATTCCTATTCTGATGCATAGCCTGATTTTGTAACTGTTGTTGATACCTTTCCTGATATCCTAATTGCTTAGTATAGGTTGGTCACAACCCCACCAGTTGGCCCTACACCCTTGTCCATGTTGCTATGCTAGAATTCGGGTTGTGATCCCCGTTGGCGGTGATCACGAGGATGCTCACACATTTACTTTCATTTATTATTGGGGAACTGAAGGGTTGGCGGTATCATCCAGTAGAGATGGACCTGAGTCCCGACAGCTCCCGTTGTTAAAGATGGGTCAGCTCCAAGAGCACCCGCGAGCCGTGTGTTATCAAGTCGGAACGACAGGAACCCTATTCGTCTCTGCGAGTTACTAAATACGCCTAACGGATTTGCGTATTTGATCTGAGTTGGCCGCTGGCCTATACGCACTACCACAACGTGGGATAATGGTTTAATGGGGCCCTCTACATCGTATGTATCAGCCGAAAGCTCTTCAGATGTCATAGTTCAGAGATGCGGGCTGATCGTTGGGGTGGGCTGGTTACGTCACTTGTGTATACAGTGTCGCGCCTGGGCCCCGACCAGCCACGTACCATGCAGGAGTGCAAAGGGCGATGGCCCAAGACCCCTTCACACTTAGGATTTAGACCGGCGTGTTGACCTCTCTGCTGAGCCTAGGTAGGACTGCGTCATGTCAATTACCCGAGGCCGGGCATTACCCAGCAAGTGTGTCCGGCCAGATGTGATCGAGCATGTTGGGTAACAGTAGTGCACCCCTGCAGGGAAGTGATCTATTCGAATAGCCGTGTCCACGGTAACAGGACGCTCAGAGTTGTATCCTGATCTGCTACAACTACAAATGGATACTATTACATTGTTAAACTGATACTACTGCTCTCGGGATCATTTTCTCGCAGGGTTGTCGAGGAAGTATCTCAGGGCATTGCTAATATATACTTATTATATGCTGATGTGTTCTACTCTCTTCTGATGCTGCAAGATTGCTTCAAGATGCTAGTCTTCGATAGGCTAGGACTCTCCCCCTCTGTTCCAGCATTTCTGCAGTTTAGTCCAAAGATATAGCCCCATTCCTTTGATACCGATGCATACTTAGTATAGTTCTGATGTCAGTCTTGCGAGTACTTTGGATGAGTACTCACGGTTGCTTTGCTACTTTTTCCCCATACCCGGTTGCTGCGATCAGACGACGGAGCCCAGGAGCAGGAGATCCCCGGAGGCACCTACTTCTACATTGAGCCTGCCGACCAGGAGTAGTTTGGAGGCCCTAGGCAGGAGGCCTTCGCCTTTTCGATCAGTGTCGCTGTTTGTGCTAGCCTTCTTAAGGCAAACTTGACTAACTTTGTCTGTACCCAGATATTATTTGTTTGTATGACTTATGTATTCGGGTCCTCGTGACCCCTGGTTTGTAATATGAAGATTTGTGTTTAAATTTGAGTTTAGAGTTGTGTTGTGATATCTTCCCGTGAGTCTCTGATCTCGAGCGTGCACATTTGCGTGTATGATTAGTGCACGGTCGAGCAGAGGGCGTCACAAGTTGGTATCAGAGCCGACTGCCTGTAGGAAGCTCCCTTCCGATTCCTTGGTCGAAGTTGAGTCTAGTCCTTGAAAACTATATTTTACTAACATGGCTGTGTGGCTTACGGGCCCACGGCGCCAATGGGTGGTATTAGGATCTTTTATTCCTCTTCCTTACTCTGGGATTCTACTCTCTTCTATTCGGGTTAAAATTTTACTAACTCTGACTCTAGGTTCTCGTGATCACGTCCACCCGGAGCTTTGATTATCTGCAAGTTACTTCCTTGAATGCACGATGCAAGAATTCACTCACTGTCATTTGACAATCTTGAATTTCCTCTGTTTCAGATGGATCGCTTGTTTCCGCCGCGCCCTGCGACGCAGCTTGTACTTCGGACTTGGGCTCGTGATGTGACTGGTTTTCCAGCTATCCTGATCGCCCTCCTGACCAGACTAGGCTACCGTTGGTACCCCGAGTACATGGTTTACGAGGATTTCCACGAGTTCAACCAGGAGCAGTATCATGCCGATGTTCGTATCTTTGATCAGCGGAACGACTCCGTCACTGAGTTGCACACTTTTCACGGTATCGGCATGACGATTGATATGGCAGTCCATGACGCTGCCCATTCTGCTGTCGCACGTCTTCGTGGCGAGCATAGTCGCTTGGATGACTCCGAGTTCCGATACATCCTGTGTGCCCCTGCTGGAGATGATACCGGATACTACACAGCTGTCTGTGCCCCTTACGAGCGACGTCGATATGACCCGCAGGTTTTGATTCAGTGCACTCAGGCTCTGGATCGCACTACCCGGGCTCTTGCCATCGAGTTATTTGCCACTCGATCATGTCTCTACGATGCTATGACACAGTTGCTGCCAGCTGTTCGTGCAGGGATACATCCAGAGTACATCCTTTACCCGCGCAGGACTCAGATGCCTACAGGTATAGATTGGCCTGCTGTTGGAGGTCACACACCTGCACGTGGACCTCTTCTTCCAGTTCGAGATTGGGTTCTGCATCAGAGTGCTCACGGAGCGCAGGATCTTCCTGCCATGGACACTCATCGTCATACCTGGTTTCAGTGGTTTTCCCCGACGTTGATGTAGCCTTTGCTATGTCTCGTTGTTGTATTCCTCACCGCGTGCCTGCGCGCCGCCTAGTATGTGTAGCTGTTTAATTTCCGAACTTGTGCTATCCGCGTGTAATCGACTCTATGTATGGATCTGTATGTCTTAATTGACTACTGTTATGTATCAATTGCACTACTTATTCATTGTCGTGTTACATCATGTTTGTCTCTAAACACTTGCAGTTGTTTTTACTGAACTACCGCCTGTTAAATTTTAGCAGGATGGTTAGACCAGGTGGTCGTGGTCATGGCCGTGCTCCCGAGCAGCCACCACCGCCAGACTATATGGCAGCTATGATGCAGCAATTCTAGCTGAACCGCCAGTTCATGGTTGGGATCATGGCTCATTTTCCGCACCAGAACCAGAATGCTCAGAATCAGCAACCTGCCGCAATAATTCTACAGGAGTTTGTGCGTCTCAGCCCTACTATTTTCTGCAACTCTGAACAGCCACTGGATGCTGATGACTGGCTTCGCGACATCACCTACGAGATGGAGTCTGCCAATGTCGCCCCCGCCAACTTTGTCACCTTTGCGTCCTACTTCTTGAAGGGTGCCGCTGCTCAATGGTGGCACACCCACAGGAGTTCTTTACCTGCTGGGACAGTCGTTACCTGGATCGAGTTTCAAACTGCTTTCCGTGCCCGTTACATTCCTCAGGGAATCATGGACCGGAAGAAAAGAGAGTTTTGCAACCTCACTCAGGGCAGTAAGACTATCAAAGCTTATCAGCGGGAATTCCTTAACCTGTCCCGCTATGCTGAAGAAGACATTGCCACAGATGCTCGCAGACAGGAGAAATTCCACGACGGACTCCACCCAGACCTCAAGCTTGCACTTGCTGTTCATGACTTCGCCGACTTCGCCACTTTGGTGAACAAGGCTATCCAGGTTGAGACCGCTCAGATGGAACATAGGGAATCACTCAAGCGCAATCGTGACATTGGCTCATCTTCGAGCTCAGGACAAAGGCGTAAAATCTGGATTCCCAACAGCATGTATCGTCCAACTGCTCCTGCACTAAGGCCTTCCTATGTGGCACCCCGTCTGCCTCCTCCACCATCGAGACAGCCGAGAGCTCAAGCTGCTCCACCACGTGCTGCTCCTCTTCGTCCTGAAGATGGTCTGTGTTTCAAGTGTCGCCGCCCAGGTCACCTTGCCAAGGACTATCGCCAGAGTCAGAATCAGTTGGCACTTCCTCCTACTGGCCGTGGCAATGGCCGTGGCAACAACCAGACCCGCAACTATAATACTGGGTCTTCTGCTTATGGTCGTGGACAGGCTTACCACGTCGATATTGAAGAAGTTCAGGATCAACCTGAAACTGTGATGGGTACCCTTCTCGTTAACTCAGTACCTGCTTCTGTTTTATTTGATTCAGGAGCATCGCATTCATTCATGACAGAAGCATTTTCATTAGCACATGACATTGCATTTCAAAAGATGAACCTACCAATAGTTGTCCGTACCCCTGGAGGCCAGTGCCAAACCACCATGATGGCACACAATGTCACTATTGTAATCGAAGGATTAGATTTCCTTGTTTCACCCATCATCTTGAAGTCTTCCACCATAGACCTCATTCTAGGAATGGATTGGTTGAAAGCTCACATTGCTTCGATCAATTGTGCCGCCAAAGTCGTCCAACTCCTTCACCCCTCCGACGAGATAGTGAACTACACCGCCCAAGTTACCCGGAATGCCGAAGCTCAGATATATGCTCTGAATGCTTTGAACGCTTCACCTCTTGAGGGAATTGAGAACATTCCAGTCGTTCGCGATTTTCCAGACGTCTTTCTAGAAGAACTTCTAGGAATACCCCCTGTTAGAGCCGTTGAATTCGTCATCGACTTGAAACCAGGCACCACTCCTATTGCTAAGCGCCCCTACAAGATGCCGCCACATGAACTCCTTGAGCTTAAGGAGGAGATTGAAAAATCACTCCGTAAAGGTTTCATTCGTCCAAGTTCCTCTGCCTGGGGAGCACCTTCTCTCTTTGTTAAGAAGAAGGATGGAACGAACCGATTGGTCCAGGACTATCGGCCTATTAACCAAGCAACAATCCAGAACAAATATCCACTTTCCCGGATCAACGATCTTTATGATCAACTTGCCGGATCCTCTGTGTTCTCTAAACTCGACTTAAGGTTGGGTTACCATCAGATCCGAGTTCGTAAGGAGGATATTCCGAAGACCGCTTTCGTTACTCGTTATGGATCATACGAGTACACCGTCATGTCCTTCGGATTAACTAATGCTCCAGCAACCTTCTCTCGATTGATGAACTATATCTTCATGGACTACCTCGACAAATTCGTCGTGGTTTATTTGGATGATATCCTTATATTTTCCAAGAATGAAGAAGAACACGCCGAACATCTTCGGTTTGTATTGGAGAAACTTTGAGAACATCAATTGTATGCCAAATTTTCCAAATGTGAATTCTGGTTATCTGAGGTGACCTATCTTGGTCATGTGATTTCCAAGGATGGCATTGCTGTTAACCCAGAACGAGTTCAGGCTATTCTTGACTGGACTCCTCCGCGGACTGTTAAGCAAGTCAGAAGTTTTCTCGGTCTCGCCAGCTATTGCCGCCGTTTCGTCGAGAACTTCTCCAAGATTGCTAAGCCACTGACTGATTTGCTTCACAAAGGCAAGAAGTTTGAGTGGACGAAAAAGTGCCAAGAAAGTTTTCAGACACTTAAAGATAAGTTGACATCTGCCCCAGTGCTAGCACCCCCAGATACTCGCAAAGACTTTGTGATATATTGCGACGCATCCCGTCAAGGATTAGGCTGTGTCCTAATGCAAGAGCGCAAGGTGATTGCTTATGGCTCTCGTCAGTTGCGTCCCCACGAAGATAAGTATCCAACCCATGATCTCGAGTTAGCAGCAGTTATCTATGCTCTGAAGTTGTGGCGACATTACCTTCTTGGTAATCGTTGCGAAATATACACGGGCCACCAAAGTCTGAAATATTTGTATACCCAACCAGATTTGAACCTCCGTGAACAAAGGTGGCTCGAGACAATAGCTGACTATGACATGGATATTTCCTATACCCCTGGCAAGGCTAATGTAATGGCCGATGCTTTGAGTCATAAGTCTTATTGCAACAACCTCACGGTTCAGCAAGCACAACCCCTTCTTTATGAAGAACTTCGCAAGTTGAACCTTCACATTGTTCCTCGGGGTTATCTCAGTACCCTGGTTGTTGAACCGGACCTCGAGTGCAACATCAAGACAAGGCAGAAATAGGACTCTGAAGTCGAGAAGATTAAGAAATACCTCTCCAAGGGAAATTCTTCATTCTACCATGTTTATGATGATGGTGCCTTGTTCTTGAAAGGCTGCCTAGTGGTCCCCAGAAAGCATAATTGGGACTCTCGTTCGGATGTTATGAAAGAAGCACATGATACACCTTTGTCAATTCACCCCGGTAGCACCAAGATGTACCAAGACATTCGACAGAGATACTGGTGGCCTGATATGAAGCGAGACATTGCCCGTTATGTTGCTGAGTGTGATGTTTGCCGTCGCATCAAAGCAGAACATCAAAGGCCTGCTGGAACTCTGCAACCCCTTGCTATTCCTGAATGGAAATGGGACAAAGTCGAAATGGATTTCATTACTGGTTTTCCCAGATCGCAGAAGGGTCATGATGCTATTTTTGTCGTCATTGACCGATTCTCAAAGGTTGCTCACTTTTTGCCAGTCAAGGAGACAATCACTGCTAGTCAGTTAGTAGACTTATATGTTTCCAGAATCATGTCACTTCACGGTATTCCGTTGGAGATCAGTTCAGGCCATGGCAGCCTCTTTACCTCAAGATTTTGGAACAGTTTCCAAGAAGCTATCGGAACTCATCTATCCTTCAGCACCGGTTTTCACCCCCAGTCCCAGGGACAAGTTGAACGAGTCAATCAAGTGCTTGAAGATATGCTTCGAGCTTGTGTCATATCATTCGGTAAGAAATGGGAGGAATCTCTCCCATATGCTGAATTCTCATACAACAATAGCTATCAGGCTAGTTTGAAGATGGCACCATTTGAAGTTCTCTATGGACGTAAGTGCCGAACCCCTCTGAATTGGTCAGAAACTGGGGAACGGCCACTCTTCGGTCCGGATATTATCCAACAAGCTGAAGAACAAGTCCGCATTGTCCGCGAACATTTGAAAGCTGCTCAGTCTCGTCAGCAGAGCAATTATGACCGGAAACACCAGGTAATGGTTTATCAACCTGGCGAACAAGCCTACCTTCGTGTCACTCCGATGAAGGGCACTCACCGTTTTGGGATCAAAGGCAAGTTAGGTCCTCGTTACATTGGCCCGTTCCGTATTCTCGCAAGACGAGGAGAAGTGGCATATCAATTGGAATTGCCGCCAAACCTTTCTCAAGTTCATGATGTCTTCCATGTGTCGCAACTCCGTCGCTGCTTCAAGGACCTATCCGAGCAGTGGATCATGAAATGCTCGAGCTGCAAGAGGATCTTTCTTATCAAGAGTATCCGAGCTGCATTCTTGATCAAGCTGAATGTCGAACCCGTCAGAAGGCAATCAAGTTCCTTAAAGTTCAGTGGTCAAATCATTCTGAAGATGAAGCCACTTGGGAACGCGAAGATCGTCTTCATGAAGAATACCCCGCTCTCTTTCAACCTACCTCTTAATTCTCGGGACGAGAATTTCTTTTAGAGGAGGAGAATTGTAACATCCCCATGTATTAAGCTACAGTGATCACCCTTTTGATAATGCCAAGTCACCATGATTAACAGTGCTTGATCATCATTTGGATCATATCTCATTTCAAATTCCAATTCAAATTTAAAGTGAATTTAAAAGTTGTTCAAATCCAGGAACTAAATAGTTCATAATATTGCAAATATTCCCAAAGCAATTATAAAAATGAAGTCAACATTAATTGGATTATTTAAATGACTCTAACATCCTAAAACAGTACCAGAACAACACTATTTAAACCCCTTCCATATAATAAAAATTTAAATGAAATCAAATTACATCCAAACCTTTTTCTGGTAGTGATAAATATTGCATATTATTTAATGAGCCAAGTCATGTATTTTACAAAACTCAAATTGTGTCTAAACTATTTGCAAAACAGAAATAAAAACAGAAAACAGAAAAGAAAGAAAAGAGAAAAGGAAAGAGGCCTGCTGTTACTGGGCTCTAGTCAACCGCGCGGCCCAGCTCGCCTCGCCACCTCCTTCCTCCTACTGCTCATGCGCGCGCGCCCGTGCCCGAGCCGGCTCGCCGTCGCAGCCGCGCCTGCTCGCCTCTGCGTCGCTACAGCGGCTCGCGGGTGGATAAGAGCTCCACCGCGACGCCTGGGGACAGCCCCAAGATATTTTCCCCTCCTCCTCTCGCTCCCCTTCTTCCTCTCCATCCATGGCCGACGCGGCCATCGCCATCCACTGCGCATCCGCATAGCCACCGCCACCGTTTCGCCGCCTCACCGTGCCAGATCGAGCCGCCGTCCTCTGCGGCAAGCCATCGGGGCCGGGAGCCGCTGCCTCGAGCCCTACGACCTCGTATTCAACCTTCAGATCGCCGGTGTTTGTTGACGAATCCGGCCGCCTCGCGCCTCCCCAAGCCCACTTGAGCACATCTGCAGGTCCCGGTGAGCTGCCCCTCCATTCCCCTCGCTCAGCGCTGCCTTTAGACGCCCGTAGCCGCTGCTGCCATCGCCGCCCGGACCCAGCTCCGCCGCGTAGCTCGCCGCCGACGCTGTAGTCCTTGTCATGCTCGCCCGAGCACATGAATGTGCTCAGGCCACCTCGCTGCGTCCGGCCGTGCCGCTAGAACTCCTCCTCGTGCCCCGTAGCGCCGATCCCGACCACGCCCGAACTCCGGCGCCGCCGCGGTCGACGCCGCCGTCGCCTCCGGCCGTTTTAGCCCGCACTAGTACCGTAGATCGACGCGGCTCGTTGTTCCCGTTCGAACGCGACCAACCGCCGTCGATTTGGTCGCCGGACGGCGAAACCCGAGCCCCTCCAGTGTGCGCCGCCGCGGATTTGGTCGCCGGCGAAGTTCCGGCGACGACCCCGACGTGGCTGCCACCTGGCCGCCCCGTGCCACTGACGAGTGGGACCGGTTGACCCAGTTGACCGGGTGAACCGCTGACTGGGTTTGACCTGTCACTGACATGCGGGCCCCGCGTAATTAAAATGTTTTTTAAATTAAATAAACCGTTAATTAATCTGCTTAATAAATCATTTAGTTAATTAGTCACTGACAGTAGGACCCACCCTCTAATTAATCATTAATTAGTTTAATTAATCTGTAATTAGCCACTGTGTCACTGACCAGTGGGACCCACTGGCCAGGCTTGACTGGTCAGCTGGTCTGTTGACTGCTGATGTCATCTTGACGTCATGCTGATGTCACATCCTACTGTTTTGGATAATTCGAATTAAATAATCTCAGAAATTCCTGAAAATGATTAAAACTTTGAAAAATTATATAAATTAAACCATAACTCGGATGGAAATAATTTATATATGAAAAATGATCAGAAAAATATGAAGAATCCGAATATGTGGTCAAAATGCTTAACCATCACTCCTATCTAGGTGAACATGGAACTTTTTGCCCGATTTCGATAAATGAATAGTGCCT
Source organism: Elymus sibiricus (assembly GCA_039707655.1). Lineage (NCBI taxonomy): Eukaryota > Viridiplantae > Streptophyta > Magnoliopsida > Poales > Poaceae > Elymus > Elymus sibiricus. The sequence continues at coordinate 301,145,961 of CM077664.1, read as the reverse complement.
GACCTTGGTAAAATAAGTCCAAATAAATTCCTAAATCATCTAAAATATTTAGAGAGGTAATATATCACATCTGCATATCATTTAGGCATGTCCTGCATCCCTGTTGCATTGTTGCCATGAATTTATTGTTCCTTCCCCCTCCTTCACTCCCGATAGACCCCGAGACAGCCGACGACACTACAGAGTACGACTACGTCGTCGACGACCAGACCCCTTCAACTGAGCTTCCAGGCAAGCAAACCCTCCTTGATCATCCATATATCGCCTATTATTTCCCTCTTATGCTTGCATTAGAACTGCTACCGTTGATATTCCGGCAATTCCTATTCTGATGCATAGCCTGATTTTGTAACTGTTGTTGATACCTTTCCTGATATCCTAATTGCTTAGTATAGGTTGGTCAGAACCCCACCAGTTGACCCTACACCCTTGTCCATGTTGCTATGCTAGAATTTGGGTCGTGATCCCCGTTGGCGGTGATCACGAGGATGCTCACACATTTACTTTCATTTATTATTGGGGAACTGAAGGGCTGGCGGTACCATCCAGTAGAGATGGACATGAGTCCCAACAGCTCCCATTGTTAAAGACGGGTCGGCTCCAAGAGCACCCGCGAGCCGTGTGTTATCAAGTCGGAACGACAGGAACCCTGTTCGTCTGCGAGTTACTAAATACGCCTAACGGATTTGGGTATTTGATCTGAGTTGGCCGCTGGCCTATACGCACTACCACCACGTGGGATAATGGTTTAATGGGGCCCTCTACATCGTATGTATCAGCCGAAAGCTCTTCAGATGTCACAGTTTAGAGATGCGGGCTGATCATTGGGGTGGGCTGGTGTAACACCCCAAAATAATTTCTTGGGATTTTCAAAATCTTTTCTTTAAAATAAAATGCTATGAATTATATTGGCCCTATTTTTCTTTTTCTTCTGTTCTGAAAATCATTTTAATTTTTAATTGCATTTCAAAATTTTAATGGTTCTGATTTGGATGGATATTTACTTGGGAAATTATTTATGGGAAGTTCAAAAATATTTCTCTTTGGAAAAGTTTCTGGAATAATTAAAATTATTCCAAGGAAATGGCCCTTTTCACTTCTTTCAAGCCCTTCTAAATTCTCCCAATAATTTTTCTGTCACTTCTAAATTATCCCTCAAGTCATTCTCACATTCTATGATAGTGTCCAATATTTTTCCTCTTCACAAAAATATTTCTTCCATTTTAAATAAATTCCAAAGTTGGAATTTATGATTATCCTAGTTTCTTTGGTTTACAAAGGAACCATATTTTCTATGATTCTTCTGCAACCACAAAAATTATCCTAGCAACTAGACAATATCCTAGCAACTAGACAGTACCCACAACCCAGTTCAAAAGTTTCAAAATTCAGTCAATTCAAATTTGGTCCAGATTCAAATTCCATGACTAAAACCCATTTTTAATTGCCCCAAAAATTCCGAAACTTTGCCAAACTCTCTTTTATGCATCAACTCCTCACCACAAAAATTCCCACAAATTCCTAAAATGCCTAGACCTCTCTGTCATTTCATCATACATGTGGTGTGCACACTGTAGCACTGTCAACAAATTCAGTTAACTGAATTTTGTTCAGAGGCAGAGGCGATCGCTGTCGTGCACGGCACTCCTCTGCACCTCGCTCTCATCCACGCCTCCTCTCACCTTAAATGGATAGCCAGGACCCCTCTGGTCAGTGGCCGTCGCGGACAACACAGTAGCTGACCGATGCAACGGCCACCGTGCTCATCCGCGGCGGACCGAAGGATCGCCACGGCCATCGACGAGAATTCACTGGCCGCGCCGCCCAAACCTACCTCTCTCTCCATGCGGCACCTCCTCCGCATCATCGCCGCATCGTCCAAACTATCTGGAGCCCTCTGGCAGTCGCTGGAGATGGATGTCGCCGCCGCACCCATACTCGAGCCTCGCCGCGGATAAGGCCACAGAGCTCGACGTCGCCCGCACTGGCGCTTCCAGATAACTCCACTGACCTCACTTATCACTCACCGCCCTTGACCACCGCCTCTAACCACCTCGTCGGCCGGATTAACTCCGGCGTGATCCAGTCCGCCTCGGCCACGCTCGACGCGCCTATATAAGAGCTCCTCGAGCTCCATCCAGTACTTGCACCACACCCACACACCCTCAATCGGTCTCCCGTGCACTCATTCGACCACGGGGAGGTCGTCTTCTCCATCTCCGATCACCGATCCTCCGCCACCCTCCTCGATCAGCACGTCGTCGTTAGGCCACCTCCACCGCTGAAATCTTGCGAGTAGCCTCATATCACACCCAATCATCGATTACCCACTTCAATTCGGCATCCCAAGCTCTCTCTGGCGAGATCCCACTCCACCCGAAACCACCGTCCGCCGGCGTCGACCTCGCCGTCGTTCTGGTGCTCGCCGGCGACCACCACCGCCACCCACCGACGCGGAGTTCTACTCCGAGCACGATCCGACCATCGCCACCCTCTGGAACCCTGGCGATCGTCGCCGGTGATCGCCGCACTCCTCTGTACACGCGAGCAAGCGCATTCAAATTTGAACCTGACGGGTGGACCCCACCCGTCAGCGTTTTATTATTTTCTCTATTAAAATCGAAAGCGTACTCTAGCGCTTTACGCTTTTCGCACTGGGAAGCGTATTTCTTTCCGAACCGTTTTCTGTTTAACAGCACAGGGACCTGGATTTTTGCAGAAAGGCCCCTGGATTTAAAAGTTTAATAACTTATTAACCACAACTCTGATTGAGTTGATTCTTTTTTTGGAATTCTTATTTTTATCTCTAGTTTTTTTAGTATTTATTTAAAAATATTTTGAGACAACTTTTGGTACTGTTGCAATTTTTTTTAATTTGAATTTTACACAAAATGAAGAGGGAAACTTTGCCGGAAATTTCGAGGGTTCACTTTCTAACTACTTTGATCAAGGCAAGCATTTTTGAACTTGGGATATGGTGAATTGCATGCATGGTTGCATCGGTTTGATATTGCACCGCATATGTAGTAATAGTGTATGCATGCATGGTCATGTCACCTTGTGGTTTTCTTGCATGCATCATGGTATCTTGCTAACGTGTGGATATGGTGAGAAACAGGAGTGTACTCCTGCCTTGGACGTGCCGGTGGGCACGGGTCACGTTTTGACACGGTGGTGTCACGGTGACATATGTGGAGAATACCGGTCATAATAACAACACCTCCTGAGTCGACCTAGATCAAGTCTTGTTCCGTCACACCTAGCTAAACACCGTGCTGCCAGGGGTCTTTCCGCGAGGGAAGTATGGTTTAGTAAGTTGCGAACCCCTGTCCGTGTACACACCACATAGAGGGTCATCATGAGGGTTTCCATGGCCATGGACTAATGCCAGTCATCAGGTCAGGGGGCATGGGTGTATCCGGCTGGGCCGAGAGGGGGGCACACCTTGTAATCCGCGCGTATGGATAGTGATCCCATGCTATTCGAGATTGTAGTCTCCCCGACTTAGAGTTTTTCTTGAACGATGCTTTGGGTGATTCCTGGCATCCGGAAAGTTAATCTGGTGTGTGCTGGTCAGGTGTGTTTTCAACCCTAAGACCGTAATGGGAATTAGCCAGTATCACGGTGCTGGCTAAAGAAATCTCATACACGTGGGTAAAGAGTACACCCTCTGCAGAGTTATATCTATTCGAATAGCCGTGTCCGCGGTCAAGGACATTAGCTGGGAAGGGTCAAGTGTCGATCCCGGTGTCGCTCTTCGGAGGAAATAATTAAATTGAGCATGAATTAATTTGCAGGAAAATTATTGTCACCCTAATGCCATCATGTATAATTTTTGTTATCATAAATGCTATTGTTATAAGTATTATTATTACTATGCATATTATTATGGACTAACCTGTTTCTCCTATTTTATTTCCTGAGTGTCTCAGGGGCTGGCTGGACTACCCCGGACACTCGAATTTCTTTTCAAGACCTCTCGTGGCGTCGCTTGAGTTCTCGGGCGGTCCTGTCTCGCCCGATTCTCTTTTAGACATCCGTTTGGCATTTCTTTTCAAGACCTCTCATGGCGTCGCTTGAGTTCTCGGGCGGTCCTGTCTCGCCTGATTCTCTTTTAGACACCCGTTTGGCATTTCTTTTCAAGACCTCTCGTGGCGTCGCTTGAGTTCTCGGGCGGTCCTGTCTCGCCCGATTCTCTTTTAGACACCCGTTTGGCATTTCTCTTGGATACTCGGGCGGTCTTGTCTCGCCCGATTCTCCACTTTATATTTTCTTTTGGATCCTCGGGCGGTCCTGTCTCGCCCGATTATCCACTTTTAACTTTCTTGGTTTGTCACTAACATTTTATTTACTCATACTTCTGCACATGCTAATATTGATCATGCCATAATTTAATTTCAGCCACAAATGCATCTCATTTAATCCAGCATGAGCATATGCATTCGGTATATCTTTTGTTCATAATGTTTGCGAGTACATTCAAACGTACTCACTGGCTTGTCCCTGGCTATTTCATTGGCCAGACCTGGAGGAGGACAAGCTTGTGGAGGAAGATTGCGCTAGCGAACCCGACGCTTAGAGGTGTCCCAGTCAGTCAACCTGTGATCTTGGAGTCGACCACATGTATCATCCGTTGTGTTTCCGCTACACCAATAAAATAGTCAAGCCTCACACTAACGCTTGATTTTATTTTATTGTATCAGTGTTGTTCTACCACCTCACCACTGTGTTATTCCAGCACCGTAGTATATTGGCAAGCTCGTAATAATTGTTGAGCCCTCTGACTCAACCCTGTGTAATATTATATTTGTACTGGTTATCTATATCAAGGAAGTCTACCAGTTGTTCTTGGGGCTGGTATGACTTGAGGCTCTTCTGTGATTTATCCCAGAAATGGGCCTGACAAACCTTGGTATCAGAGCCAGGCTAACTGTAGGAAGCCCTAGGCGCGAACGCTAGTATTAGGGTCGGTACTAACATTTTTAGCATGCATCTCATGCATTTATAATTAAATCTGGCATGTATAATTAAATCTGCATGTGTGTTATAACCTGCACTTACATTTTTGGGGGGATATTATTTTCAGTCTCTTAAAAATTTATTTCCTTCCTTTATAATTTCTTTTCTCATCGGTGTTACACAAATACCCCAGAAAGAAAATGCATCGTCCCTGGACCCGTTCTATGCCCAGTCCGCCAGAGGACAACTTTGCACAGATGGGAAATAATTTCACACAAGGACAGACAAGTCAGCAGAGCAATGATTCAGCATTTTCACAAGTATGCCGTCTGTATGAACAAAGCCAGCAGCAGCACCAGGAAATGATGCAACACTTATAAATATGGGGAATCACCAAGGACAGCATCAACACCGGTCAAAATTATCTGAGCTCCAGAGGACCAATCCAACGGTCTTTTCTCACACAGACAAACCTCTGGAGGCAGACGATTGGCTGCGTGATATGGAAAGGAAATTGAACATCGCTCAGTGTACGGACCAGGAAAAAGTGCTATATGCTCCGCACTATTTTTCTGGGACAGCAGCATCATGGTGGGAAAATATATGCCACACTCATCCAAATGGAGTAGATATGACATGGGAACAGTTCAAGGAAAACTTCCGGGCAGCACATATCCCCAACAGTATTATGAAATTGAAGAAAAGGGAATTTGAGGATCTCAAGCAGCGAGGTACCACGGTAACTCAGTACCTGGACCAGTTTACTCATTTATCTCGGTACGCCAATGATGAGTACATGACAGAAAACAAAAAGATGGAGAAATTTCTTGATGGACTCGTTCCATCTCTGAAGTGCCAACTGGTGGTCCACACCTTTCCAGATTTCAAGACACTGGTAGACAAGGCAATCATACTGGAGAACGAGCACCGCAACATGAATGAAATTCGCAAACGCCGTATGACCCAGTCAGTACAGGTTCGCAACAACAGGCCCCGAAATGAATTTCAGAGGCCTGTGGCACCCCGACCAACGGTTCCAACACCACGACCGCAGCAGAGTCGCATCGCCTTCAACAACAGGACCAAGGACACAACGTTCCGTCCTGGCGTTACCTGTTTTGCCTGTGGAGAAGAAGGGCATTATGCCAGGCAATGCCCAAAGCAGGGGAATAATGTTCAGAATCCCAACAACAATGGCCGCAGTGTTAATGGAGCTCCACGACGCAGCAACTCCAACAACAATCAAAGGAAGGAACAGGTGAATCACGTGACATTTGAGGAAGTGCAAAACGCACCGGACATCGTGTTTGATACGTTCCCTGTCAACACAATTAATGCTACAATTTTGTTTAATTCTGGAGCTTCCCATTCATGCATCTCTAAATTTTTTGCTTTGAAGAATCAGTTTTCTTTTTCGCCTTTGCAAAATTCAATGGTTATTCAGTCCCCGGGATCGAAGCAAAGCACACAATGGTACTGCAAGGATGTGAATATTGAAATCAAAGGAATGAAGTTTCTAGCCAATCTCATTGTACTAGAAGCAGTCGATCTGGATGTTATTTTGGGGATGGACTGGTTGACCACAAATAAAGGTTTTATAGACTGCTACAACCGTACAGTGACTCTCACAAATTGTCAAGGGAAGACAATAAAATTTGGCACAAGGAAGATTTCTACATCATAGGGAAAATTAAATCAAGTGGATATGACAGAGTTGAGCAAGGTTCCTGTGGTGTGCGAATACTCTGATGTATTTCCAGAGGAGCTACCAGGCATGCCACCGGATCTTGAAATTGAATTTGTTATTGAGCTAGCGCCTGGAACGACACCCATTTATAAGAAGCCTTATCGTATGGCTCCGACAGAATTGGCTGAGCTAAAGAAACAAATTAAGGAATTAATGGAAAAAGGTTATGTTTGACCCAGCTCATCACCATGGGGATAGCCGGTTTTATTTGCTAAGAAAAAGGATGGTACCCTGAGGTTATGTATTGATTACAGGGCACTCAATATGGCTACCATCAAAAATAAATATCCACTGCCAAGAATCAACGACCCATTCGAGCAACTGGCAAAAGCCAAGGTATTCTCAAAAATAGACTTGAGGTCAGGCTACCATCAATTAAGAATCCGATCATTAGACATACCCAAAACTGCCTTTACCACCAGATACGGATTATATGAGTTCACAGTGATGTCCTTCGGTTTGACCAACGCTCCTGCTTATTTTGTGCATCTCATGAACAAGGTCTTCATGAAATATTTGGACAAGTTCGTGGTTGTGTTCATCGATGATATACTTATTTATTCCAAGACGTTAGAAGAACATGAGCAACATCTTTGGATAGTCCTGGAAGAATTATGAAAAAATCAACTATATGCCAAATTTAGCAAATGTGAATTTTGGTTACGAGAAGTTGGTTTTCTGGGACACGTACTAACACAGGATGGGATAGCAGTGGACCAAGCAAAGTGAAAGATGTCTTAGGGTGGAAGCAACCCACCAACGTAACTGAGGTCAGAAGTTTTCTTGGTCTGGCCGGCTATTATCGACGATTTATCGAAGGATTCTCCACCATAGCCAAACCCATGACCCAGCTACTCAAGAAAGATAAAAAGTTTGAGTTGACCGAAACTTGCGAGAAAAGTTTCCAGGAATTAAAGAAGAGGTTAACCATAACACCTGTTCTGATCATGCCAGATGTGCACAAATTTTTTGAAATATATCGTGACGCTTCCAAGAAGGGACTTGGATGTGTATTAATGAAGGAAGGAAAGGTTGTAGCATATGCCTCAAGACAGCTATGACGACACGAAGAAAATTACCCTACCCATGATTTGGAGTTAGCAGCTGTGATACACGCACTCAAGGAATGGTGACATTACCTTCTTGGTAACCGATGCGAGATATACACGGACCACAAAAGTCTTAAGTATATCTTCACCCAGCCAGAATTAAACTTGAGACAACGTCGATGGCTTGAGTTAATTAAGGATTATGATGTGGGAATTCATTACCACCCGGGTAAGGCAAATGTTGTGGCAGATGCTCTGAGCAGAAATCCATGCACCGACAATGACAGTGTCCAATTCTCACAGCATGAATTCAACCAGGAATTTGCCAAGCTTAATATGGTTCTAGTCACGGAAGGAACCATTGCCCATTTAGAAATAAAATCAACATTGGAGGATCAGATCAAAGAAGCTCAGAAAGGACACCCCAGCATCGAAGGAATTAAAAGGAAGGTAAATTTAGGCAAGGCATCTGAATTTACCATTGATAGTCAGGGAATCCTATGGTACGGAAAAAGGTTATGCGTACCCAACAAGGAAGAGCTAAAGCAACAAATTTTGGCAGAAGCCCACAGAACTCCATACTCCATTCACCCAGGAGGAACCAAGATGTACAAGGATCTACAGGAATTTTTTTGGTGCCATAGGATGAAAAGGGATATCGCCGTATATGTCGCACGGTGTGACTCCTGTCAGCGTATAAAGCCAGAACATCAGAGGCCGGCAGGATTATTACAGCCACTCAGAGTGCCTGAATGGAAATGGGATGTGATAGGAATGGATTTTATTGTTGGATTACCGAGGTCACGACACGGAAATGATGCTATCTGGGTTATCACAGATTTATTAACCAAGGTGGCACATTTCATTCCGGTAAAAACCACATACTCAACACAGAGGCTTACTAGGTTATACCTCTCCCAAATTGTTTGCTTACACAGAGTACCCAAGACCATAGTCTCTGACAGAGGCACTCAGTTTGTCTCTAGGTTTTGGGATCACCTGCAGCAGGCCTTAGGGACTCAGCTGGTTTTCAGCACAACATATCACCCACAGACCGGTGAACAGACTGAACAGGTAAATCAGATATTGGAGGACATGCTAAGAGCATGTGTGCTTACCTATGGAGCCAGGTGGGAAGACAGTTTGCCATATGCGGAATTTTCATATAACATTAGTTATCAAGCCAGTTTAAAAATGTCACCCTTCGAAGCCCTATACGGACGGAGATGCCGTACCCCTCTCAATTGGTCTGAAACCGGAGACAGCCGAATCTTCGGCCCGGAAGTTCTCAAAGAAGCAGAAACAAAAGTGAAACTTATCTGAGACAAACTGAAAGCTGCTCAGAGCCGTCAGAAAAGCTATTATGATCAGAAACACCGTCAGATTAGTTTTGAACCCGATGAATACGTGTATCTTAGAGTATCCCCAATGAGAGGATTACAGAGGTTTAAGGTCAAAGGAAAATTGGCACCGAGGTTTATTGGACCATTCAGGATAATTGCAAGGAGAGGCACGGTTGCCTACCAGCTGGAGCTACCCACAGAATTATCGGATGTTCATGATGTGTTTCACGTTTCACAGCTAAGGAGATGTGTCAGTAACCCAGAAAAGCAAGTCCAACATCAAGACCTGGATATCCAACCAGATCTTACATATAGGGAATGTCCTATAAAGATTTTGGAGGAGTCTGAACGGCGAACCCGACAGAGCGTGATAAATTTTTACAAAGTTCAGTGGAGTAATCACACTGAGGAAGAAGCAACATGGGAAAGAGAGGATCACCTGAGGACTGAATATCCATACCTGTTTGAGGGACAGCTGAAATCTCGGGGACGAGATTTTTCTTAAGGGGGGTAGGTGTTGTAACACCCCAAAATAATTTCTTGGGATTTTCAAAATCTTTTCTTTAAAATAAAATGCTTTGAATTATTTTGGCCCTATTTTTCTTTTTCTTTTTCTTCTGTTCTGAAAATCATTTTAATTTTTAATTGGGTTTCAAAATTTTAAATGGTTCTGATTTGGATGGTTATTTACTTGGGAAATTATTTATGGGAAGTTCAAAAATATTTCTCTTTGGAAAAGTTTCTGGAATAATTAAAATTATTCCAAGGAAATGGCCCTTTTCACTTCTTTCAAGCCCTTCTAAATTCTCCCAATAATTTTTCTGTCACTTCTAAATTATCCCTCAAGTCATTCTCACATTCTATGACAGTGTCCAATATTTTTCCTCTTCACAAAAATATTTCTTCCATTTTAAATAAATTCCAGAGTTGGAATTTATAATTATCCTAGTTTCTTTGGTTTACAAAGGAACCATATTTTCTATGATTCTTCTGCAACCACAAAAATTATCCTAGCAACTTGACAGTACCCACAACCCATTTCACCAAAAAGTTTGGGTTCCACAGTTCAAAAGTTTCAAAATTCTATGACTAAAACCCATTTTTAATTGCCCCAAAAATTCTGAAACTTTGCCAAATTCTCTTTTATGCATCAACACCTCACCACAAAAATTCCCCAAAATTACTAAAATGCCTAGACCTCTCTGTCATTTCATCATACATGTGGTGTGCACACTGTAACACTGTCAACAAATTCAATTAACTAAATTTTGTTCAGAGGCGGAGGCGATCGCTGTCGTGCACGGCACTCCACTGCACCTCGCTCTCATCCACGCCTCCTCTCGCCTTAAATGGATAGCTAGGACCCCTCTGGTCAGTGGCTGCCGCCGACAACACAGTGGCTGACCGATGCAATGGCCACCATGCTCATCCGCGGTGGACCGAAGGATCGCCCCGGCCATCGACGAGCATTCACTGGCCGCGCCACCCAAACCTACCTCTCTCTCCATGCGGCACCTCCTCCGCATCATCGCCGCACCATCCAAACTATCTGGAGCCTGCCTGGCAGTCGCCGGAGATGGATGTTGCCGCCGCACCCGTACTCGAGACTCGCCGCGGATAAGGCCACAGAGCTCGACGTCGCCTGCACTGGCGCTTCCAGATAACTCCACTGACCTCACTTATCACTCACCGCCCTTGACCACCGCCTCTAACCACCTTGTCGGACGGATTAACTCCGGTGTGATCGAGTCCGCCTCGGCCACGCTCAACGCGCCTATATAAGAGCTCCTCGAGCTCCATCCAGTACTTGCACCACACCCACACACCCTCAATCGGTCTCCCGTGCACTCATTCGACCACGGGGAGGTCGTCTTCTCCATCTCCGATCAACGATCCGCCGCCACCCTCCTCGATCAGCACGTCGTCGTTAGGCCACCTCCACCGCTGAAATCTTGCCAGTAGCCTCATATCACACACAATCATCGATTACCCGCTTCAATTCAGCATCCTGAGCTCTCTCTGGCGAGATCCCACTCCACCCGAAACCACCGTCCACCGGCGTCGACCTCGCCGTCGTTCTGGTGCTCGCCGGCGACCACCACCGCCACCCACCGACGCGGAGTTCCGCCCCGAGCACGTTCCGACCATCGCCACCCTCTGGAACCCCGGCGATCGTCGCCGGTGATCGCAGCACTCCTCTGTACACGCGTGCGAGCGCGTTCAAATTTGAACCTGAAAGGTGGACCCCACCCATCAGCGTTTTATTCTTTTCTCTGTTAAAATCGAAAGCGTACTCTAGCGCTTTACGCTTTCCGCACTGGAAAGCATATTTATTTCCGAACCGTTTTCTGTTTAACAGCACAGGGACCTGGATTTTTGCAGAAAGGTCCCTGGATTTAAAAGTTTAATAACTTATTAACCACAACTCTGATTGAGTTGATTATTTTTTTGAAATTCTTATTTTTATCTCTAGTTTTTTTAGTATTTATTTAAAAATATTTTGAGACTACTTTTGGTACTGTTGCAAATTTTTTTAATTTGAATTTGAATTTGAATTTTCCAAAAAACGAAGAGGGAAACTTTGCCGGGAATTTCGAGGGTTCACTTTCTAACTACTTTGATCAAGGCAAGCATTTTTGAACTTGGGATATGGTGAATTGCATGCATGGTTGCATCGGTTTGATATTGCACCGCATATGTAGTAATAGTGTATGCATGCATGGTCATGTCACCTTGTGGATTTCTTGCATGCATCATGGTATCTTGATAACGTGTGGATATGGTGAGAAACAGGAGTGTACTCCTGCCTTGGACGTGCCGGTGGGCACGGGTCACGTTTTGACACGGTGGTGTCACGGTGACATATGTGGAGAATACCGGTCATAATAACAACACCTCCTGAGTCGACCTAGATCGAGTCTTGTTCCGTCACACCTAGCTAAACACCGTGTTGCCACGGGTCTTTCCGCGAGGGAAGTACGGTTTAGTAAGTTGCTAACCCCTGTCCGTGTACACACCACATAGAGGGCCATGATGAGGGTTTCCACGGCCATGGACTAATGCCAGTCATCAGGTCAGGGGGCATGGGTGTATCCGGCTGGGCCGAGAGGGGGGCACCCCTTGTAATCCGCGCGTATGGATAGTGATCCCATGCTATTCGAGATTGTAGTCTCCCCGACTTAGAGTTTTTCTTGAACGATGCTTTGGGTGATTCCTGGCATCCGGAAAGTTAATCTGGTGTGTGCTGGTCAGGTGTGTTTTCAACCCAAAGACCGTAATGGGAATTAGCCAGTATCACGGTGCTGGCTAAAGAAATCTCATACACGTTGGTAAAGATTACACCCTCTGCAGTGTTATATCTATTCGAATAGCCGTGTCCGCGGTCAAGGACATTAGCTGGGAAGGGTCAAGTGTCGGTCCCGGTGTCAGTCTTCGGAGGAAATAATTAAATTGAGCATGAATTAATTTGCAGGAAAATTATTGTCACCCTAATGCCATCATGTATAATATTTGTTATCATAAATGCTATTGTTATAAGTATTATTATTACTATGCATATTATTATGGACTAACCCGTTTCTCCTATTTTATTTCCTGAGTGTCTCAGGGGCTGGCTGGACTACCCCGGACACTCGAATGTCTTTTCAAGACCTCTCGTGGCGTCGCTTGAGTTCTCGGGCGGTCCTGTCTCGCCCGATTCTCTTTTAGACACCCGTTTGGCATTTCTTTTCAAGACCTCTCGTGGCGTCGCTTGAGTTCTCGGGCGGTCCTGTCTCGCCCGATTCTCTTTTAGGCACCCGTTTGGCATTTCTTTTCAAGACCTCTCGTGGCGTCACTTGAGTTCTCGGGCGGTCCTGTCTCGCCCGATTCTCTTTGAGACACCTGTTTGGCATTTCTCTTGGATACTCGGGTGGTCTTGTCTCGCCGGATTCTCCACTTTATATTTTCTTTTGGATCCTCGGGCGGTCTTGTCTCGCCCGATTATCCACTTTTAACTTTCTTGGTTTCTCACTAACATTTTATTTACTCATACTTCTGCACATGCTAATATTGATCATGCCATAATTTAATTTCAGCCACATATGCATCTCATTTAATCCAGCATGAGCATATGCATTCGGTATATCTTTTGTTCATAATGTTTGTGAGTACATTCAAACGTACTCACTGGCTTGTCCCTGGCTATTTCATTGGCCAGACCTGGAGGAGGACGAGCTTGTGGAGGAAGATTGCGCTAGCGAACCCGACGCTTAGAGGTGTCCCAGTCAGTCAACCTGTGATCTTGGAGTCGACCACATGTATCATCCACTGTGTTTCCGCTACACCAATAAAATAGTCAAGCCTCACACTGACGCTTGACTTTATTTTATTGTATCAGTGTTGTTCTACCACCTCACCATTGTGTTATTCCACCACCGTAGTATATTGGCAAGGTTGTAATAATTGTTGAGCCCTCTGACTCAACCCTGTGTAATATTTTATTTGTACTGGTTATCTATATCAAGGAAGTCTACCAGTTGTTCTTGGGGCTGGTATGACTTGAGGCTCTTCTGTGATTTATCCCAGAAATGGGACTGACAGCTGGTTACGTCACTTGTGTATACATTGTCGCGCCTGGGCCCCGACCAGCCACGTAACGTGCAGGAGTGCAAAGGGCGATGGCCCAAGACCCCTTCGCACTTAGGATTTAGACCGGCGTGTTGACCTCTCTGCTGAGTCTAGGTAGGACTGCGTCGTGTCGATTACCCGAGGCCGGGCATTACCCAGCAAGCGTGTCCGGCCAGATGTGATCGAGCATGTTGGGTAACAGTAGTGCACCCCTGCAGGGAAGTGATCTATTCGAATAGCCGTGTCCACGGTAACAGGATGCTCAGAGTTGTATCCTGATCTGCTACAACTACAAATGGATACTATTACATTGTTAATCTGATACTACTGCTCTCGGGATCACTTTCTCGCAGGGTAGTCGAGGAAGGATCTCAGGGCATTGCTAATATATACTTATTATATGCTGATGTGTTCTACTCTCTTCTGATGCTGCAAGATTGCTTCAAGATGCTAGTCTTCGATAGGCTAGGCCTCTCCCCCTCTGTTCGAGCATTTCTGCAGTTTAGTCCAAAGATATAGCCCCATTCCTTTGATACCGATGCATACTTAGTATAGTTCTGATGTCAGTCTTGCGAGTACTTTGGATGAGTACTCACGGTTGCTTTGCTATCTTTTTCCCCATACCCGGTTGCTGCGATCAGATGTCGGAGCCCAGGAGCAGGAGATCCCCGGAGGCACCTACTACTATGTTGAGCCCACCGACCAGGAGTAGTTTGGAGGCCCTAGGCAGGAGGCCTTCGCCTTTTCGATTAGTGTCGCTGTTTGTGCTAGCCTTCTTAAGGCAAACTTGACTAACTATGTCTGTACCCAGATATTATTTGTTTGTATGACTTATGTATTCGGGTCCTCGTGACCCCTGGTTTGTAATATGAAGATTTATGTTTAAATTTGAGTTTAGAGTTGTGTTGTGATATCTTCCCGTGAGTCTCTGATCTCGAGCGTGCACATTTGCGTGTATGATTAGTGCACGGTCGAGCAGAGGGCGTCACAAAAAATTCAAAACATTCCATTTTTCACATGGTAGACAATTTGGTGCGTGATGTCCGCTCCAATTTTCATATCATTTGGACATCTGAGTAGCTCTCGGCAAAAAAGACAAATTTGGGGTCTGTAAAAGAGTGTACTGTTCATGTACTGTTCTGACCCAATTTGTCTTTTTTGCTGAGAGCTACTAAGATGTTCAAATGCTCTTAAAATTGGAGCGGACCTCACGCAAAAAAAATTGGATTTTTTTGACTTTTTTTGTCAAGTTTTTGAATTTTTTTGAACATTTTGTGAATTTTTTCTTGACCGGGTGCAGATGAACCTGGGCACCAAATCGCTGACGTGCGCCTGGAAGGACCTGGTCGCCTGTTTGATCCTTATACTTTTCATTTTTAATTTATATGGGTCCAAAATTGTTCCATGACAGGTGGGTCGCCCGTTGTGTAGTTTGTAGCATTTTAATTTATGGGGCGAAATTTGTTCCATTACAGGTGGACCCCCGGTGTGTAGTTTGTAGCTTGTTTGTAATAATTAAAGAAAACATGAGATTTGTTTTCAAAAATACCATGGTGCGACGGGAAAGGTGAGAAAGAGCATGTGAGAGAGCGGTCACAGAGCTAGAGGGAAATAATTGGGGGAGGGGCAGGGCCGCAGGGGGGGGGGGGGACGGTGTTTGGAGTGGTTGTGGGCCAAATGCTAGAAAAAAAAACTAACCTAAACCCTCCGAAATAAATGCCTTCACAAATTAATCCAAGGATGGAGGCATAGTCCCCCTGGCAATGTAAATAGCTCTGGCCCTACGAGAGATGGAGAGGTAGCGTCTATGTGTGGGAGAGACGGTGCGAGAAAGCGAGGTCAATCGAGACATAGATAGACAGGGAGATAGGGTGAGTGTGGCCCGACATTCGGTCAAAAGAGAGATATGCTCTGGAGAGATATCATGCGATCGAGCTTTTGGGGAGGGTGAGGGCTGTAAGGGAGATCTTGAGAAATTGACCTACATAGACAATGTGCGTGACAGAGTATACAGAGTGTGGATCGAGGCCCAGACAAGGAGATATATCGTTTGTGTGTGAGAGAAAGCAAGGTCAATCGAGACATAGATAAAGAGAGAGAGAGATTGAGCGATTGTGGGCCACCATGCGGTCGAAAGAGTGAGAAGTACGGGTTGGAGATAGTGACCTAGATAGATAATGTGCGTGAGATAGTATATACAATATGTCAAACTAGGCCCAAACAAGGAGATATATCGTTTGTGTGTGAGAGAAAGTGAGGTCAATCGAGACATACATAAAGAGAGAGGGAGAGATTGAGCGAGTGTGGGCCGCCAAATGGTTGAAAGAGTGAGACGGTTTGGTGAGAGTGACCTAGATAGATAATCTACGTGACAGAGTATGGAATGTGTCGATCGAGGCCCAAACAGGGAAATATAACGTTTGTGTGTGAGAGAAAGCGAGGTTAATCAAGACTTAGATAGAGAGAGAGAGAAAGATTGAGCGAGTGTGGGCCGCTGTGCGGTCGAAAGAGTGAGACGGTGTGGAGAGAGTGACCTAGATAGACAACGTGCGTGCATGTGCGCGAGAGGGGGGGGGTCTAGAGAGCCAATGTATGTATCTAGCGAGAGAGGGTGGGAGGGGGAGAGAGAGAGAGCTCGGCATGGAGTGCAATGGCGGGTGTGTGAGAGAAATACGTTTGTTGAGAGAGTGGGGGAAAGGGGTTTGTGTATTTGAGAGAATTAGAGATCAAAACATGAAGAGAAAGAATGAGCGGGTGTCGGAAACCAATAGTTCTATAAGGTGGTTAAGAGTGGAAGATTGATCGATAGAGGAAGTATGTAGTGTGTGTGTCGGGGGGGGGGGGGGAGGGGGCTAAACACAACATTTGAATGTAGATAGTAATAGACTTAATATTGACGTTTCAATTTAGTGCACATTGTAAAATTTGAATTGAGGACCATGCATATGGCTTCTGTAATTATTTCGAATTTGTGCCATACATGCATCGTTTGGAAAAGTTGATGCACTAATATTGACTCGATTGTTGTGGTATTTTGTATGTGTGTGGTCATATGCTTGAATACATCCAAAGTTTTCTCACCACCATAGTGTTAATCTTATACATATAAATTTGCATTCAAAAACTTAGAGTGGATACCATGAAATGCGAAATCCACGTTAGAATTGGAGATCGCTATGTCACAAACACACTCTAATTCAAAGAACTCATCATTAATTAATTACTAGTATGTCGTTTTGAAGGACTAATTATTTGCAAGGAAAACACGGGCGTGGTATTACATACAGATTCGTTTGCCAATGAAAAAATATTCGTTTGCATTCTCAAATGTAGGCGCACCAGGTAGACCACGGTCGTGTCATGGTGGTGGCGTGTGTCGTACGGACGTTATAAACTGCACGCCTCCATGTTTCGGATTGAAATATCTGGTGGCCCAAATTCCAGCCCTGCAAAATCTCCCTTCTCCCCTGCCCCCTTCCGCGTCTAGAGCGCTCAAATCCCTAATTTGCTGCCACCCAATCAAAATTCGAATCGCCCCTCGTCTCATCTCGTTCCCCACCTCCGTACCGGACGACGACGACAAAGACGACGGTCGCGCTGCACCACCGCACCAGAGCTGCCTCATCTACGCCCTCGTCCACCGCACCGGGTGGTCCACCGACAACGTCGGCTGCCGCAGCCGACGTGCTTCACAGACATCGACTTCCACCGCATCAGGTCTATTTCACCGACGCCGTCTTCCACCTTACCGGGGCTACTTCACCGAGCACATCGTCGCACCTCCACCCCCCGCTGGTGCTTCACCAACGGCCTCGTCCACCGCATCGTAGCGCTCCGCCGCCGCTCAAGATCTACTTCCGTAGGCGGCCAGCCAATGCAAGCGCATCACCCTCAACGGCTCTGAAGTGACCCGCACTCTAGGCGAGTATGCCCAAATGCTGGCCCGAACTAGGTATCCACATATCACTGCGCTGTGCACTGTTCCGACGATGCTTGGATATCCTTTTACTTCTCTCTTAGCTTATACGCCTATGCAACTCTGACTTCAACTCTTATTTCTTCTGGAGCTATCATCTGAAACAAGCAAAACCATTTTTCAGCGAAGCATGATGGCGCTACGGGATCTGGTACACATCCTGCACGCTCGTATAATCTTGTAAGTACCTGTCCTCCGGTACAATAGCAAGGTCGATTCCTCTCATTAGATCAACCATTCGTCGTGCCAAAAATGCAGAGGGGGAAGGAAGGAATACACGGCCCGCACATCCAAGCAAGTGGTAACATGGACTTCTTCATGGAACATCCCAAGCGCAAGCAGAGCTACAGTGAGCCTGTACAACCAGCTAGCGTAAGTCCCTGCATTTCATTTAATTCGTACTGGCCTGCGTGTATGATTTGCGTGTATGACTGGGGCAGTAAAATGTATTCCAGTGGCGCTTTTGATTTATTGTAACACCCCAAAAATTTAACCATATTTTTATTAAGTAAAATTTGGCCAGAAATAAAATTTTGAATTATAATAGGTCTTTTATTAATTTTAGAGTATTTTCTGTTTTCTGTTTTCCCAAATTCTTCCCTCCATATAGAACATTTTGAAAAAAATATTGTGGGCTTTGGTAGTTTTATTAAATCATTTCATTTATAATTTAAATAACAGTAGGAAATATTTTCATAATAAAATTTTCCCAAAATAATCCCTTTTAATAGCATTTTCAATATTTGAAATGCTTCTGTTGCATTACACCTATTTTAATTAATTCTTTAAAAATTCCACAAAAATTATGAGGGGTCATGTGATGCCTATAGATCACTTTTATGCAAAAACCCAAATTGGTCTTTTGAAAATTTTGAGCACAACTTCCTCTTTTCAATTCTGTCCCATTTCTAGGTTATAACTACAACCCTAATTTTCTTTACTCCAACAATTCTGTAATTATTCCACCTTATAGTTCTTCCATCCAAACCCTTAAGTCCAGAAGATCAACTCCATTTGCATCTTGCAGACCCACCAAATAATTCCTCCAAGTTTCTGTTCAGAACTGAATTCGGGTAAAACTTGCACTTGCAAGTTTTTCATTTTGTCCATCCAACCACACCATCATCTTTATCATCTAAGGAGACACCATCCTGATAATTTTCACAGCCAACAAAGATTCCTAGATAGCCATAGCATTTCACCAAGCACATTATGGGCATGATAGAATTTGGCATCTTTTCAGAACTCGATGTGCCACTGGATCCTATGGCTGAACCAGCTTGTCCATCATCACCACCATCCACACTAGCACCATCCTGTTAAGTTGTAACTTGTTTGGGTCCCTGTAGATGCCATTGGCATTACATCGAGCACGCTGTGCGCGTGCACAAAGCGTGGCCAGAGCGCCGGGACTGCAGGCGTCGGCACCGTCCCACGTGGGGCTCCCGGCTGCCTTCCCGGCCTTTGCAACCACCCAGGGGGCACCGCCTTGAACCCACCGACCTCGCCGACACCCGAGCCTGGCCTCTAGCGCCGGCCACCGCCGTCCACGGTGACCAAGAGCGCCGCCCGACGAGTCCCGCTCGGACACGTCTCCGCCAAGGTCTCCCGCCTTAATTCCCAACAACCGGAGCTCATCCGCAGCGCGCCAACCATCTCACTGACCCCGCCGCCCTCATCGGCCTTGCCACCGACCACGTTTTTCCATCAATGGCGCCGCTGACGTGTCCTCCTCTGGAAGCCACGGCACCGCATCGCTCCCGCCTATATAAGTCCATCCCGAGCTCCCTCCTCCCGGACCGCATCACCTTATCTCCTCTGCAAGCCACCCAGGCAGCCAAACGGCCGGGAGAGGCCGTCTTCTTCCTCTCCGGCAACCACGGTCGCCGCCACCGTCCAGATGTTTCCGACGCCACCCGAGCCTCCCCCTCTCCATTATCTGCACCAACAGATCCCTCTCAACCCCACGAACCATTCCCCCTCTCGATTTTTGCTCGGGAGCCACCGTGGGAAAATCGCCCAATTTGCTTCCGCTGGAGCTCTTCGGGTGAGCTCGCCGCCAGCGACTCCATCCATCCCGGAGGCCGAGAATGGTACCCAGAGGACCGCCTTGCTCTCTTGAGCACGCGCATGGCTTCAGAGTTCCGAGAGATGCCGCCGTTCGCCGACAATCGCTGCCGGAAGACGCCTCCTCTGTATTACCGCGGGAGAGAAGGCGCGAGATGACTGGTCAAACCTGACCAGTGGGCCCGGCGGGACCCACTGTTAGTGACTGTAGCCCACGCCGCGCGGTTAAGTGGAAACGGGTTTCTCCAGAAAACGTCTTCGCGCGAGGAAAGCGTAAACCCTCGAATGTGCCTTCGACGTCGGCAACTCTTCCGCGCGGCCGAGCGACTGTGCTCGGCCCAGTGGCGCTTTATGGCTAAAAAACGCCTAGAACGCGGTTTTGCCAGCCCATCAGGTTGATTTCCTCTTTTCCTTTTCCAGTAGATTTCAAGTAAATCCACAGCAATCATTTCAAAACCAAATTTGATGATTCAAATTTATACATACTCCCAAATTCATTCTCTATTAATCCAGCTAGGGTGAACATTTTTTCTAAGCTTAGTTTTTGTAGGATCTATTAAATAGCCTATTTCTTTATTTATTCCAGCTTAGAAATTCTCTAGGAAAATCATATGAACTCCAAATAATTTGATTCTTTTTCTGAAATTCATCATTTTTCATCTACTTTATTTTAGTATTTATTTCAAAATTTTCCAAACAACTTTTTAGCACTGTTTTGGCTTTATGTGGTAATTGCAATATTTTTGAAAATAGGAAATGGAGGGAAGACAAAATTTTCAAAATTTTGGAGTAAACCCCAATCTTTCTGCTTGCTCAAGGCAAGCATCTTGAACACTTGATATGGTGGATGCATAGTTGGTTGTTTGCAAGAACAATTGAATCATGAATATGTTGAATTCAAATAAGATTTGCATATTGCTAGTTATACAGGCATGATCCCTTGATAATATTATATTTGATCATGAAGTATGAGAGAGTATAGTTGTTTTCACATGTCACATATGCCTATGTTCATCCGGACTAATCTGTAGGAAAGAATCAGTCACGAGAAAAGTGACCGTGAGACTGAAATCTCATTGTAATGAGAATGATCAGTGAGGGTATGTTGGGACATAACAGATGGTGACCCTGTTGGGTACTACCAAGGAAATATATTGTGCTAGCCGCTGCAGGAAAACTTTAACCTCCTAAGTCGACCATAGATCTAGTCTTGTTCCGGTAACCCCCATACTTGTTTCGTGCCGCCACTTGTCCCTGCCACAGGTAGGGTATGGTTCAGTAAGTTGTTAACCCCTTTCCCTGCACACACCGTACAGAGAGGCCGCGATGAAGGTTTCCAGGTACCGGTTATAATGCCAGTCATCGGGTCAGGGGGCATGGGCGTATCCGACTAGGCCGAGAGGGGGGCACCCCTTGTAATCCGTGCGTATTAATAGTGATCCCATGCTATTCGAGACGAAGGTCTTCCCGTCTTAGAGATTTTCTTGAATGATGCTTTGGGTGAATCCTGGCATCCGGAAAGTTAATCTGGTGTGTGCTGGTTAGGTGTGTTTTCAACCCAAAGGCCGTAATTGGAATTAGTCAGCAACTCGATGCTGGCTAAAGAAATCCTTTACTTGTGGGTAAAGAGTACACCCTCTGCAGAGTTATACCTATTCGAATAGCCGTCTCCGCGGTTAAGGACTACAGTCTGGGTTGGTCAAGTGTCGGTCTTAGTGTCGGTCTTCAGAGGAAATAATTAAAATTGTGTTTGGTTCATTTCGCGGGATAATTATTGTCACTACTGATGCTATCATGAATATTACTATGGACTAACCCTGTTATTCTAAGTGCAACCTGAGTATCACTTGGGATGGCTAGACCACCTGGATACTCATTTCTATTTTTCTGGGTATCACTTGGGATGGCTAGACCACCTGGATACTCATTTCTATTTTTCTGGGTATCACTTGGGATGGCTAGACCACCTGGATACTCATTTCTATGTTTCTGGGTATCACTTGGGATGGCTAGTCCACCTGGATACTCAGTATTATTTTCTTTTCTGAGTATCACTTGGGATTGTTACTCCACCTGGATACTCATTTATTTTCAAGACCTCTCGAGGCGTCGCTCTTAGACACCCGTTTGGCATTTCTTTTCAAGACCTCTCGAGGCGTCGCTTTTAGACACCCGTTTGGCATTTCTTTTCAAGACCTCTCGAGGCGTCGCTTTTAGACACCCGTTTGGCATTTCTTTTCAAGACTTCCCGAGGCATCGCTTTTAGACACCCGTTTGGCATTTCTTTTCAAGACCTCTCGAGGCGTCGCTTTTAGACACCCGTTTGGCATTTCTTTTCAAGACCTCTCGAGGCGTTGCTTTCAGACACCCGTTTGGCATTGTTCTTGGAATTCCTCGGGCGGTCCAGCGCCCGATGTTCCATTTAATTTTTCTTGGTTTATTACTAAATTAACATATTTATTCTTCTGTACCGTATTAATATTTATCATGCCATGCTTTAATATCAGTCAGCATATGCATAAAAATTAATTTATCATGATCATATGCACTCTATTGCATTCGGTATATCTTTTGTTCATTATGTTTGCGAGTACATTCAAACGTACTCACTGGCTTGTCCCTGGCTATTTAATTGGCCAGGTCAGGATTTCAACAAGGAATACTACAATGACGTCCATGCGGACTAGGAGCCTAAGATAGCAGCTGCGCGAGATAGGAGTTATCCCGGTCAGCCATTCCTGTGGGATTGGAACTTCCTCCGGTAATGGAGATTCGCTACCCGCTTCCGCCACCCGCTGTTAGAAATCATTGCTGTATCATTAGACGTTTATGGTCTTGTATTCAATTCTTGTAATTGCTTGGTAATCTGTATCAAGAACGTGTCCACCAGTAAAAATGATCTTGGGGCTGGTGGTGACACAAGGGGTCATTTGCTGGGATATTGTTTCCCGGAAATCCAGCCCCGACAGCCTTCGTATCAGAACCCAGGCTGACCACTGGCTAATCCTATCTTAGCCTGGTCATTATCCTTAGGTTTCCACACCGTCCAAATCTTTCCTGTCCGTAGCTAAACCCATCTCATCCGACAGGCCTACACAGTGGCCAGCCGACATCTTTTGACAGTCGGTGCCCAACCTATCAGACCTGCCCATAGGTCGTGTGCCTGTGGCTGACACCTGAGTTGTCCCATCCACAAGCGTGCGATGGAAGACTCTGCTGGCTTATAAAGGGAGCCTTGCCCTAACTCTGTAGCTCACAGCCTCACTCTCAGCTCAATATCCAACCACCAAGATGCCTGGCCCCATCATTTGCAATGAGACCACCGCAGCCGAACTGGGAGACTTTGTAGCCATCCTTGCCAATCTCACTCGTCGTGCTTTTGGCACAGAGGAGCCCCCGGAGTATGTTGTGTACCAGGAGCACACGAGTGATGCCATCCACCACTTGTGGCCCATGGTGCACATCTACGGGAGGGACACTCCACTAGAACGCCCCTACCGGTTCACCGGGAGGACGACCTCCGACGAGCCCCAAGCCATCCAACTTGCAGCCTGAGAGGCTGTAGTTAATCTCCGGCATTTGTCGCCAAGGGTTAACACCCGCCCTTTCTACTACTACCCTAGCCGTGAAGGCTATGGTAGCCTGACCCAAGTCGCCAACGGGGACCATGAGACGGATCCTGCCCTGGTGCATCTGGTGCGCTATCTGAGAGCGCAAGAGGCACTATTCGATCAGGTCACTCTTGATCTGATCATGACCCGCAGGACGCTCGCTCTCCTGACCCCGGTAAGGAGTGAAGCTGCACCCGCCACCGACACCCCGATAGTACTGCTTGGGAGGCCAGTTGAGCCCCCAAGGTCTGCCCCTGTTATCTACCCGAGCAATGCCTTCGCTCCCCCAGGGGAACTCCGTCGTCTCTTGGAGACCTACTCCAACGGGACGTTGACCTCGACACCCCGCGAAGGGCACCACCACTACCCCAGCCCTGTAGCTCCCCATCCGACCCCAGCCAACTCCGATACCGAAGCACATGGAGAGGTCTCGACATCCACAAGACACGCCCGGCTAGATGTCAACGAGGTGGACTGAGTCCACCAGAATTGTGTCGAGCCTTAGTGGCCCGGTTTCCCTATATTTTTGTAGTAGCCGTTGTATGGCGTGGTAAGTTTGTAAACTGCTTATGTACCCTTGTCTTAATAGTAGTATGCGTGATCTAGCGTATATTATCGGCATGTGGTGGCAGAGTAAATTCTAGACGTGACTACCAAACCCCCCTAACCGACACGCACAGTAATACGTCACATTCTTTTTAAAGATGGAGGTCCGAGACTCAGACAACCCTACGCCGGAACCGATACACAAGTCGTACTGGCGCCGCCTCATGTTTCCTAACCTAGGCGCTCTATAAGAGGCCACTTCCATATCCAACACCAGCAACCATCAACCTTGAGCACTGCTTTTTCCCATTCATCCCTCCATGTCGCACCCCGGAGTCTACTTGAGAACGCCCGATGCAAGCCCTGGTAGTTTTGTTAAGATTTTGTGGGATTTTACCCGCAATACCTAGGTTCCGTCCACCCACCCCAGTATGAGTTGTACAAGATGAGGATCACCTCTGATTGCTCGAAATACTAGGCAGTTGTGCAAATCCCATCAGCGGATTTGAACCAAGGCCCTTCGTATGTTGTCTTCATCGGGAGATCCATGCCAACCTCAGGCATGGCCATCGAGGCTGCTGCTTACGAAGCTGTTACCCGTCTTCGATTTGCGGTACCCTATGCCAGCGAAAGGGAATACTGCTATTTCCCGAGCCGCGCAGCTTTTGGAGCAGAAGCTGCATTCCGTTGTGAACGTATAGAAAGAGTTCCAGCTCTGGTCTATCTCATTCAGTATGTGATGGCCCAGGAGCATTTCACTCAGCAACTAATGGAGTATCTCCATTATCTTGCTGTTCTGAATCCTCGGATCACCATCGGCAGACCACCTCTGCCAACTCAGGAAGGACATGTTCTTCGTCTGTTTCCTCCACTTCCTCCGCAAGAAGAAGAAGAAGAATGTGCTCCAGCACCAGGAAATCTTCTGCAAGACCCCGTAGATCTTACCATCGAGCCGTAGGCAGTCATGAGTAGGGTTGTTGCAGTGTTTAGCACTTATTCTCATGATGTAATCTTTGCGATGTATTTTAGGGCATATGTCTTGAATGCATTAATACGAATGCATTTATCTATGAGTATATGATTGTGGTGATCTGCATTTAGACCATCCGCACTTAGGGGAGAAATTTCTTAAGGGCCATATCACAAGATTTTTCTCACATAAGTTTATTTTGCGTGCAGCCACAACAACCGGCTCACAGTCACACTGATTCTACCACATGCACTAAGTGCAGAAACCACACACACACACACACACACACACACACACACTTAGCACCAAAATAACCACTACTAGATCACTCTCACTACACCACCGTTTTCTCGAAGAAAAACTCGTGGGTTTTTATTTCTACGGAGCCTGCTGCGGAACGCACTAACACACACTAGTACCCGGCACTGATGCCTAGTCCTCATGATCACCGCCGCCTCGGAGAGCCACCACTCGAGCCGCGGCATCACGGCAATCATCGAGGATCATCGCACATAGCAGCAGCGAGAAGCCAACCAACGCCGCCAGCAGACCAACCAGGAGGATCGTGATCAGCTCCGAACCCACATCCTCCATTGATGCCTCCTCTCGAGCTCCTGCAACCAGAGGAAGAAGGAGAAGAAGAAGTAGATGTGAGGTGAGGTGTGAGGTAGAAGGAAGAAAAAACCGCGATCGTTTTTATAGCTCGAGCTCGGTGCACGGTGAGCGAAGTCCACCAGCACCGCTCGTCGCTCGATCGCCGGTGTTCGGAGGCGAATCCGCGAGCAGTGCCAACAGCGTGCTGGCCCGCGAGGTGAGTGCACGCTACGCCGGCGACAAGCACGCCGCGCACTACCGCAGTACGGCCCTAGATGCCCAACGCACTAGACGCCACAGGAGGAGAAAGTGCGGGAAAGCATGCGAGAGGAAGAGGAGAAGGAGAGACGGAGGAAGAAGAAGAGACTGACAGTGGGCCCTGGGTCCACCTGTCAGCCAGGGAGAACACTGTGCGCTGGAGTAAGACAAGCGAAATTTGGAATTATTTTTTTTTACTTTTTCCAAATTTATCGTACAGTAAAACCACAGCACCAGTACCTCACTGTAGTTGCACCAATTATCAATAGCCCCACGTCAACTGTGCCTAATTAGGTTATTTAAATAATTAGCCCAGAAAAATCTCCTAAAAAAGATGGGTTTAATTTTAATGACCACCTTAACAAATCTCGAGGACGAGATTTTCTTAAAGGGGGTAGAGTTTGTAACACCCCAAAAATTTAACCATATTTTTATTAAGTAAAACTTGGCCAGAAATAAAATTTTGAATTATAATAGGTCTTTTATTAATTTTAGAGTATTTTCTGTTTTCTGTTTTCCAAAATTCGTCCCTCCATATAGAACATTTTGAAAAAAAATATTGTGGGCTTTGGTAGTTTTCTTAAATCATTTCATTTATAATTTACATAACAGTAGGAAATATTTTCATAATAAAATTTTCCCAAAATAATCCCTTTTAATAGAATTTTCAATATTTGAAATGCTTCTGTTGCATTACACATATTTTAAATAATTCTTTAAAAATTCCACAAAAATTAAGAGGGGTCATGTGATGCCTATAGATCACTTTTATGCAAAAACCCAAATTGGTCTTTTGAAAATTTTGAGCACAACTTCCTCTTTTCAATTCTGTCCCATTTCTAGGTTATAACTACAACCCTAATTTTCTTTACTCCAACAATTTTGAAATTATTCCACCTTATAGTTCTTCCAACCAAACCCTTAAGTCCAGAAGATCAACTCCATTTGCATCTTGCAGACCCACCAAATAAATCCTCCAAGTTTCTGTTCAGAACTGAATTCTGGTAAAACTTGCACTTGTAAGTTTTTCATTTTGTCCATCCAACCACACCATCATCTTTATCATCTAAGGAGACACCATCCTGATAATTTTCATAGCCAACAAAGATTCCTAGATAGCCATAGCATTTCACCAAGCACATTGTGGGCATGACAGAATTTGGCATCTTTTCTGAACTCCATGTGCCATTGGATCCAATGGCTGAACCAGCTTGTCCATCATCACCACCATCCACACTAGCACCATCATGTTAAGTTGTAACTTGTTTGGGTACTTGTAGATGCCATTGGCATTACATTGAGCACGATGTGCGCGTGCATAGAGCGCGGCCAGAGTGCCGGGACTGCAGGCGTCGGCACCGTCCCGCATGGCCCTCCCGGCTGCCTTCCCGGCCTTCGCAATGTGATATCCTGGCTTATTAGGGATGATAGACTACTCATATCAATAAGGAATTCCTTCTTTTCCGGGAGCCTATTCGGAAAGAACTCCAAAGTTAAGCGTGCTCAGCTTGGAGTAATTTCAGGATGGGTGACCGACCGGGAAGTTGGTCCCGGGTGCGCACGAGTGAGGACAAAGTGTGCAGGAAAGACTGGTATTGATTTGTGGGGCCAGTCTAGATCTCATCAGGAGTAACGACCACCGGCGGGTGTGTCCGGGGCGTTACAAGTTGGTATCAGAGCCGACCCTCGCGGTTACACGGATGTTTGCGGGTCAGGTGTGCGGTCATGTTGTGCTTGACGTTTGTGACCCGTCGTGGCACACGGCATGGCACATGTGCCGGACTGCTCGCACAGACGTATGTGCCAAGAGGGAACGCTCCTGTGCTCGACGAGGATGTCGGTTCCTCTGAGTGGGGGTGTATGTGATAGCCTGGCTTATTAGGGATGATAGACTACTCATATCAATAAAGAATTCCTTCTTTTCTGGGAGCCTATTCGGAAAGAACTCCAAAGTTCAGCGTGCTCAGCTTGGAGTAATTTCAGGATGGGTGACCAACCGGGAAGTTGGTCCCGGGTGCGCACGAGTGAGGACAAAGTGCGCAGGAAAGACTGGTATTGATCTGTGGGGCCAGTCTAGATCTCGCCAGGAGTAACGACCACCGGCGGGTGTGTTCGGGGCGTTACACGCAATCACCCAGGCGGCATCGCCTTGAACCCACCGACCTCGCCGACACCTGAGCCTGGCCTCTAGCGCTGGCCACGGCGACCAAGAGCGCCGCCCGACGAGTCCCACTCGGACACGTCTCCGCCAGGGTCTCCCGCCTTAATTCCCAACAACTGGAGCTCATCCGCAGCGCGCGAACCATCTTCCCGACCCCGCCGCCCTCATTGGCCTCGCCACCGACTACATTTTGCCATCAATGGTGCCGCCGACGTGTCCTCCTCTGGAAGCCACGGCACCGCATCGCTCCCGCCTATATAAGTCCATCCCGAGCTCCCTCCTCTCGGACCGCATCACCTTATCTCCTCTGCAAGCCACCCAGGCAGCCAAACGGCCGGGAGAGGCCGTCTTCTTCCTTTCTGGCAACCACGGTCGCCGCCACCATCTAGATGTTTCCGACGCCACCCGAGCCTCCCCCTCTCCATTATCTTCACCAACAGATCCCTCTCAACCCCACGAACCATTCCCCCTCTCGATTTTTGCTCGGGAGCCACCGTGGGCAAATCGCCCAATTTGCTTCCGCCGGAGCTCTTCGGGTGAGCTTGACGCCGGTGACACCTTCCACCCCGGAGGCCGAGAAGGGTACCCAGAGGACCGCCTTGCTCTCCTGAGCATGCGCATGGCTTCGAATTTCCGAGAGATGCCGCCGTTCGCTGGCAATCACCGCCGGCAGCCGCCTCCTCTGTTTTGCCGAGGGAGAGAAGGCGCGAGACGACTGGTCAAACCTGACCAGTGGGCCCGGCGGGACCCACGGTCAGTGACCGTAGCCCACGCCGTGCGGTTAAGTGGTGACGGGTTTCTCCAGAAACCGTCTTCACGCGAGGAAAGCGTAAACCCTGGAATCGCCTTCGACGTCGGCAGCTCTTCCGCGCGGCCGAGCGACTGGGCTCGGCCCAGTGGCGCTTTACGGCTAAAAAACGCCTAGAATGCGGTTTTGCCAGCCCATCAGGTTGCTTTCCTCTTTTCCTTTTCCAGTAGATTTCGAATAAATCCACAGCAATCATTTCAAAACCAAATTTGATGATTCAAATTTATACATACTCCTAAATTCATTCTCTATTAATCCAGCTAGGGTGAACATTTTTTCTAAGCTTAGTTTTTGTAGGATCTATTAAATAGCCTATTTCTTTATTTATTCCAGCTTAGAAATTCTCTAGGAAAATCAGATGAACTCCAAATAATTTGATTCTTTTTATGAAATTCATCATTTTTCATCTACTTTATTTTAGTATTTATTTCAAAGTTTTCCAAACAACTTTTTAGCACTGTTTTGGCTTTATGTGGTAATTGCAATATTTTTGAAAATAGGAAATGGAGGGAAGACAAAATTTTCAAAATTTTGGAGTGCACCCCAATCTTTCTGCATGCTCAAGGCAAGCATCTTGAACACTTGATATGGTGGATGCATAGTTGGTTGTTTGCAAGAACAATTGAATCATGAATATGTTGAATTCAAATAAGATTTGCATATTGCTAGTTATACATGCATGATCCCTTGATAATATTATATTTGATCATGAAGTATGAGAGAGTATAGTTGTTTTCACATATCACATATGCCTATGTTCGTCCGGACTAATTTGCAGGAAAGAATCTGTCACGAGAAAAGCGACCGTGAGACTGAAATCTCGTTGTAACGAGAATGATCAGTGAGGGTATGTTGGGACATACCAGATGGTGACCCTGTTGGGTACTACCAAGGAAATATATTGTGCTAACCGCTGCAGGAAAACTTTAACCTCGTGAGTCGACAATAGGTCGAGTCTTGTTCTGGTAACCCCCATACTTGTTTCGTGCTGCCACTTGTCCCTGCCACAGGTAGGGTACGGTTCAGTAAGTTGCTAACCCCTTTCCCTACACACACCGTACAGAGAGGCCGCGATGAAGGTTTCCAGGTACCGGTTATAATGCCAGACATTGGGTCAGGGGGCATGGGTGTATTCGGCTGGGCCGAGAGGGGGGCACCCCTTGTAATCCACGCGTATTAATAGTGATCCCATGCTATTCGAGACGATGGTCTCCACGTCTTAGAGTTTTTCTTGAATGATGCTTTGGGTGACTCCTGGCATCCGGAAAGTTAATCTGGTGTGTGCTGGTTAGGTGTGTTTTCAACCCAAAGGCCATAATTGGAATTAGTCAGCAACTCGGTGCTGGCTAAAGAAATCCTTTACTTGTGGGTAAAGAGTACACCCTCTGCACAGTTATACCTATTCGAATAGCCGTCTCCGCGGTTAAGGACTACAGTCTGGGTTGGTCAAGTGTCGGTCTTAGTGTCGGTCTTCGGAGGTAATAATTAAAATTGAGCATGGTTCATTTCGCGGGATAATTATTGTCACTACTGACGCTATCATGAATATTACTGTGGACTAACCCTGTTCTTCTAAGTGCAACCTGAGTATCACTTGGGATGGCTAGACCACCTGGATACTCATTTCTATTTTTCTGGGTATCACTTGGGATGGCTAGAACACCTGGATACTCATTTCTATTTTTCTGGGTATCACTTGGGATGGCTAGACCACCTGGATACTCATTTCTATTTTTCTGGGTATCACTTGGGATGGCTAGACCACCTGGATACTCATTTCTATTTTTCTGGGTATCACTTGGGATGGCTACTCCACCTGGATACTCAGTATTATTTTCTTTTCTGAGTATCACTTGGGATGGTTACTCCACCTGGATACTCATTTATTTTCAAGACCTCTCGAGGCGTCGCTCTTAGACACCCGTTTGGCATTTCTTTTCAAGACCTCTCGAGGCGTCGCTTTTAGACACCCGTTTGGCATTTCTTGTCAAGACCTCTCGAGGCGTCGCTTTTAGACACCCGTTTGGCATTTCTTTTCAAGACCTCTCGAGGCGTCACTTTTAGACACCCGTTTGGCATTTCGTTTCAAGACCTCTCGAGGCGTTGCTTTTGGACACCCGTTTGATATTTCTTTTCAAGAGCTCTCGAAGCGTCGCTTTCAGACACCCGTTTGGCAGTGTTCTTGGAATTCCTCGGGCGGTCCAGCGCCCGATGTTCCATTTAATTTTTCTTGGTTTATTACTAAATTATCATATTTATTCTTCTGTACCGTATTAATATTTATCATGCCATGCTTTAATATCAGTCAGCATATGCATAAAAATTAATTCATCATGATCATATGCACTCTATTGCATTCGGTATATCTTTTGTTCATAATGTTTTCGAGTACATTCAAACGTACTCACTGGCTTGTCCCTGGCTATTTAATTGGCCAGGTCAGGATTTCAACAAGTAATACTACAATGATGTCCATGCGGACTAGGAGCCTAAGATAGCAGCCGCGCGAGATAGGAGTTATCCCGGTCAGCCATTCCTGTGGGATTGGAGCTTCCACCGGTAATGGAGATTCGCTACCCGCTTCCGCCACCCGCTGTTAGAAATCATTGCTGTATCATTAGTCCTTTATGGTCTTGTATTCAATTCTTGTAATTGCTTGGTAATCTGTATCAAGGACGTGTCCACCAGTAAAAATGATCTTGGGGCTAGTGGTGACACGAGGGGTCATTTGCTGGGATATTGTGTCCCGGAAATCCGGCTCCGACATTTATCCACATAATGGTTGAATTTCTTGTTTCTATGAACTGAGTTGGCCAATAATGAGAAGGATGTCAGTCTTTTCATCATATTGTAGATTGCTTAGATCTCGATAGGCCAAATATAATCGCATGAATTATACAGTAAAAGCCAGTGTGGTGTGTATTTCTACAACTAGTCTGACAACCTATCCTCATATAATATAACAAGGCCGCACCATCTTATAAGATTAACCATTCGACTTACCAAAATGCAGTGTGGGAAGGAAGGAGTATTGGGACTGCGTATCCAAGCAAGTGATGTCATGGACTTCTTCGTAGAACCTCGTAAGTGAAAAAGAAGTTGCAGTGTGCCTGTACAAAGAGCTAGCGTAAGGTCAGTTATCTGCTTCTCGAAATTTTAGTTAGCCACTGATTAAAAAATTGTTCAATTACCTTGCTTGCCTTAATTTAGTTTGCTACTGATTACATAATGCCATAGCCTGTTAATCCTATTATAGACTGCGCCTATCTATGTGTTTGTTACTTACTGTTTATAGAACTACCTGTGCCTGAACTTCAATAGCTACTTAAGCACGTAGATAGCTGGTCATATCTACTTCTAGGGTGCAACAAAATTCATGTGTAATTTACCTTCTGATACCCTGTTTGTTTATCTTGTTTGCTGTTATGACTTCTAGCACTAGTAATGTTTGCATGTTCATGGAGAGACAACTGTCAGGTTTATATGAGGGACACCGTATTTTTAACTTATATATATATGTGTCAGAATCATTTTGCTTACATGAATGAAATTTAGAGATGTATGTGTTGCTGGTAAACTCTACCAACTTGTTACTTTAATACGTTGCCAAAAACTTGTTAGTTTTACTAGTTTTGTGTAATTAAATAAGTTGCCAAAACTGGTTAGTCTTACTAGTTTGATGTTAATTTCTTATGGCTCTTGCAACACTTTATTTATGCTTGCTAACTATCAAATTTTCAGGATCCAATTGAAACTCCGATGGCACAACAGGTATGTTCTGAAAAACTTCCTTGTTTAACTGGTTTGCTGTTCTAACTTGTTGCTCTAATCATGTTACCAACTTCAACTTCTCTGGATCCAATTGGAACTCCAATTGCACAACGGGTACATTTTTGAAAACTTATTTGTGTAACAGGTTTGTTGCTGTAACTTGTTGCTCTAATCAAGTTACTGACTACTCAACTTTTCAGGATCCAAGAGAAACTCCAATGGCACAACAGGTCCCT
Source organism: Elymus sibiricus (assembly GCA_039707655.1). Taxonomy (NCBI): domain Eukaryota; kingdom Viridiplantae; phylum Streptophyta; class Magnoliopsida; order Poales; family Poaceae; genus Elymus; species Elymus sibiricus. The sequence goes on along the minus strand of CM077664.1, from coordinate 301,113,257 downwards.
TTTGTAAAACTTGTTTGTTTAAATGCTTTGCTGCTACAACCGGTTGCTCTAATGATGTTAATAACTTATACTTTTTAGCATCCAATTGCAACTCTTTAATTCCTTGTTTGTTTAACTGGGTTGCTGTTCTAACTCCCAGTTGAGATGTTCTGCTAACTTCAACTTTTCCGAATCGAATCGGAACTGTAATGGCAAAACAGGTTAGCCGAAGATCAAAGAGCAAGGTCCCCAAGGACGTTGGATCATCCCAGAGCAGTGGCACTGGCCCAATCGGGCATCGTGAATTGCCAACTGCTGATGCTCTAGAGGCTAAACTATTGGTAGAAAGAAGGTCTGCTTCTGCACTTAGAGATGAAGTTGACATGTTGAGGAAGCAAATAGCACAATCAGAAGTAGTACTCACGAAAACCATCAAATATTTGGTGGATTTCACAATGAAGCAAGCTGAGACTGACCGCATTGTTAAGGTCCTGGAGGAAAAAAGGAAATTAAAATCCCACTTGGTAAATCATAGGTGAAATGTTTTTTCCATCGTTGAATTACCTTTGTGTTGTTTGTTCATGTAATAGATTGGAACCATTTGTTTTAGAGATCATGTAATAATTGTTTTTTGGTCTATATTTTTTTTGAGCACGAGTCTCTAATAATTGATAAGAACATGAGACATTTCATTTTTTGTTGTTGAGGCAAAGACATTTCATTTTGTTTTGCTATGCCAGGCCTACAAAATATGCTAATCGGGCTGATTGTGCATTCAGCAAAAATAGTAGTATAGATGGGCCTTAAGTGGCACGCATCTGAAAGGGCCAAGATGCTGTACTAGCTTTGGTACAAAAAAAGATGCTCTTCTAGCCAAAAACAGTACAACGGCCTGGCTTATGTAGGTTAGTTCATATTATTGATCCATATACTCTATATGTGGTCATATGTCTGTTAGTTTTCTATATTATTGGTTGGTTGGCTCAGTATTTTGAATTTTGAGACATTGTCTGGCTTCTGAAATTCATATCTAAATGGGAGTACACTATATGCTGCTTGTGTTATACATGTTACAATTGAGTTGAATATAAAGTTGTTTCAAATATTCATATTCACCTTAAACTGGATTCAACCTTCTGAATTCGAGTATCATGGCATTTGTAAATCATATTCATATATAAAGGTAGAATACATCTTTGTTGTGCTTTTGAAGATATATAAAAAAACATAGAATGATTTATAAAGATTCGTAATCGAATACAAAATGGGTTCGAATTTAGTTGCCAGGGTAAACGTGAATGCTTATTCTCCCAAGATTCGAAAGAAGCGACAAAACACCCACTCCCACGTCGGCTGCCCGAAACCAGTGTTTGGGAGATGGAAATTACTGTCTACCCCTGACACGCACAACCTATCAGCCCGATTTCCACTGCTCTAAATAGGGGTAGGTTTGTAACTTCACTCAGACGTGACACGATCGCCTCTCACCCCATCCAGACACGGTGGGCACCAAATGTGGGCAGCAAAACACATTTGATTCAAGCTCATCCCAAAGACCTCTCCGCCCGCTCCATTTCCCCATTCATACACGGTGGGCGGCAAAACAAACTCTCCTCGGCCGAAATCGATCTAGGCAAATATTTTAAGTAGGGGCAGGTTTGTAACTTCACTCATACGTGACACAACCGCCCTACCTGTCAGCCCCGCTCATACACCGTGGGCGCCAACCGTGGGCGCCAAAACACCCTCTCCTCGCCCGAAATCGCTCTCGGCAAATATTGGGGAGATGCGAGATTACCTTCCTATCCCCAACCGACGAGACGTCCGAAATATTAAACGAGGGCTAAGTTGGTAACTTCCCCACATTTTGGACAAGCGCCGCGTCCCAAAGACATGGTTCCCCCGACCCCTCTCCCTTCATTTTCCCATTCATACACCGTCGGCACCAGAACACCATCTCCACACCAGCCTCCTCCGTTCGCCACCCCATCCATCACCGCCCTCCTCCACCATGCTGGAGCGCCTACCCAGACTGCGTCATCCATTGCAAGAGATCGATGTTCCTCATCCACGGCGTTGGACCAGGAGCCTTGCATCGCGTCCTCTCGCTTCATCCGCGCCATTGTCCACCTTGCCGGGGCCGCTCCGACGACCTTCTCATCCACTGCAACGGGACTTATCCCCCGATGCCTCCATCTACCGTTGCAGATCTGCTTCCACGCTGCCGACAGCCATCGCACCCCCGATGCCTACACGGCGCCGCAAGAGAGGTGGTGCTCTTTCATATCTGCTCAACTTTTTGATCTCAACCAGAAAATAGATCGTCACTTGTTTACTGTACTTTCTTTTCAGCTCTTAGAATCTTAGTTGTTAGTTCAATGCAAACGTTAGTTGCTAAGTAGCCTTTGTGCGGTTTGCAGCTTCAGATCTGCCATGGCACAGTCATAATAGGGTTTAACTGATCATGCTTAGGGTTTCCCCCCTTTTATGATCACTATACGATCAACCTACGTGCTTCGTGTCATAATAGCACTGCTCCACCCATCAAGCTAAATAAGCTTAGTTGTTCAAATACGAATCTGATATGATGCTGATATTAGTAAAACAGAGTCATTTAATTGGGCAGCTAAGTGTTCCTAATTTAATTTCAAAATGCATGTGCGCCGCTGGGGCGGATCTACAGGGTGGCCAGCGTGGGCCGTGGCCCACCCTGGGATTTTGGGTCGGCCTGTATACCATAAGAGATTAGAACATGGTCATCCAGCCAATGCGTTTGCTAAAAAAACAAAAAAGCCAATGCCTCCAGACCCCGATTCCCCTCTGTTCTGCTCCGCTTCCGATCTCTACTCGCCGCCAGCCGCCTGCCTCGCTGGCGACTTGCCGTCGCCGGCCATGACTTTAGGAGGAGGCGCCGGACTAACAGGAGGTCAGCAGCCGCTCGCCTAATAGCGTCACCGCTGCCCGGCCGTGCCGGCGTGCCCAGCTTCCCAGTCCGTTTAGGGCTCAAGCGTGCAGCACCGACTCAGCCAACCCAATTTATCCTGAGATACGCCGTCCTCAACACTCAGCAACCACTTCCCATCACCCATTTTCTAATTGATTCATCACTCATTAGGCAGGACTCTCATTAGGGTTTCTTGTGTACTTAGTGCTACCTACATTTAATGGTTCAGATGTTTCAGTAATCTTTAGCACCTGTAGAGTTGACAGGGTTTCAAAATTCCTCGCCTAGGAACAAACACTAGTCATGTTGATTGTTGGTCATAGTGACACTGACCCAGATTACTACCGCAGGCCAGGTTTGTTGACAATTTTACTAGTCTTTGTTACTCATTCGATATGATATCAAATTATTCACTTCGATTAATTGCAAACAATAAGTGCTAGCCCAATTGATTGATTCCGATTTTGGACGGTTGCTACTTGTAGACTGCGTTGGTATTTCCCCGAAGAGGAGAGGATGATGCAGTATAGTAGAGATAAGTATTTCCCTCAGTTAAGAACCAAGGTTATCAATCCAGTAGGAGAACCACGCAAAATCCCTTTAGCAGCACCTGCACACACGAAAGCAAACACTTGCACCCAACGCAAATAAGAGGGTTGTCAATCCTCTTAGCAGTTATTTGCAAGGATTAATTCTGATAGTGATAGATAGATAAACTAAAATACTAAATAAAATAAAAGTAAATAAATTTCAACAAGGTATTTTTGGTTTTAAATATATGATAAAAGTAGGCCCGGGGGCCATAGTTTTCACTAGAGGCTTCTCTCTCGAACACATAGCATACGGTGGGTAAACAAATTACTGCCGGGCAATTGATAGAAAGGCAAATAATTATGACGGATTCATGTCAATGATCATGTATATAGGCATCACGTCCAAGACAAGTAGACCAACTCCTGCCTGCATCTACTACTATTACTCCACCCATCGACCGCTATCCAGCATGCATCTAGGGTATTAAGTATGAAACAGAGTAACGCCTTAACACTACAAAAAAAAGACACATCCATGACATTATGGCCCGAATGAAAACTTTTTTTGTCATGGTTGTGACACTTCTATGACAATAATTGTGACAAAAACACGTATCATCATAGATGTGGTGGGCTCCTACTTCTATGACAAAAAAATATGAAAGAAAATGGGCTTTTCATCCTGGGCGGGCCGGAGACGCACCCGCATGACATTCCTTGGGCCGTCCATGACGTAAAAAATCATGGTAGAAGTGAGAGCAAGGAAATTTTCGGGGAGTTCCTGGTTATGGTGGGTGGTCGGGGCCGAGCGATGTAGTGTGGTTTGCGCGTTTCTCTCGTACGCGCGCGCGTATGCGAGGTGTTCGCTAACTGAACCCAAGTGAGGCGTTCGCTTACTGAACCCGAGCAATTGATCGATCCCTCGCACTACTACACGTACTGAACCCGAGCGATCGATCCCACTATGTACTGAAGTCGAGCAATCCCTTCACTGCTAACTAAAGCCGAGCGATCCCTTCGCTACTAACTGAAACCGAGCGATCCTTCTCGCAACTTACTGAAGCCGACCGAGCCCCCGTGCGAGACTGTAGGATCGAAAGTATGTCTAGAGGGGGGGGTGATTAGACTACTTGACCAAATAAAGCCTAGCCTTTTCCCAATTTTAATTGTAGGCAGATTTTAGCAATTATACATGTCAAGCATCACCCTACACATGCAATTCTAAGAGTATAGCAGCGGAAAGTTAACAATTGCATATGTAAGTAAAGGAGGGGATCAGAGATTTCAAACGCAATGAAGACACGGTGGTTTTTGGCGTGGTTCCGATAGGTGGTCTATCGTACGTCCATGTTGATGGAGACTTCAACCCACGAAGGGTAACGGCTGTGGGAGTCCACGGAGGGTCCACCCACGAAGGGTCCACGAAGAAGCAACCTTGTCTATTCCACCATGGCTTACGTCCACGAAGGACTAGCCTCACTCGGGGTAGATCTTCACGAAGTAGGCGATCTCCTTGCCCTTACAAACTCCTTGGTTCAACTCCACATCATGTCGGAGGCTCCCAAGTGACACCTAACCAATCTAGGAGACACCACTCTCCAAAAGGTAATAGACGGTGTGTTGTTGATGAACTCCTTGCTCTTGTGCTTCAAATGATAGTCTTCCCAGCACTCAAACAACTCCTCACAGATTTGGCTATGGTGGAAGAAGGATTTGAGTGGAAAGCAACTTGGGAAAGGCTAGAAATCAAGATTCAAATGGTAGGAATGGAATAGCTTGATCTCAACACATGAGTAGGTGGTTCTCTCTCAGAAAATGTATAGTGGAAGTGTAGGCACGTTCTGATAGCTTTCCTGACTGAGAAGGAAGTGGTGGAGGGGTATATATAGCCTCCACACAAAATCCAACCGTTACACACTTTTGACCCAACTCGGTGGCACCGAAACCATAATCTCGGTGGCACCGAACTGTGTAAAAGATATGAACTTTAGGAATCTCGGTGGGACCGATACGAACAACTCGGATGAACCGAAGTGCAATGGCTAGGGCAAACCACATCTCGGTGGCACCGATTGCATCAACTCGGTAGGACCGAAGTGAAGCAATAAGGCAACAGAGAGTTGGCAAGCCATCTCGGTGAGACCGATTTGCAAAACTCGGTGAGACCAAAGTAGGTGCAAATGATCACAGAGAGTTGGCAAGGCCACCTCGGTGGGACTGAGATCCATTTCGGTGGATCCGATTTGTTAGGGTTTTGGCAGTGGCTAAGTCTAGGTGAACTCAGTGGGGCCGGATAGAGAATTTCGGTGGGGCCGAGTTGGAATGTAGGATTTGGACATATTTGGGTAGAGAGAGTGGTTGAGGGTTTAGGAGTACTGTCACTAAGCACTTGAGCAAAAAGACCATTAAGCAACACCTCATCCCCTTTTAATAGTATTGGCTTTCCTATGGACTCAATGTGATCTTGGATCACTAAACCAAAAATGTAGAGTCTTGATCTTTTGCCAATCCTCGTCCTTAGCATTTTGAGGGGTCCACGTCTCTAGTCCATGCCATGCCAATCATTGAACATCCTGAAATCTTTAACTTGAATGGACATTAGTTCAATGAGATATATGTTGTTATGAATTACCAAAACCACCAAGGGAGAAAATGTGCTTTCAATCTCCCCCTTTTTGGTAATTGATGACAACATATAGATCAAAGCTTCGACAAATGATTAAATGAATGAAATACATCATCGCTTTGAGAAGTATGTGATAAGCAAGAGCTCCCCCTAAATTTGTGCATTATTAAAAATTTGCGTTTGAATGCAAATGCACAATCGATTAGGCTCATGGGTCACTCTTCCATGTTACATACAACTTGGTGGAGCGCGCAAAATGATATGATTGGAATAGCAAGCAGGCATCACCAACATAAGTGAGTTATCATACAAGATAATGATAGAGATAAACATAGATCATCACAATAAGCATAGTATGATCAATCACATAGAGTAGCTCACAATCGTAACGAAGCATAGTATCAAGCACACACACTTAGAAACAAAGTACCAACAAGCAAATTGTAGCAAGAGAACTCGAGAGAAATCCAATGGGCAAAACAAAAGCACTCTCTTTCGAAGCCTATGATCTATACAAATTCTCCCCCTTTGGCAACAAGTACCAAAAAGATCGAATAGGTATAGGACTAATCGGCACTCTAAGCACGGTCCTCCGAAGCTCCTGAAGGCGACCTCCTGCTGGCAGCTCCGGTGTGCGTAGATGGCGTTGAGAGAAGAGCGTCCGCGAATGCTTCTGCAGAAGTTTGCTAGGCTAGTGGAGTAGATACCGGTGGTGGCACTGTGGCAGCAGCAGCAGGTGCAGAGACTGTGGTCCTCGGATCCACAACTGGCACTGCAGTAGATCTGGCTGCCCTAGGCACTGTCTGAAAACGCTCTGTGGTAGGTCTGTCATCTCCACTGTCATCTGATGGGGCTGTCTTGACAGCATCAACATCACTCTGCAGCTGCTCCACGGTAGTCTGGATCTCTGTGACCTTGACATCTAGATCATGAAATTTTGTCTCTATTATCCGCTCTAAGCTAGCCTGGTGCTGGGTGAGGTTGGCCAGACTTCGCTCAATCCTCAGAGTGGCTTCAAGCAGATAAGTCATTTGGTCAGACTTAGCCTTTAGATTTGCAATTGGAGCATTGGGAGTTGTTGCCTCCTGGGCTTCTTTTGCTTCTTTGGCCTTGCGGATCTTCTCCTGAGCTTGTGCAGAAGTGGGATGCGAAGGATCCATCACAATCACATTGTCCTCAAACTCTGGACGCAAAGGCAAATGCTCTCGATCAAGAAGGTATGTGCTGGTTCCAACCTTGGAATTGATCAAAATCTTAATATGTGGAGCATATCCGCACGATCTCTTCTGATCAGCTGCAGTCCTCTTGATAGTTTCCACTATCAGGCTCTCCACCTTAAATTTCTGAGGAGTATCAAACAGATGCAGCAAATTGATGGAGTGGCCACGAATCATTTTGTTATCTCCTGACTTGGGTAACAAGGTGTACCGCAAGATGGTGTTTGTGGTGGCCAGTCCTGGTAGCAGATGCTTCACTGATCCAAGTTTATGAGTCTCAATGTCTTTCTGAGGAATTGCAGTGTACATGTTGGACATGGAGTTGTGATCCATCTTGAGCTTAGCATAGATATCAATGTCATCATCCTCTTCCTTGGGAGCACCAAGAAGACTTGCCCACTCAGAGATGGTTGACTGGTACCTGATACCCTCAGTCATCCACACAATTCGGCCATCTGGATAGAAGTGAGCAGTAGAGTAGAATTGCATGACCATTTCATCATTCCACTTGGTCAACTTCTGTCTGACAAAGTCATCAACACCTGCAATCCTGAAGCTCTCATGGACATGGGGGAAATAATCTTCATTCTCATCGATGTATTCCCAATCCACCCATCTCATGTCGCTAACAATGGGCTTCTTGTCAAGCAATACTGTCTCATCGAAATCTTGTTGTTCACGAGTGTGAAAGCGATAGTCACATGCTGTCTTCCTCCTTGTAGCATAAGGATCTGACTGTCTCCACTGACGCAGTCCTTTATCTTTCCTCAGCATCATGTTCTCCGCAACTGGGTGTGCATCATCATGGTCTGGTATCTTTGGCTTCAATTTCCTGAGCACTAGTGGCTCTTCATCAACATTTGCCTCGGGTACTGGGGCCTTGTTCTTCTCAGTAGCTAATATGTTCCTGGTGAATCTCTTTGGTGCTGACACCTTTGGCTTGGACTTGGGGGCAGCAGTCCTGATTGCATCAGACATAAGCTTTTGAGATTTGGCTGGAGGTGCATCAGCAGTAGGTTCCTCCTCCTCCTCCTCACCAGTCCTCATGGAGGGCCTTCCAAGCACTTGAGCTGTAGTCTTCCTAGCTCTCTTCTTCTTTCCACCTGCAGCTGGTTCTGTGTCACTAGGCTTTTCAAGAGTGAATTGCATAGTCTGCTTTGGAACTTTCCTCACAGCAGTCCTCTCTTTGGCAGTTGATGGTTTGGTGCTGTACTCCTTAGCAAGCACGACTCTCTTTTTCTTGGTTGCTGCTTCACTAGCAACAAAATCTTCATCCTCATTGTCTGAGGTTTTCTTCTTCCTTGTTCTAGTGGCTGCCTTAGGAAGATCTGGAGAGCTCCTCTCTCCCTCATAGAAACTCTCTGCAGGGCTTGACCCTTCACTAAGTTTTGCATGCTGTTCAGACCTGTTCTGGCTGTCGCTGGAATCTGACATCTTGGTGAGCTAACCCTGTGAATAGTTGGGTATGGGCAGAGTAGATGAGTCATCACAAAAAGCAGAAATTTTTCATAAAATTTGAGTTCAACTCTTAGTTTCAAGTTTTCACATGATGCATTTCAGATGGGCCGAGTTGATCATCTCGGTGATACCGAAGCATACAACAGAAACCTTGCACGCCATTTCGGTTAGACCGAGATGGGGTTCGGTGGCTCCGAGATGCTAGGGTTTCATTGAGATTTTACTTTCGGTCTCACCGATATGTACAACTCGGTGGCACCGAGACGTACTAGTGCTATGGCCAGAGGCCAAATTGGTAGGACCGAAAATTTCAAATCGGTCGGTCCGAGATGCATTCGGCGGAAACTTAAACCTAAAAATTGTACTCGCATCTAATCTACGGAGTTTGCAGTGTAACAGGAGTTCTCAATCCGTGGCATGAATTTAGGCAGTCCAATCATGCATTGAATCAGAAAAGGGAGCACGAGAAGGATCGAATCTCACCCTAACTCGGTGGAGACTCTCTACGGCGGCAACGGCGGTGAAGATTGCCGTTGACGGTGACGGAATCCGGCGGCGAGGGCGCGCTGGAGACGACGGCGAAGTCCGAAGACGAGGGCGACGGTAGCAACGGGGTGCGGGAACGAGTGGGGTTGAGAAATTTCAACCGTTCGGTCCACGCGATATATATACCCGTACGCTGTCGGTGGCGCCGAGTTGGACAACTCGGTGGCACCGATATGTGTAACTGCACGCAGATTAGCACATCGGTGGCTCCGAAATGGTTCAACTCAGTTGGACCGAGATGGAAAACCTAGATCAATCTAAGTGATTTCGGTTGGACCGAGTTTGAGTGAATTGGTTCGGCCGAAATCAGTTAGAAGGTTTTGGAGGTTCAGCCCTTTCAGATCGGTGGCTCCGAGTGCTCCTCACCCAGAGGGTCCGAAAATGACTTGTTCAATTTTTGTGATGCATCAAGAATAGAATTTGAGACAAGAAAGCATAGATAGCTAGAGAAGGTAATTAGGCATTCTTGTACATCCACTTGGCCAGAAAAACCAAGACAATCAAAACAACAAATGGATGTCCTCGAATGATGAAAACATGCAAACCAACATGCTCACACAATAAGATAGCAAATGAAATACGTGTCAAACATGCACAACCAATTCTAGCATCTATCAAGCAATGGCGATGACTAGGTCATCTATATATGAGTATATTGACTTAGGAGCCAAATGAGAACATTTGATCATAGGTCATACTCATCGTTTAAGCACAAGTGGGGTTGCCACTTTTACATAAAGCAGTGATGTGTTCACACCATTAGAGTTGCTTTAGCTCAATTGTTTAGAGCAAAGCTCCCCCTAGATGTGATACCCCCCCTAAGAGGGATGAAGTAACCTTGGGTTTTGTCGATGATGACTTCATGTAGATGTTGAAGATGTGGATGCTCAATGTTGATGTGGACCATCAAGAGTTGGGAGCAATCCTTTGGAGTTTTTTGCTTTCAATACCTACATGGGTTAGTCCCACACAAGGAACATACAAGGATATCCATAGACATATTGTGAAATACACATATATGATGTCCATGAATGCATTGAATACCTTGTCCCTTGTCTTACAAACAAGAGGGTTTGTGACTCCATGAACTAGTGCAAAATGTGAAAGTTGGTTGCACAAGTTCTTGCCAAAAAGTATATGAGTGAAGTTTGTTGGCGGAGTCACCCTCAAGAACTCTCTAGTTCTTCTTATTTTGGACCCACATCAAATTGATGGGAATCCTTGGAGTTGTAGTAGCACTTGAAGTAGAACTTGATGAAGTCTTGGGAACCCACTTGACCATGGCTTGAGGAGCTTCTTCAAATGAATCAATCTCTTCTTGAAGCTTGTCCTTGCCTTTTAGCTTGTGGTCTTGTGGCAGAAGATCTTCTTGAGCTTGTGTTCCCTTGAAGGAAGTAGGATCATACTTCTCTTGTTGAGGAACAAACTTCGTCTTGGGGTATTGATCTTCTTCCCACTCAACTCCATTGGCATTGAACTTTCGTTCAAAACCAACACCTTGGTTCTTCCGGTGCCTTCCTTGCTTGCGTACAATTTCCTCAAATTCCTTACTCCCGGCAAGACTCTTGTAGACACCTTTTTCTATAATTCCTTTTAATAGCATATTTTCTTGCTCAAGTGTAACTTGGCTAAGAGAATCATTAGTGGAATCAATAGAACTACTAGAAGCAACAACATTGGATTTAGGATTGTTATTGTTACTACTAGAGGTAGAACCCTTTTTACCTTTGTTGCTAGTTTGCTTAGGTTTAACTTGTGGCATAAAGGTAGACAAGAGTAAACGTTTGGCAAGATATGAAGAACTCTTCTTTCGAAGATCGTCATTGATAGCTTTAAGAAACTCATGCTCTTGCTCTAAATTTAGCTTCTCGAAGCGTAGCTTCTCATGAGTTCTTAGAAGTTCTCTATGATCCTCTTGAGTTGTTTCATGTGCTAACTTAAGAGCATTTAGTTCTTTAGTTAGACGCTCAATCTCCTTCATAGCATTGTCACTCGTTTCCTCTTGACTATCGTAATTACTAGCATTTTCATTATAGCTCACATCACTAGCCTTATCAACAAGTAAATCATCATCACCAAGCAAATCATCTTCATCACTATTGAAATCAAGATACTCGGGGTGTGATACCTTGGGGCCTTTTGCCATGAAGCATCTTCCAATTCCTTCATTTGGTGAGTCAAATAGATCATAGGAGTTGGATGACACAAGTGCAAGTCCAGCAACACCTTCATCTTGACTATAGTCGGAGTTGGAGTGATAACTTCTCTCGGAGTGGTTGTCGGAGTCGGAGCCGAAAACCCATTCACCAACATGAGCTTGATGTCTTCTTCTTGTGTAGCTCTTGGATGACTTGTCCTTCCTCTCCGAATCCTTGTTTCTTTGAGAGTGTCTTCGTTCATAACGATCATCTCTACTCCTTCTCTCCTTATGAGGTGATTCATCTCTTCTATATCTTCCTCTTGGTGATTCGTCTCTTTTCTTGTAGGGAGCCATACACTCATTGGAGTAGTGTCCGGGCTTTCCACAATTGTAACAATTACGGTCACGACTTGATGATCTTCTCTCCTAGTGTCTTGAGCTAGAGCTTCTTTCTTTTACTTTGTTCTTGTAGAACTTGTTGAATCTTTTCACCATTAGGCTAATCTCTTCATTGGATACTAGCTTGTCACTTGGAGTTGTTGGAGCATCGGTTGAGGCTTTGTAAGCACCACTTGATTTGTTGTGTAGCTCCTCTTTGTCCTTGAGTGACATTTCATGAGCAACAATCCTTCCAATGACTTCCGTGGGCTTGAGATCTTTGTAATTTGGCATCATTTGGATCAATGTGCAGACGGTATCATATTTTCCATCCAAAGCTATAAGTATCTTCTTGATGATGAATTTGTCGGTCATCTCTTCACTTCCTAAGCCGGCAATCTCATTTGTGATGAGAGCAAGCCTAGAGTACATCTCAGCGACTCCTTCACCATCCTTCATCTTGAACTTGTCAAGTTGACTTTGAAGCACATCCAACTTAGATTCCTTGACGGACTCGGTACCCTCATGCATATCAACCAAAGTATCCCAAATTTCCTTTGCATTCTCGAGGCGGCTGATTTTGTTGAATTCTTCGGGACATAAACCGTTGAATAGAATGTCACAAGCTTGAGCATTGTATTGTAACATCTTCAATTCTTCCGGGGTTGCTTCACGATCCGGTTCCTTGCCATCCTCAAAGAAGTCACCTTGCAAGCCAACACGAACAACAGCCCAAACGACGGGGTTATGACCAAGAATATGCATTTTCATCTTATGTTTCCAACTAGCAAAGTTTGTACCATCAAAATATGGACCTCTACGGTGATAGTTACCCTCACTAGACGCCATACTCTCCTAGGTTGTGAAACCAAGGCTATGATCACCAAAGCAATGGAAATCAAGGCTTACGGAGACCAAAGCTCTGATACCACTTGTAGGATCGAAAGTATGTCTAGAGGGAGGGGGTGATTACACTACTTGACCAAATAAAGCCTAGCCTTTACCCAATTTTAATTGCAGGAAGATTTTAGCAATTATACATGTCAAGCATCACCCTACACACGCAATTCTAAGAGTATAGCAGCGGAAAGTTAACAATTGCATATGTAAGTAAAGGAGGGGATTGGAGATTTCAAACGCAATGAAGACACGGTGGTTTTTAGCGTGGTTCCGATAGGTGGTGCTATCGTATGTCCACGTTGATGGAGACTTCAACCCACGAAGGGTAACGGCTGTGCGAGTCCACGGAGGGCTCCACCCATGAAGGGTCCATGAAGAAGCAACCTTGTCTATTCCACCATGGCTTACGTCCATGAAGGACTAGCCTCACTCGGGGTAGATCTTCACGAAGTAGGCGATCTCCTTGCCCTTACAAACTCCTTGGTTCAACTCCACATCATGTTGGAGGCTCCCAAGTGACACCTAACCAATCTAGGAGACACCACTCTCCAAAAGGTAATAGACGGTGTGTTGTTGATGAACTCCTTGCTCTTGTGCTTCAAATGATAGTCTTCCCAGCACTCAAACAACTCCTCACAGATTTGGCTATGGTGGAAGAAGGATTTGAGTGGAAAGCAACTTGGGAAAGGCTAGAAATCAAGATTCAAATGGTAGGAATGGAATAGCTTGATCTCAACACATGAGTAGGTGGTTCTCTCTCAGAAAATGTATAGTGGAAGTGTACACGTTCTGATGGCTTTCCTTACTGAGAAGGAAGTGGTGGAGGGGTATATATAGCATCCACACAAAATCCAACCGTTACACACTTTTGACCCAACTCGGTGGCACCGAAACCATAATCTCGGTGGCACCGAACTGTGTAAAAGATATGAACTTTAGGAATCTCGGTGGGACCGATACGAACAACTCGGATGAACCGAAGTGCAATGGCTAGGGCAAACCACATCTCGGTGGCACCGATTGCATCAACTCGGTAGGACCGAAGTGAAGCAATAAGGCAACAGAGAGTTGGCAAGCCATCTCGGTGAGACCGATTTGCAAAACTCGGTGAGACCGAAGTAGGTGCAAATGATCACAGAGAGTTGGCAATGCCATCTCGGTGGGACCGAGATCCATTTCGGTGTATCCGTTTTGTTAGGGTTTTGGCAGTGGCTAAGTCTAGGTGAACTCGGTGAGGCTGGATAGAGAATTTCGGTGGGGCCGAGTTGGAATGTAGGTTTTGGACATATTTGGGTAGAGAGAGTGGTTGAGGGTTTAGGAGTACTGTCACTAAGCACTTGAGCAAAAAGACCATTAAGCAACACCTCATCCCCTTTTAATAGTATTGGCTTTCGTATGGACTCAATGTGATCTTGGATCACTAAACCAAAAATGTAGAGTCTTGATGTTTTGCCAATCCTTGTCCTTAGCATTTTGAGGGGTCCACGTCTATAGTCCATCCCATGCCAATCATTGAACATCCTGAAATCTTTAACTTGAATGGACATTGGTTCAATGAGATATATGTTGTTATGAATTACCAAAACCACCAAGGGAGAAAATGTGCTTTCAGAGACGTAGCCAACCGGTGTTGGGTTGCCTCTTGATGAACAGTGCCCGTTGCTGCCGCACGCGCGATACACCTAGACATGAGTCAAGACGCATCGACCGAGCCGGTTGGTTGGCTATGGATGAACAGTTCCCGTTGCTGCCACCCGCTCGTACGCCCCACCCCAGCCGGTGGGTTGGCTGTGGATGAACAGTACCCTGGCCGTTTGAAGGTGGTTGGAGCTTGGATGAATAGGACCCCGAGGAGGCCGCCACACCCCAGCCGGTTGGGGGTGGATGAATAGGACCCCTTGGAGGCTGGATGAACAGTAGCCGGTGGGGGCTGGAGGAAGTCGACGGTGGATGAATAGTAGCTGGTGGAGGCTGGAGGGAGGTCGACCATGAATGAACAGTAGCTTGTGGAGTCCCGTTCTACGGTACGCCACACCCCTCCCGATCAACACGACCCCTGTTTCGACCGTAGGCAGTTGGGGAGAAGTCCGTTTCCTCCGTTTTGCGGTACGCCAGAGCCCTCCCGATCAACAGGACCCCATTTCAGCCGTAGGCGCTCGAACAGAAGTCCGTTTCCTCCATTTTGCGGTACGCCAGACCCCCAGCCGATGAACAGGACCCCGTTTCGACCGTAGGCGCTCGAACAGAAGGCCGTTTCCTCCGTTTTGCGGTACGCCAGACCCCGAGTCAATGAACAGGACCCCGTTATGGCTGTTCCGTCCAAGCCGGTTGGCTCCCGATGAACAGGACGCATTACGACCCAGTCGCTTGGCTCCCGATGAACACGGCGATGTTTCCTCCGTTCCGACCCAGTCGGTTGGCCGACGATGAACAGGAGGCCGTTACTGCCGTCCGTTGCCTCTCTCCATGTACACGAGCCCTGGCCATACGTATGCGCGAGTACGCGTTCGAGACCTCGCCCGTATGTACGTACGTGCCCGAATTTTTTGTCGTGTGGCTGTACGTACGTGTACACGAGTTAGACGGGGCTGCCTGAACTGCTACGTTGGGGGATCTACTATGACACGTGCCGCTCCTTACAAGCCCACGGTTCATCGTTGCAGAGAGACCGATCGACCAGTATGTACGTACACGTTCGTGACCAGACAAAAAACGCCACGTACGCTTCTACCGGGTGGGTCCCAGCTGTCAGGGAGGATAAGGAGGCGCTTCCTTGCATGTGAAGATATAGCTGCTGGGTCCCATCTGTCAGGGGGGAGGAATCATTTTTTCGCGTAATAAGGAGGGACTTCCTTGCGTGCGAAGATGTAGCTGGTTGGTCCAGCTGTCAGCCTCACCGCGTACATTCCTCTTCCGATGGCTGTCGTTCATTGACCACGTTGACCACGCCGCGCCGAAAGCACCAAGGAGGTGGACGACGGCGAGTCCTAGGAAGGGAACTACGCGGAGCCAGGGAAGAAGCGGCTGTGGATGCCCACGTGGAGGAGAGTACGAGGGTTGACTGGTTCGGCTGCGGTGTGAGGCTGCCGTCGTTGGAGAATAACAGGGGATGTGGGTGAGTAGAGGGAAGGCCTGGCCAGCAGTGGGAGTAGGGTGGGGCGGTGAGGCCTGCGCAGCAGCACAGCCGGCCACGGGAGGCAGGAGCAGGCGGTCCTGCCGGAGCTAGTTTTGGCGGTTGGAGCAAGAAGATCGGAGATTGAAGTTGCAGCAAGGCCGTTGGATTAACATCCAACGGTCGCTGCTGCTAGAATCGTTTGTTGACTAAGTTGACAAAGCCCTGTGTACGCGTCAACTTAGTAGGCCCACAAGTCAGCCTACAAATATGGTGGGTCCGCGATGTCATGGGGAGGAATCATTTTTTTCGCGTAATAAGGAGGCACTTCCTTGCGTGCGAAGATATAGATGATGGGTCCCAGCTGTCAGGGAGAGGAATCATTTTTTTTGCGGAATAAGGAGGCACTTGCTTGCGTGCGAAGATGTAGCTGGTGGGTCCCGGATGTCAGTGGGACGAGTGATTTTTTTGCGCGTAATAAGGAGGCACTTCCTTGTGTGCGAAGATGTAGCTGGTGGGCCCAAGCTGTCAGGGAGAGGAATCATTTTTCTTGCGCCTGATAAGGAGGCACTTCGTGGCGTATGACCATGGACCTCGTGGGTCCCAGCTATTAGCCTCTCCATGTACAGTCCTCCTCCAATGGCTGTAGTTTGTTGACCGCATTGACGACGCCGTCCGAGAGCACCAAGGCGGTGGACGACAGCTAGGCTAAGGGTGGGAATGACCCGGAGCCTGCGCGGCAGCACAGTCGGCCACCAGTGAGTACAGGTATGACCTGGCCACCGGTGGGAGTAGTGTGGGGCGGCGAGGCCTGCGCGGCAGCACAGCCGGCCACGGGAGGCAGAAGCAGGCGCTCCCGCCGGTGATGGTTTTGGGCTGTTGGCGGCTGGAGCAACAAGATCAGAGATTGAAGAAGCAGGATGGCCATCGGATGTCAATCCAACGGCTAACAGTTGTCAGAATAGTTTGTTAACTTTTCTTTTTGACCATTATAAATTGTTTTGCTGACTAAATGGACATGCCTTGTCCAGGCTTCATCCTTGTGGGCCAACATTCTTTTTTTGAGAACTCCTCGACGTGGGCCAACAAAGTAAGCTTCGAAGGCTTTGGCGGACATGCAGCCCATTTATTTAGTTTTTACAGCCTATTTGATTTTGTTTTCCAATACATCTATTTCCTGGTCTGGGTGAAAAAAAATACATATTTACTATTTCTAAGAATTTACAGCCCATTTGATTATTTGTTCGAATACACCTATTTACTGGGCTGGGTAAAAAAAGAATTGCGGACATGCAGCCCATTTATTATATCTTTTAGTTTACAACCCATTTGTTTTTAGTAGAAATAGACCCGATTATTAAAAAAAAAGTAGAAATAGACCCATTTTCTAGGATGGGTGAAAAACAATGTTGGTCTGAACAGAGCATTTCCTATAAAAAATTAATTCTGAGCTAGGAATTTTATTGAAAAACTTTAAGTTGGGCTTGGCATTCTTGCATAAAAATAGAACTGAGTTGTGCATTTTTTTATAAAAAAAACATAGGCTGGGCTATGCTTATTTTAGGTTAAAAGAAAACTTGGGCTGGCACGCGTTTTTCGGCCCAGTTGCATTGATGATGTTCAACGAACAAGGCCTGTGTAGTACAGTACAACTTTACGTAGGTACTCCCACATTCAACGACGCATGAAATGGCCCAAACAAGTCTTTTGTACATTTTTGTAAAATCACTGAACTCAAATTATAATTTAAGAAAAAAGGTAGAGTCCAGTGAAACCTAACTAAAAGCTGTCATGAGCGAAGAAATAATGTAGCGGGACCCACTTGTTAGCGGGAGAGAGAGAGAAACCGATCGGTCGATGCTCGTGCATACATCTTTCAGTTATATGTATTGCTGATGCTCGGTACAAACTTATATAGTTGACACAATGATATACAACATCATAGCACGTTGAGCTTGCATACAAAAATTTCACGCAGGCGGCACAATAGGGGTGAAAGCAGTGGATCACTACGGGTAGGGCTATCTTGAAACCAACAAACTTGTACATCACCATTCATTGTCTTGGTCAATGACGTGGAAATATCTTGAATGCAGTGCAAAGAAAACGGACAGACAAACACAATAAGTTTTGCTAGCACATTAAGTTGACGTACACCCATTCCGAAAAAATAGGTACAAAAATAGAACATGTCATAATCAAATGTATTGGCACATCAGAGCTTGACACCTATAGCTCGGATATAAGTAGTACTCTATCTGAGAAGATTCAGTTGTTACCTCAAATTAGAGCACATCCAAGCAGCCAGCCCGGCCTCTTCTCCCAAAGAAGCAGTGGCCTCCGCCGCGCGATGGAGTAGGTCCTATGCCATCCATCGTTCTGAGCAACACGGGGAAAGTCTGACGTTGACTCCTGTAATGGACGTCGTCAACGGACCCCGCCACCAGCGGCGGCGACAGGACTTCGATTGAAGGATTGACCACTTCTTCGACATGCTCGAAGACTCGATACAAGTACATATGTAATGTGGTCTGTGGCGGCCTTGGTGACGACGAATAGAACAACCCTGGTTCCTGCACTGGTATCTCAACACCAATCACCTTCGGTATGGTGGACGGATTCTTCATCCATGCCATAACCGTCAGAGCCCAGCTGTCTGGAGGAACAAACATACTTAAGAGCTCACCTCCTAGGTCGTTGCTAAGCTCATTCATGGACTCGCTATTCCAAGCCCGTCGAGGCATGCTGTGGAAGGTAAGCTTTGCTAAAAACTCAAGCTCAGAGGGCACCGAGCCCCATCCTGGGTGCCTGCTACTTGTGAGCTGCATTGGGATTTCCCCGAAGTGGAGGGGATGATGCAGTACAGTAGAGATAAGTATTTCCCTCAGTTATGAAACCAGGGTTATCAATCTAGTAGGAGAATCACGCAACAACTCGTTAGCAGTACCTGCACACAAAGCAACAAATCCTTGCACCCAACGCGAACAAGGGGTGGTCAATCCCTTGGCGGTTAATTGCAAGATTAAATTGTATGGTGATAGATAGATAGATCAAACAAAAATACAAAATAAAATAAATAAAGTAAAAGTGCAACAAGGTATTTTTAGGATTTTCAATATATGATTAAGATAGACCCGGGGGCCATAGTTTTCACTAGAGGCTTCTCTCTTGAAAATAGCATACGGTGGGTGAACAAATTACTGTTGGGCAATTGATAGAAAAGCAAATAATCATCACGATATCCAAGGCAATGATCATGTATATAGGCATCACGTCTGAGACAAGTAGACCGACTCCTGCCTGCATCTACTACTATTACTCCACACATCGACCGCTATCCAGCATGCATCTAGTGTATTAAGTCCATAAAGAATGGAGTAACGCCTTAAGCAAGATGACATGATGTAGACAAAGTAAACTCACGCATGAATAAACCCATCTTTTTACCCTTAATAGCAACGATACATATGTGTCATGTCCCTTTCTGTCACTGGGATTGAGCACCACAAGATCGAACCCATTACAAAGCACCTCTCCCATTGCAAGATAAATCAATCTAGTTGGCCAAACCAAATCAATAGATCGGAGAGAAATACGAAGCTATAATAATCATGCATAAAAGAGTTCAGAGAAGACTCAAATAATATACATGGATAATCTGATCATAAACTCACAATTCATCGGATCCCAACAAACACACCGCAAAAAGTGATTACATCGGATAGAACTCCAAGAACATCGAGGAGAACATTGTATTGAAGATCAAAAAGAGAGAAGAAGCCATCTAGCTACTAACTATGGACCCGACGGTCTGTGGTAAACTACTCACGCATCATCAGAAGGGCAGCAAGGATGATGTAGAGTCCCTCCGTGATCGATTCCCCCTCCGGCGGAGTGCCGGAAAAGGCCTCCAGATGGGATCTCTCGAGAACAGGAACTTGCGACAGCGGAAAAAGTATTTCGTGGACTCCTCTGTTGGTTTCCCGATTTTAGAGAATTTATAGAGGTGGAATTAGGTCAAACGGAGTTGTGTGGGCCCCACGAGGTACCAGGGCGCGCCCCCCTGGGGCGCGCTGTGGTGCCTCGTGGGCCACTGTTTCATCTTCTCGCCCCCTCCCGAAGCTTCTAGTGTTTGTTATGTCCAGAAAAAAATCTCCAAAAAGTTTCCTGGCATTTGGGCTTCGTTTGGTACTGATATTCTGGAAAACCAAAAACAGGCAAAAAAAATAGCAACTGGCATTGGGCACTAAGTTAATAGGTTAGTCCCAAAAAATGATATATAATTGCTGTAAATGTATATAAAAACATCCAAGATTGATACTATAATAGCATGGAACAATCAAAAATTATAGATACGTTGGAGACGTATCAAGCATCCCCAAGCTTAATTCCTACTCGTCCTCGAGTAGGTAAATGATAAAAACAGAATTTTTGATGTGGAATGCTACCTATCATATTCATCATATATTATTTTCATTGTAGCATGGACATTTGGACTTGAATGATTCAAAATAATAGTCTATAGTTTGACATGAAGACATAAATACTCAAGCATACTAACAAGCAACCATGTCTTTCAAAATATCAACGCTAAACAAAATCTATCCCTAGCCCATTATGCTCAATCATTGATCCATTCATGAAACACACTCAATATTAGCTTCCACACAATGCACAAGTATGAAAATAATGCTCTCTAGTTGGTGCTTTGTAAGAGAAGACGGAGTCTCAAAATAAAAATAAAAATGGCATAAAAGTAAATAGATAGGCCCTTCGCAGAGGGAAGCAGAGATTTGCAAATGTGCCAAAGCTCAAAGCTTAAATTAGAGAGATAAAATTATTTTGAGAGGCATGCTTTTCCTGTCAATGAAAACGATCGAGAATTCCCAATATCTTCCATGCTAGACACATTATAGGCGGTTCCCAAACAGAAAATAAAGTTTATTTCCTTTCCACCATTCTTTCACAATCCATGGCTAGCCGTATCCACGGGTGCCCTCCATACCAACACTTTCCAAGGAATTTGTTATTATTATTTTTGATTCATTGTGGGACTGGGCATCCCTATTACCTGCCACTCTCTCGTGCAATGACAAGTGAATAAACACTCATCGTGAGAATAACACACCTAGCATGGAAAATATTGGCCACCCCCTGCCGCTTCATGAGCGGTATGGGCACACAAAACGGAAAATTATTTTGAAAAATTAGAGTTGTCACATGCAAATTTACTTGGAACGACATGGAAATACCGCATATAGGTAGGTATGGTGGATTCATTTGGCACAACTTGGGTTTAAGGAGTTGGATGCACAAGCAGTATTCCCGCTTAGTACAAATGAAGGCTAGCAAATAGATTGAGAAGCAACCAACCAAAAAGCGAAAACGGTCATAAACATGCATTGAACATAACTAACACTGAATAATGCACCATAAGTAGGATATAATTTCATTGCATAACTATTGACTTTATGTGCATACATAGGGAATCACAAACCTTAACACCGATATTCTTACTAAATCACAATTACTTACTAACATGACTCACATATTATCATCTCCATATCGCAAAATTATTGCAAGGAATCAAACTTATCATATCCAATGATCTTTCATGAAAGTTTTTATTATATCCCTCTTGAATATTCATCACTTTGGGACCAAATTCATATCTTGTGCAAATTACCATTACTATTTATCAACTCTCAAAATGATATAAGTGAAGCATGAAAGTGCAAATATTTCTTCAAAATTTTAATCTTATCAACTCTCAAAATGATATAAGTGAAGCATGAGAGTTCAAATATTTCTTCAAAATTTAGCCACCGCCGTGCTCAAAAATATTTAAGTGAAGCACTAGAGCAACTGCCTAGCTCAAAAGGTTTAAGTGAAGCACATAGAGTATTCTAACAAATCATGATTTACGTGTGGCTCTCTCAAATGGGTGTGTCCAGCAAAGATGATTGTGACAAACTAAAAAGAAAACAAAGTAAATACTCATATAATACACGACGCTCCAAGTAAAACACATATCATGTGATGAATAAAAATATAGCTCCAAGTAAAATTACCGATAGTTGGTAGAAGAAAGTGGGGATGCCTTCCGGGGCATCCCCAAGCTTAGACGCTTGAGTCTTCCTTGAATATTACCTTGGGGTGCCTTGGGCATCCCCAAGCTTAGGCTCTTGCCACTCCTTATTCCTTCATCTATCGTGATCTCACCCAAAACTTGAAAACTTCAATCACACAAAACTCAACAACACCTTCGTGAGATCCGTTAGTATAAAAAATAAATCCTTAACTCTAAGTACTGTAGTAAATTGATTCATATTTAATATTGGCATAATGCTACTGTACTCTAACTTCTCCATGACTCATACCCCCCGATACGATCCATAGATTCATCAAAATAAGCAAACTATGCAACAAAAACAGAATCTGTCTAAAACAGAATAGTCTGTAAAGATCTATTTAAAAGACATACTTCTGTAACTCCAAAAATTCTGAAAACTTAGGAAAACGTGGAAAATTCATATACCAATACTGTGTAAAAATTTCAGATTTTTATGACGCTCCAGTACAGAATTAAAATTCCATAACTGGACGCAAAACTTTCTGTTTTCCAAACAGCATCAATTATACTATCTTCCAAATCATCCCAAAGGCATTACTTGGCACAAATACTAATTAAAACATAAAAACACAATCATAACAGTAGCATAATTGTGTAAACACACAAGAACAGAAATGAGAAGCAAAAATTTATTTTATTCATTGGGTTGCCTCCCAACAAGCGCTATTGTTTTATGCCCCTAGCTAGGCATAATGCATAGTTTCAAGTATTGTCATCTTTCAAGTTGATTCCATAAGTGGCCCTCATAATGGATTCATAGGGTGCTTTAATTCTTTTCCTAGGGAAGTGTTCCATCCCTTTCTTTAATGGAAATTGAAATCTTATATTACCTTCTTTCATATCAATAATAGCACCAATAGTTTGTAAGAACGGTCTACCAAGTATTATGGGGCAAGAAGAATTGCATTCAATGTCAAGTACAATAAAATCAACGAGCACATAATTTCTATTTGCAAGAATAAGCACATCGTTAATTCTACCCAATGGCTTTTTAATAGTAGAATCCGCCAAGTGCAAATTAAGAGAAGATTCATCTATATTGATAAAACCTAGCACATCACATAGAGATTTGGGAATTGTGGAAACGCTAGCACCCAAATCACATAAAGCATTGCACTCATAATTTTTAATTTTAACTTTAATGGTCGGTTCCCACTCATCATATAATTTTCTAGGAATTGAAATTTCTAGTTCTAGCTTTTCTTCTAACGCTTTCATCATTGCTTCTACAATGTGTTTAGTAAAAGCCTTGTTTTGTTCATAAGCGTTGGGTGAATTTAGCATGGATTGTAACAAAGAAATACACTCAATCAAAGAACAACTATCATAATTAAAATCTTTGTAATCCAGGAGAGTGGGCACATCGCTAGTTAAAGTTTTTACCCCTCTAGACCCACTTTTATCAATTTTTTCATCAAGATTATCACCCTCCAAATTATGGGGACGCCTCCTAGCTAAAGTTGACTCTTCTTCAGTCCCCTTTTCATCAATTTTTATATTGCTAAACAAGGAATCAATAGATGAAACACCAATCATTTTAATGTCCTTATCATTACTACGATAGAAACCGGGAGGAATCGCTTTTTCTAAAAATTCTCGTTTAGCTTTTAGCATAGCGGTTCTTTTCTTACTCTCATCCATGGAGACATATAAAGCTTTAATTGATTCATTAATATCAATTTTGGGTGGCAAGATTTTAGTCTTAAGATGTTCCACATCATGAATAATTCTATGAATGCTCCTAGACATATCATCAAGTTTACTTAATTTTTCTTCTATCGTAGTGTTGAAAACTTTTTGAGCATTAATGAATTATTTAATATTACTTTCAAGATCAGAGGGCATCCTATTATTATTATTATTATTATAAATATTACCATAGGAATTGCCATAATTATAAGAGGAATTTCCAGGAAACGACCTAGGATTAAAATTACCTCTATAAGCATTATTATTGAAATTGTTTCGCGAGACAAAATTCACATCTACGGGATCATTATTTTGCTCAATCAAGGTGGATAAAGGCACGTCATTAGGATCAATAGGAGTATTTTTGCTAGCAACCAATTTCATAAGCGCATCAACCTTATCACTCAAAGTACTAATTTCTTCAACAGAATTCACTTTTTTACTAGTAGGAACACTTTCAGTATGCCATTGTGAATAATTTGCCATAATATTATCAAGCAATGTAGTAGCTTCCCCCAATGTAATCTCCATAAAAGTACCACCCGCGGCGGAATCTAAAAGATTTCTTGAAACAAAATTTAATCCCGCAAAAACTTTTTGTATGATCATCCACAAATTTAAACCATGAGTAGGGCAGTTTCTTCTCATTAATTTCATCCTCTCCCAAGATTGTGCAACATGTTCATGATCAAGTTGCTTGAAATTCATAATTTGATTTCTAAGGGAAATAATTTTCATGGGAGGAAAATACTTGGAAATAAAAGCATCTTTACACCTATCCCAAGAATCGATACTATTTCATGGTAAAGATGAAAACCAAATTTTTGCACGATCCCGCAATGAGAACGGGAATAGTTTTAATTTCACAATATCATTATCCACATCTTTTTTCTTTTGCATATCACACAATTCTATGAAAGTGTTAAAATGGGATGTAGCATCTTCATTAGGACTACCAGAAAATTGTTCTTTCATGACAAGATTTAACAAAGCAGCATTAATATCACAAGTATCCGCACTAGCAGCGGGAGGAGCAATCGGAGTACTAATAAAATCATTATTATTAGTATTAGAAAAATCACACAATTTTGTATTTTCTTGAGACATCATGGCTACGCAAACAAGATAACAAGCAAGCAAAGAAGCAAACAAGAAAAAGGCAAACGGAAAATATTTTTGTATTTTTGTAAAAACTTTTTAGAAGTGGGGGAGATGAAAACGAGAGGCAAAGGAAAATAAAATAAATGCAAGGAGATGAAAGTTTTATGCATAGGTACTTGATAGATGTTGATGATGTCTCCCCGGCAATGGCGCCAGAAATTCTTCCTGCTACTTGTGAGCTGCGTTGGGATTTCCCCGAAGAGGAGGGGATGATGCAGTATAGTAGAGATAAGTATTTCCCTCAGTTATGAAACCAAGGTTATCAATCCAGTAGGAGAATCACACAACAACTCGTTAGCAGTACCTGCACACAAAACAACAAATCCTTGCACCCAACGCGAAGAAGGGGTTGTCAATCCCTTGGCGGTTAATTGCAAGATTAAATTGTATGGTGATAGATAGATAGATCAAAAAAAAATACAAAATAAAATAAATAAAGTAAAAGTGCAGCATGGTATTTTTAGGATTTTCAATATATGATTAAGATAGACCCGGGGGCCATAATTTTCACTAGAGGCTTCTCTCTTGAAAATAGCATACAGTGGGTGAACAAATTACTGTTGGGCAATTGATAGAAAAGCAAATAATCATGACGATATCCAAGGCAATGATCATGTATATAGGCATCACATCCGAGACAAGTAGATCGACTCCTGCCTGCATCTACTACTATACGCCACACATCGACCGTTATCCAGCATGCATCTAGTGTATTAAGTCCATAAAGAACGGAGTAACGCCTTAAGCAAGATGACATGATGTAGACAAAGTAAACTCATGCATGAATAAACCCCATATTTTTACCCTTAATAGCAATGATACATACGTGTCATGTCCCTTTCTGTCACTGGGATTGAGCACCGCAAGATCGAACCCATTACAAAGCACCTCTCCCATTGCAAGATAAATCAATCTAGTTGGCCAAACCAAATCAATAGATCGGAGAGAAATATGAAGCTATAATAATCATGCATAAAAGAGTTCAGAGAAGACTCAAATAATATTCATGGATAATCTGATCATAAACTCACAATTCATCGGATCCCAACAAACACACCGCAAAAAGTGATTACATCGGATAGAACTCCAAGAACATCGAGGAGAACATTGTATTGAAGATCAAAAAGAGAGAAGAAGGCATCTAGCTACTAACTATGGACCCGAAGGTCTGTGGTAAACTACTCACGCATCATCGGAAGGGCAGCAAGGATGATGTAGAGCCCCTCCGTGATCGATTCCCCCTCCGGCGGAGTGCCGAAAAAGGCCTCCAGATGGGATCTCTCGAGAACAGGAACTTGCGGCGGCAGAAAAAGTATTTCATGGACTCCTCTGTTGGTTTCCCGATTTTAGAGAATTTATAGAGGTGGAATTAGGTCAAATGGAGCTGTGTGGGCCCCACGAGGTACCAGGGCGTGCCCCCCTAGGGCGCGCCGTGGTGCCTCATGGGCCACTGCTTCATCTTCTCGTCCCCTCCCGAAGCTTCTAGTGTTTGTTATGTCCAGAAAAAAATCTCCAAAATGTTTCGTGGCATTTGGACTTCGTTTGGTAGTGATATTCTGGAAAACCAAAAACAGGCCAAAAAACAGCAACTGGCACTGGGCACTAAGTTAATAGGTTAGTCCCAAAAAATGATATATAATTGCTGTAAATGTATATAAAACATCCAAGATTGATACTATAATAGCATGGAACAAACAAAAATTATAGATACGTTGGAGACGTATCAGTGCCACCGATCGAAGCTCACCAGCGCGCCATCGCAGGACAAATGCCGGGAAGATTCGAACACACGACTGCAGTCGAAAGTTGTCCGGAACCTGACGAAAAATCAGCCGGTGGCGGATAGACTTTGACGAGCAAGTCACTTATTTGGATGTCGTGCACAATGTGAAGAGCTTTGACCAGGTCGTCCGGCGAGACGGGAGGCCGGTCGCCGTTGATGGTTACCATCAGCACTTTGCCGGCAAACTGGTCGTCAAGCGCCGCCATGCCACTGTTGAGCGACAGCACACATCGCCCGAAGGCAGGACGGATCTCAGGATCTCCGGCTGGGAGATCCGCGTTGACCAACGACATGATAATGCGCTTGAGTACAGGGAGTAGAGTAAGCGGATTTGGGGGAACTGGTGTAGGAATCTAGATTCCAGAGGTGGGGGAGGGGCGGGGGATTCGGGATGAAAAGGTAGCATGAATTTCGAACGCGCGCAAGTATGCTCTTGCCGCGCAACTGCACGAAAACACCGGTGGCACCCACATGTCGGACTAATATTTCTTTTTTTTTGAGTGCCCGCCATCAGAGTTCATAATTGGCCTGTTTGGCATTGCGTTACTACTCGGCCCATATTCAACGACACCTCACATGGCCCAAACAAGTGTACAGCACTAAAAAGTCACTGAGCTCAAATTATAACTTGAAAAAAGGATATATACACTGAACACTGGAGAATGGTGATGCCCCCATTTAGAACATCAACAGTTTGAAACAAAAAACAGTTTGAAACATCGATATATACAACATGCAAACACTGACTAGCGTCTACTACTGACATAAACAGCAAGACATGAAAGTTCACAAGTCTTGCTAAACCACCAAAACGCACCCATCTGAAGTGCTCAGACTCTCGTGATCCACACACAAATCACAAAGTTCTAAACAGAGCGAACTAGTACATAGTAAGAGTGACATAGACAAGGATGAAAAAATTACAAGGAGTCCGCATAACAAAAGAGAACATCACCCATCCAGAACAAGCAGCTAATACATCAAGTCATTCGAAGAGGGATGATCCAGCGCCATAATAATTTGCAGCTCCCCTTCAGCCACCAGTGATTCGTAGACACTGGGACTCCACCCTTTCGACGCAACTGCCCCATTACCTACCAACCTCAAGGCTTGAACCACATCACTGGCTTTCAGAGTTGAGACATCCAAGGATCAAAGTTAATCCAGATGCCGTTTGCATTCTCACCTTCTTTTGGTTGCATGCTGTATCATTGACAATTAGGGGCGGTTGATCCCGTAGATCAGTTCACCGTGTACACACAGTTTTCCCTAACAAACAGAGCCTCTCTGCCATCAGGATCCTTGAAGGTGATCTCCTGGTTAATCGGATAATTGAGTCCGAGAAACAGAGAGTGTGAACCAAGGCTGTTTACCTGCCTCCAACTCAAAAATCCTGAAGGCTCCAACAAGCTGGTATCCTGCTCATAGACATACCATACATTCTCCAGATACTCACGTATTTCACGCTGCTTGTACACAGTGGGGTTTTTGCAATATAAACTTGCCGGCTAATGCGTGCGAATGATCATCAGTCTTTCGTCGTCGTGTGATTGAGCGAGGAACCAGTTGTGCTTCCCTGTTTTCGGCAAAGGTGGTGTGATTACAAAGGGCAGGAGCCGTATGGACACAGCAACATATCAGAAAGGAGACAAAAAGGACAGACATTGTTAATGTAAGATCAACAATGTTCAGAGTATGAGCAGGATAATGTAAGAAACATCATTGATCTGTCCCTGTTGGAACTGAGAGGAAAATAGAGGGAAATGTATACTAGGGTCGAAAATATAGTAGTACCATGCATGGTTATGGTTATACTCATGTTATCTCGTAGTCGATTCTTTAGAGGAAACTAATATACCCATGCATGTTATGTAGTCATGTTCTGTTCTCACAAATAAATTCTTCAGAGGAAACTAACAGACCATGCATTGTTATATACTCATGTTCCGATAATTCTAGACGCACGGGCCAACTACGAAGGTTTTACGGGACCTACTTTATAACTAATCTCATCCCCCCTGATTTTCAGTTGGGGTGGGCCCTTCACCTGATTTCTACCCAATAAGAAAATCCCAGCTCAACCTCTTCATCGATTCCGTAAAAAGCAGCCCGTGTATGTAGCATTTCTCCTCATGTTCTATGTGCAATTTTTTTGTGAGGATAATATTCTAGCCATTGATTGTTGAATGGCGAATATAGGCATGTAGACATGGTAAGCATGACAGGATTTCACTACTTCCAAGTATAGAGTTTTCCATATGCACTTTTACTGCCCTACTAATGTATGGTTAGATGAAACCAACAGTGTTATGCATGTTTCTACATCATGAAAATGAGGAAACTAACATGGCTATTGATACACACTCATATTTAGTAGTATAAAGATTACTATAAAGTTAGGAGAATATCCATATCTTCCTAGCCGTTTGATTATTCAAGGGTACAAATTGGCTGTATAGACATGGTCACAATCACATGATTTAACTACTTCCAAATATAGAGATTACCATTTGGACTTCCAAATCTTCCTATTTTATTTCCTGATTTACGGTGTCTCTAATACATTGCCATAGTTCTACTCAAATTCTGCTGTAACAGGGATATGCCAATCATCACAGAAGTTCAAACAATGTAATGGCGTTATCATAAAAATTAGACAAAAACAACTTACACGAGGTGTCCCAGCAACATGTGGTGCCATCTGCATTGTCGATCGCGTAGATGATGCCATTGTGTTCAATAGCATCACAGAACTCTGGATCACCATCGATGCAGCTCTTCGAGTGGAGTAGTGTCCACCTACAGTCGGCACCGCCACAAAGATAGGCGACTCCGCAGTCAAACAAGGCAATTAGCTTGAAGTCTGTGTAATTTCCATATGCCGTGGGCACTTGGCAGATTACAACCTTCAGCAAAACAAGGTCCGTCCAGCTGACTTGCTAATCTACAGGAAGTGGGCCACAACGGAAAATCCCTATATGATCCAAGGGAGGAAGGATAATCTATGGGAGGTGTGGACGTTCACGAGCACCAACTTCTTCCGGTATTCTCCGACGGCAGCCATCTAGTGGAAGTTCATGCCGACCCAGTACATACCTGACAAGAAGTTTCAGGTGATGGTGGTCGGATCGAAGTCGAGGGGCATGATGTGTGCCACCGTATCATGGTGAGCACAGTGGTGAGCACGCCATCCCGCAACATCAGATAGCAGCAAGCAGGGTGTCTTGAAAATCTCAAGCCTCGCTTCGACGATGGCGGCGTGCAGGTCCCTCGAGCATGCAGCCAGCCGCATGGCGCTGGACATATCCATACGCGAACAACAGAGGTGGAGGATGTCCATGGGTAGATCTCTCCAGCCGCGGCTCATACGGATGCTGCGCGGTTCGGATTCGGCCATGGTGGAGTTTGGAAGGTGGGTTTTTTTGAGGCTTGATTTACGAGGGAGAAGGCTCCCGGTGCTGGAGCGGCTAGCGAGTAGAATATTGGTACTGGGGGAGGCGAGCGAGGCGAGAGGGTATGGGGGGGCACTGTGAGATGAAGAAGAGTGACCTCAGGATCTCCGCCGAGATGGAGATGGAGTGGTGCTAGGGGAGAGGGAGACGAAGCGTGGCATTCATGCTATACAGTGGCGGTGACAGTGACTGCACAGGGCGAGGCTGACTTTGGTAACCTGAACACGCCGCCTGGACTAGGGTCACCTCCGGTGCAGGGTCTTGTCACTTCACTGTGAGTCCCAGATGAATAATATTTTGACCAACAAGTACTACACATGTATTACTACTAGTACTAGTAACATAGGAGTAGTAGTATATATCGGAAAGAGGTTGTGCTAGCATGCCTCTGGGTTCACTTCATCCTCCAGGTAGCATCCATATTGCGAGCAGACCAAAATTCTCATGCATGCGGAAGCGCGAAGAAGCCCTTTTTTCTTTTCTTTTTTGAGTATAACCGCATATTCCTTAACCAGAAAAGGTTACACACATACGTAGCACACATGCAGAATCGTCGAGAAACCACCAGAAGAAGGCTTGGGATCTCGAACTCTGTGCCATGTTCTCTGATAACGCACATGAACTGTCTATTGTCCCCCCAAAAAAATGTCTCGGGAATTAGAGCAAAGTGTAACGGGAAATGCCAAACCGATACGTGTACGTGGAGTAGAACAACAGTATGGGAAGAAAAAACTGAAACAAAATGATTAGCTCTGCGGGTATTCGAACGCAGAAGTTGTGTGTCGCAGGCACGCGCCAATATCCATCTGAACCGGCACCTACTCGCATAGGCTTTTAGTTTTGTAGGCCGGTCTACCTAGCCATCTAATCAACTGCCTGCATGCCATTTCTCCATGAATTCTCCATCGGGAACCGATTTTCCTCGGCTTCTTCACCTCTCCTTCATTTGCATTCAAACCCCACTGGATTCACACTATTTTAACCTCTTCACATACCTCCGAAACCCCTTTAAATAATCATCTTCTTCCACTCTGTTTAACCGCCATCTTCTTCCACTCTGTTTAGCCACCTAATCCTAATACTTCAAACCATAGCCCTCTAGTCCGGTGGTTCCAAATGGAGAAAGAGATCCGTATGCAGGTTTTTAGCGTCAAACATGTGATCAGCGAAGGCTCGTTGAGGATAGCCGCCACCGTCACCGACCACGCAAGGGTTGTTCGGGAGTGGATCAACAATGTATCCAAGTCCCTCGAAAATGTGGAGATGAAGATCGTTGGTCTCGACGCAGAGTACACCACGCATGTCACTAGGGAGATTCAACGCGCCGCCGTCCTTCAGCTGTGCCTTGGAGATGATGTTTTGGTGTATCACATCATGCACGTGCCCTACATACCAGGTGAGCTCCATGATTTCTTGTCTCGGGAGGACATATTCTTCTGTGGAGCAGCCATCGAAGGGGACAAAAAAAAGCTGGCGCCGTACAACCTTGATGTGAAAAAGACTGCCGACCTACAATCCAAAATTCCTGTAGAGGGCTGTAACAAACAAACACCATCCTTATTCGACGTAGAAAATTATGTACTCGGGACAAAGCTTGACAAGGGTGACGAGACGCTGGAATTAAGGACGTCTGGATGGGAGATTTATCCATTGACCTACGAGCGGATAAAGTATGCAGCCCTCGATGCCCGTGTGAGTTTTGAGATAGCTGCAAGGTCGAAGGAGCTTGTAGCGAAGCCGTCCCCCACGGAAAATGAGAACAAGAAGAAGAAGAAGAAGAAGCAGTAGCGCACTATAGATGGATGAACTATTTCCTCTCTTGTTCATAAAAAAAATATTTCTTCTCTGTATATATGGATAGATGAACTATTTCGCTGGTGTGCATGTCTTTCGAACAAATGTAGTAGCGTAGGTCCGCTTGAATATAATGAAGTATTTATCCGCCTAGTTTTCTCTCCTACTCCTTGCAATGATCAGTATGCAATGCATGTGTCAAACGACATGACAGCTTGTCCATGGACGCTGAACTACGGCGACCATCATGTTTCCACCACTGCCACACGCGATTCCCACAACGCCGCTCGAACCCAGGACACCACGTCCGCCGACGTGCGCCTCACCCCCTCACGGCCCCACCACCCCTCCATCGCGTGCGCCGAGAGCTGCACCCCACCGTGCTTGTCTACCACACCTTTAAATGCTACCTTGATACAAGATTCTGAGCCAATGGATCGTGGATCGACTGGCCAGCATCGGTCAGCGCGAGTTTTGCAGAAAACTCCCAAACATTTTTGAAATGGTGATTTAGTCCACATCCTGAGATGTTGTCCGTTGGATCACAGAACTAATGGCCCTGGTGCGTCCATATCACGGTAGCATATAAGGTGCGGTAGCACCAGATATTTTCCCACTCGTGCCAAACTCGAGATTTGTTTCTTATTTTTTCCTAATATTTTGTAACATGGCACGACATCTGGTGCACCTAAGCCTCTGAAAAAATATTGGAGTGCACTTTAAAGATCTTTATATGCTCGAGAGCAACTGTGCATGTGGATAGTATCTTCTATTCCTAAATATCTATACAATGCAATATCTATTTTCTTTCCTAGCCATGTAACCATGCCACATAAGCTAGGCATGCATGCAATCCATAAATTGCAATATATTGTGTTACTCTCCAGCATGCAATGCTGCCACATCATCTATTCATGCCTGTTAGTCATAGGTTGTTTTTTGCATTAGTCTTAATCCTTCCCATTTTGTTAGAAATGACATTCTTTTTAAGTAGTCGTATGATTAATCCAAATACTCATGTTCCATACAACTAAACTCCAAAGGTCCGCCGGAGCCGAGGCAGAGGACGTAGGACGGGCGCGCTGGAGGAGTTGTCATAGAAGGAGGAGAGCTCGAAGGATAACCTTGCACATCGGCCGCCACCTGCATATTGGCGTGGGACTCCTCCAGCGCCCACTGGAGCTCGCGCTCCTCCCTGGCGCGGTGGAGTCACGGGATTTTCCTGAACCGCGATGGCCACCATGAAGTACACCTCGTCGCCGGGGGCGCGGTGCTCGTGTCCTGACTCCTGGGGTACTGTCTGGAGCACGCGCTCATCCACCGCGTGAGCTGCGAGGATGCCATGCTCGCGGCCATGCTGTTGGAGAACACGCTCGTGCGCCTAAGTGGCGAGGATGCGATGTTCGCGGGCGTGCTGCCAGAGCACGCGCTCGTCCACCTTGTGAGCGGCGAGGAAGTGATGCACCTCCTCGTGACCGACCAGGGCGTGCTGCTGGAGCACGCGCTCCCCCTCGTGGCCGACGAGGGCGAGCCGCTGGATCACATTGTACTCCACATGGGCGCGTTGCCAGTGAGGGCGCGCTACTCGCGGCCGTCGAGGGCGTGCTCCACCTCGGCGAGGTCGGAGACTCCGTCGTCTTCCCAGGCCGTGGCGCCGTCCACTTCGGCAACGGCGACGTGCTCCGATGGGTGTTGTGTTCGTATGGGAGCTTGGAGCTACAGTACCAATGGGGGCGGGGGTTGACCTTTTCGTGGTTACACTTACACATCGTCTGACCGAGAAAAATAGAATCTAAAGTAGCACAATATGTTGGAACGTGTCGGGGGCTGGCTAGTAGGAGTAGTACAATAAACATCACATGTACACCATATTTTGAGAAGGGTTTTGATGTAATTTAGGTGAGTTGGGCCAGCGTGGATGTACAAGTAGTACTACATCCATATCATTGACATGCATGCACGCAACAAACATTTGTGTGGAAGATTTCACCCTATGTTCATATATTATGTTTGAGAGTGGATTCGCTTTTTGTAATTGGAGCTCAGTTTTCTAAGACAGAATCAAGAGAAGTGTGGTCCTTTGATTGATTCCAATTTAGACTATCCATGTATTATTGCGAGAGATAGCTAGATATAGAGAGAATATTTGTGTCACAAAGACCGGGGGGGGATAGGTGGCAGCGAAACCTAAAGAGAGAG
The DNA here is from genome assembly GCA_039707655.1 of Elymus sibiricus. NCBI lineage: Eukaryota > Viridiplantae > Streptophyta > Magnoliopsida > Poales > Poaceae > Elymus > Elymus sibiricus. Next base: position 301,079,213 of record CM077664.1, on the reverse strand, counting down.
GGGCATATGCGTGTTCAAAAGACCGTGTGTGTGTCGGAGAGAGAGGAGTGTCCGAAAGGGAGGAAGAGGGTGTGTGCGTGTGCGTGAGAGAAAGAGAGGGGGGGGGGGCATATGCGTGTTTGATACGTCTCCAACGTATCTATAATTTATGAAGTATTCATGCCATATTTGTAATAATTCTATATGGTTTTGGTATGATTTAATTAGAACTAACCCGGACTGAGGTTGTTTTCAGCAGAACTACCGTGGTGTTGTTTTTTGTGCAGAAATAAAAGTTCTCGGAATTGGACGAAACTTTTTGATGATTTTTTTGGACCAAAAGAGACCCCCGAAGCTTCGTGGAAGGACCAGAAGCCTCACGAGGTGCTCACAAGGCACCACGGCGTGGCCTGGGGGGGGGGGGTCGTGTGGTGCTGCTGCCTTGTGGGGCCCTCGTAGCTCCTTTTTTCGTGATTCCAACGCTGAAAAATCCTATAAATAGAGAAACCCTCAGAAATAAACCTAGAACTTCGACTCCGCCGCCGCATGCCTCTGTACCTTCAAAATACCATCTGGAGCCCTGTTTTGGCACCCTGCCGGAGGGGGGAATCATCACCGGAGGCCATCTTCATCACCCCGGCGGTCTCCATGACGAGGAGGGAGTAGTTCACCCTCGAGGCTAGGGGTATGTACCAGTAGCTATGTGTTTGATCTCTCTCTCTCTCCCTCTCTCGTGTTCTTGATTTGGCACGATCTTGATGTACCGCGAGCTTTGTTAATATAGTTGGATCATATGGTGTTTCTCCCTCTCTATCTTGTTGTGATGAATTGAGTTTTTACCTTTAAGGTTTCACTATTATCGGATTGAATACTTTTATGGATTTGAGAATAATTGATGTATGTCTTGCATATGAATACCCATGGTGACAATGGGGTATTATATTGATTCACTTGATGTATGTTTTGGCACTCAACTCGCGGATTCCCGAGGTGACATTGGGGTAATATATGCATAGGGGTTGATGCACGTTTTCATCCTACTTTCTCCGGTAGAAATCTTGGGGCACTCTTTGAAGTTCTTTGTGATGGATTGAATATTGTGAATCTGAAGTTGTTTCATGCATATCAAATAATCAACTCACGGATAATTGTGGTGACATTGGAGTGTCTAGGTGACATTAGAGTTGGTTGATGCGTATCATATGGTGTTATTTTAGTACGAACTCTAGGGATATTTGTGACACTTATAGGGATGGCTCAATAGATTGATCGGAAAGGATAACTTTGAGGTGGTTTCATACCCTACAACAATTTCTATCTTATGTTCTCCGCTAATAGGAACTTTGGAGTGATTCTTTATCGCACGTTGAGGGATTGTTATATGATTCAATTATGCTGTTGAGAGATTGCACTAGCGAAAGTAGGAATCCTAGGCCTTGTTTTCAAGCATTGCAATACCGTTTGTGCTCCGTTTTATCACTTGCTACCTTGCTGTTTTTATATTTTCAGATTACAAAAACCTATATCTACTATCCATACTACACTTGTATCACCATCTCTTCGCCGAACTAGTGCAGCTATACAATTTACCATTGTATTGGGTGTGTTGGGGACACAAGAGATTTCTTGTATTTGATTGCAGGGTTGTTTGAGAGAGACCATCTTCATCCTACGCCTCCCACGGATTGATAAACCTTAGGTCATCCACTTGAGGGAAATTTGCTACTGTCTTACAAAACTCTGCACTTGGAGGCCCAACAACGTCTTCAAGAATAAAGTTGCGTAGTAGACATCAATGTTCGAAAGACTGATGTGTGTGTGTGCCGGAGAGAGAGGAGTGTCCCAGAGGGGGGAATAGGGTGTGTGCATGTGCGTGAGAGAAAGAGAGAGAGGGGCATATGCGTGTTCGAAAGACTATGTGTGTGTCACAGAGAGAGGAGTGTCCGAAAGGGAGGAAGTGGGTGCATGTGTGCGTGTGCGTGAGAGAAAGAGAGAGGGGGGGGGGCATATGCGTGTTCAAAAGACTGTGTGTGTGTCGGAGAGAGAGGGGTATCCGAAAGGGAGGAAGAGGGTGTGCGCGTGTGCGTGAGAGAAAGAGAGAGTGAGGGGGTGCGTGTAACGTCAACCCGTTACAGGATATAAACATAGAGGGGATCTACAAGGTTACAGGGGCGGGGATATTGGGCGAGCGATAGTGTGTGTGCGATGAAGGGACACCCAGACATCGTCTGTTTTCATGTGTGAGAGCTAGATAGAGGTCGTCAGCATAGCTCACCGGGGGGGGGGGGTAAGGTTATGTGTGGGAGATAAAGAGAGAGAGTAGAGATAGAGAGTATTGCTTGTGTGTCACACAGAGACCTAACTACATAGATAGGGGCCGAGAGAAGGAGAGAATGGCGGTGTGCCTATTTTTTTGGTGGGATGGGAGAGAGACCAATAGACATGGATCGTGTGGAGAGGTGTGTGTGTGTTCCTAGAGAGAGAGAGAGGGAGGCGTGGACCTAGATACTGAGATGGGTGTTCATGTGTATGTTTCAGAGAAGGAATTGTCTAGCTGGTAGCCATGTGATGGCGGCCCAATCCTTCGATGAGAGTGGGCATAACTATTGATTTGGTGGATTTTTACGTTGATGATCCAACTACATCGTACGCGATGATACGAATCGACAATCGCTAATAAAACCAATCTCCCATGGTCACTGATATTGCCGTATGCACGATCAACCTGAATAACGAGATCGAGTTCCAGCAAGCAACCAAAGAACCAACAAGAACTAAGATAATGCAATCTAAATTTCTAATATGAATTAATCAAGGATAATGGTGGGCTTCCTAATAGACGATCTGAACAAGGCATTAGTCATACACATCTCGCAGATGCAAATTGTTGCGAAGCTAAACAATGTCTAAATGAAAACGCGAGTTTTAATATAGAAAAAAGGTAGCTATGTATCTATATCTATAAACTATAGTACTAGATTTTTTTATTTCTATATCTATATCTATACTACTCCTTCTGTTTTTATTTACTCTGCATATAGCTTTGACTGTAGTCAAACATTATAAACCTTGACCAAGTTTGTAGAAAACAATGTGAACATTTACAGTAACAAATTTACATGATGTGAAAATATATGCAACGATGAATCAAATGATATATATTTGGTTGTGTATATGTTAATATATTTTCCTACAAACTTGCTGAAAGTATACAAAGTTTGACTTTAGAGAAACCTAATATGTGGTATTATGTATTATATATTAATTACTTTTTATGTAGTCAATGCGTGCATTTGCACGTATACGATATAAACCGTTGATTGATGTTGATCCAATGGTCCAGGTGGCTGGGATTTGGATCTAGTATAACCAAATTGTACCCAGACACATTCTTCTCGAACCAGCAGCGCGACACTGTGATCGATCCACACAAGAAGCTCGCAACAAGACCTCCAGATGTGCCACGTGGCTTCATGGGTACCCCCCACATCATATTATTCATAATAGTACATTGACTGAGAAAAGAGAGAAATCACCCAAAACAATATCTTGCCCCAATTTTGTTCCTACGAAGCTGTTCCGTGCATGTACCGGAGTAATAGTACTCTAGTAGTATAACTTTGTACAGTAGTAGTTGTACAGTGGTACTAGTACGGAGTGCTCCTACTCTATCGACACGACTCCCATCTGACACCAAATTTCTTGGCGTCCGTGCTACAGCGCTCTTCCCCTCCTCGTTTCTTTCTTCCAATTCAAACTCAGCCGACGCGCGGCAGGAGGGCTGGGGGTTTGCCGATAGTCGGTTTGCTCAACTGCGGTCCCACATGATAGTGAAAATGCTAGGCAACACGCCTTCCCTAGCTATGCGGCGTGCCGGGCCAACCGTGGAGTACTCCCGAGTCCCGACCGTGTGGGCGTGCAACTCGAACGCGGCAGGCTTTTCATTTTAAAACTATATAGTACTATGAAAATACATTTCATGGTGCATCTGATCATATTCATTTCACATTGTGAATGTTGATATTTTTTAATATAAAGTTAGTCAAACTTTACAAAGCTTGACATTGACCAAACTTTATATGCAGACTAAAAAGAAACCGATGGAGTATAAATTGTAACACTATTATTTTATGAAATATAAATTTTAACATTTGGTTCTGCTCCTTGGCGCGGTCGATAGATAGAAATGACGATTGAAAACGCTAGGGTGGGGCTTTTCCCGCGCGGTAAACGGGGGAGTTAGCCAGTTTGGCACATCATCGGTTTTCTCACATGCGGTCCCACATGTTAGTGATACTATATTCCTAGCCAATGCGCGTTGACCGGCGGGCCAGAACGACAGTGTGGGATGCGACGCGAACGGGATAGGCTTGCTGTACGCGTTCCAGTTTCTCGTTTTGAAATTGCGAATGGGACAGGCGTGAAGCACAAGTAGTTTTGAATTTAGGAGTATTAGTTTGGTAGGTTGGGTCAATCATCGTACGTAAATTACAAAGTTGGTGCAAAAGGTAAGCACAACGTCCGTCCTCGTATGTTGGTCCCCTTTGTGCCATATTTTAACCATAGATTTAACTAACAAAAAATTAATGCATGTCACCAAAAAATATATCCTTGGATTCGTACTTGAACATACTTTTCAATGATATTATTTTTGTGACATGCATTAACATATTGTTAGTTAAATTTAAAGTCAAAATTTGGCACAAATGCACGAAGGTGACCAATAAACCAGGACGGAGGTATTACTAGTTACAGTGATGCATATAATTGATGCCAAATCTGAGCAAAGGGATCACACATGTCTTTATCAAATGGAATGAGAATGCGATACAATAAGAATTAAGGCCACGACGACGCGATCATAGTGGTGGTTACAGGAGGCAAGAAGAAAGATACATCCATCAACGACCTCCTCCTCCTCGACTCAATGCGCCGGGCCACCGACCGGCGGCTGAGGAGCAGCGACTTTTGTGGCGAGGTCAAGGTGCTTCTGAACAAAGGCGTCCAAGGCTTCCAGCCGGTTGAGGAAGGCCAATGTCGTAGCGTCCTCACTGGCATTGTAGAGGCCTGTGTGCACGACTTGATCGTACACGTGGATGTGTAGGTCGATGAATGCTTGCAGGGAGACGCGCCTCGCGGCGAGCGTGACCTCGAGGAGGACATTCTTTGTCGCATCGGCGGGCAGTCGTAGGGCCACCAGTGCTTGAAAGAGATTATCACCATGGAGGCCGATTAGGGTTGCAGGCAACGAGGATCCTGGGCGCACGGTCTGGAGGAGTACGGCGATGTCGTCCGCGAGCTTCTTGACGACGGTGAACTTGTTGATGGTGTCGGCGATCATCTTGTCCAACTGAGAATCATCGCTGGCGTCGAAGCGGGCTATTAACCAGCCGGTCCAAAGCACCGGCATGAGACGATCCACGGTGTCGTGCAGCAGGCCGGCATCTCGGATCATCTGGCACAGCCACAGGCTGCTCGCGTGCATCGCCGCCATGGGTCTGGCTTCTGGTCACTTGGTATGGGAATTGGAGTGAGCACTGTTGCGCTTAGTGTAGGTGCGTAGGTGTGTATGATCTGGTAGATGCATTGGAGTGGAGGGGCGCCTTTATATGAGTGCAAACTGCGTCGCATTCACATCATGCTGCCTCCCTTCCGCTTCTCCCATTAATTACTTCCCTCGGCATGCTAATTGAAGGAGGATGAATCATTGGCCGTTCAATGTTTAGGGAACCGCTACCCTCTCCCTCGTCTACATTCAAACCATATCGGGAACTGTCCTGGTTTACTAGTTTACCCTCCGTTTCTCAAAAAAAAGTACTACTCCCGAGGGCGCCGCCCGCTGCACACCCGGCTGAACACGCCTCCTCGCCGCATTCAAACACCTCCATTAAACTCGCGTGGAAGCTTAGAAACCTACTCCTACCACACGTCCATTCATGAGCGGGCCGGCATTAAATGCAACGCCGGCCGAGCTCCTCCCGTCCGCCCTCTATTTTAACTGAGGCCAGACGACGGGCAAGAATCATACCCCTCCGCCGCTCCCCCATCTCCTCCTTCACCATTTTCTCCACTCTTCCGATGGCTTCCGAGGAGCAGTTCTCTGGCATACAAACCGGCTGGGTGGCCTGCCGAGCCCGCCGGATACGAGCGAGGCAGCTCACGGCTCCACCTCCCTTGCCTAGCCCGACGGAGCCAGTTGCTGCCCCAAGCCAGCGCATGGTTCAGCAACTCACCACTCCAGGCCAGCTCGATGAGGAGTGACGAGTTGCTCCACGCTGGCACGGGCATCGTCGCTCCCGTGCCTGCGACCGCGCCTCCCGTGCCCGTGGTCGTGCCTGTGGCCTCGCCATGCAGGCAGAGACAGAAGCCGGGTGCGCGGAGAGCGACGAGTTGGTGGCCAGCCCGTCCGCGTCCGCCGCCATCATCGAGGAGAAGTAGAACACGGGAGACCGCCGCCGCTTGGGTCCCATGAAGGCCACCGCCAAGGCGACGACGGCATTCGCAGCCGGTGTCTTGCCCGGTTCTTCTATTGCGAGGACCTTCGTTGTCCCCGCAAGTGTCTTGATCGGGCTGCCGGACATAAGGAAGACAAAGGGATCCACGGGTGACCATTTAGATTAGGTATTAATTATACATCCAGCGCCGGACTAGCACTGCTTAGTTGATGTAAATGTAATGAAATCCGTCATGTTTATATGAAAATCTGACATTTTTATATGAAAACTGTCATGTTTTTATGAAATCCGACCGTGTTTGCACGAATTTCGTCCGGTTGGTTCGAGTTGTTGTCAAAATGTATGCGGCTAGCATTGGATGTCGTCGTGTTCGCGAACAGATGCGGGAGGAAATTTGCTGGTTGCCTTTGGAGATGCCCTTATGCTGGAAATTATAGTCACATCAAATCCCTGTTAGTTAATTGCATATATGATTCTGAAAACAAAAAGTTAATTGCATGTACAGTACATGAACTTGCACGGTGGGTACAGATTCGTACAATAAGTAAAAAAATGAAACAAATCAATCCTTAAAAAATTAAACTTGTATTCTAAGTACTCTCTATTAAATCCGCCTACGTTGCAAGGTGCCCGCTTTCGTTTTATCTGTGGGTTCCACTATTAGTAAGGTAGAGAAAAGAAGTATATATAAAAACATATAAGAAACTAAAGTTTCTGACAGGATTCGAACTCAGGACAACACATTTCAAACATCGGGCGCTAACCACTCCACCTGGTGTTCTTCCTCGAACAAGCAAGACATATCTGCCTTTTTATATAGTTACTGTGATAATTGGTTTAAAGTAATATATTTTATGTCTGCCCCGAAGGATCTCGAATTCATTAATAACAAAGAAAAGAGTTGCCCAGTTAATTAATAGAAAACCAGGCGAGAACCATCACATGAGGCCCGTAAAAACAAGGCACAATGGGCGAGCTGGCTACACACACAAGAACGCACACATGTTGTCGAAGAGAAAAGCATCATCGAGGCTGCAATTCGGCGTCATCGTCATTGCACCTCTGCACGCGCGACTCCGGCCGTACCATCAACGACCACCAAGAAATCTACATATCTAAAGGGGCTACGGAGAGAAAGATGCATTGAGAGAGTGTGTGCGAGGCACAGAGACACAACTAGTGAGAGTGTGTTTGTTTGAGAGAGAAGCCAATAGATAGATTAAGATCAAGATCAAGGTGTCACCCTACTCCTGTCTTTGTTGGGAGGGGCGGGGGGCGGGAGAGCAAGAGAAAGGCGTATCGAGAGTGTGCGTGTGCTAGGCACAGAGACACAACTAGCGAGTGTGTGTGTGTGTCTGAGAGAGAAGCCAGTAGATAGATTAAGATCAAGATCGAGGTGTTACCCTGGTCCTGCCAGTGTTGGGAGGGGGGAGGGTGTCAGAGACACTTAGAGAGAGAGAGAGAGAGTTTGTGTGTTACATATCTATATTAGGGGATAGGTAGATAGCATGTGTGCGAGGCATGCCTAAAACATCAGGGAGATAAACAAGCGTGTGTGCATGCAAATGTCCGAAATAAATGAAGAGAGAAACAATGTGTGTGTGTGTGTGTGTGAGCGAACTCTTCTTGAAATCACAAAACAAAAGGTGCTCAACTAGAATCCCATTGTATGGATTCATATGGTTCCGGGGACTCGAGTTAACCTTAACTAGGGATATGTGTGTGAGACATAGTTATACTTTGAGACACAAGTGGCGGTGGGTGGGCGGAATTAAAGGGGTGGGAGTGTTCGACAGAGAGAGAGAGTGTGTGTTTTTGTGTGAAAGACTTGTAGGACGAGGTAGAAAGACGATTTCTAACCTTGACAGAGGGAGAGAAATAGATGGAGCGCGCGTGTGTGATTGAGATGCCCACGGAGAAGGGAGATTTGTATGTGTGTGAGAGAGATTGCACAATTCATTCACGTATCACTATCTAACGGTTGAGGGTGTGCCTCGCTTGAACAAAATCAATATCTAGTTCGTATCGTGGCCGAAGATACAATATCGATTCAACGCTATAAAGATTGGACAATCACATATCGCATATGTTATACTCTTTTTTTCAAATAGCCATTTTCAATCATGCATGCCAAAGTTATAGTGATATTTCTTCAAACAACCACTGTAGTTATCATGTACACGCACCATTGTTAGTGTTGCATTCAAATTCATTAGTTTTGGATGATTTCAGGTTTTATTATGAAGCAATATACATAATATTCATATATGAATTCAACGGGTACTGCAATTTATGAAATGGATGCCATGTAATCATATGAGGTAACACTTTTAAGTAGCGGACTATAATATCCATTTTTTTGCGCATCTATATTATCCATTTGTTACTGTACAATATAATTGAAATTAACACGTCAATGCATTGTGTTTAAAATAAATAACCAATGGCACAAAATTATATATTTACACGAGAAATACATAGGCTGAGCATTTGCTCCCTTTTTTATGAACGTGCCTCAGTTACACCCGTACGATCGGCCGCGCCCGTGTGATCGTAACAAGTTATCGGTGCATCATCCGGGTTATTGCTGAGGTGTGCGCCGTGTACACAGTCGCGCATCACCGGCTTCCCACTAGCACTGTCCAAAATTAGTTGAAACTGGATACGAACGATCCCGCGGGCGGCAAAATCTCCTGCCTACTTCTAAAATTTCCGCGACCTAGTCTGGAGCATGCGAAATTCCCCTTTTGTCCTTGGTGCAAGGAGAACAACACGGCCCTCATTTACATAATAGGTCGGGGTTGCTTTGGTAACTTCCGCTCCCCCTAACCACACGGCAGCCCCATTTCCTCCCCCCCCCTCCAGCAAAAACGACTACTCCACAGCACCAGAGCATCTTACAGCATGCCGTCTGTACTTCATCGGTGATTCTACCCCCTTCCCTCTCGAAACCCTAGACTGCTCATCCACCGGCGTACCAGAGCCTATTCACTGCCGGCGTCATCCACCTCGCCGGATGTGCTTCTGAGGCCGCATCTACCCCTCCTACCTCCCCTATAAACCGTAGACTGCTCATCCACCACTATACCACAGCCCATTCAGTGCCGACCTTGTCCACCGCTCCGGATCTGCTTTGCCGGTGCTCTCGTCAACCGCAGCGCATCTGCAGCGGCTCCTTCCTACACCACACCAGAGCCGCTTCATCCACACCCCCGGAGCCGCCTCACCGACGCCCCCGTCGACGGCCACAGATCCGCTTCGTCGACACCGTCCTCAACCCTACCGGAGCCGCTTCGCCGACACCATCCTCAACCCAACCGGAGCCGCTTCGCCGATGCCGAAGTCCGCGGCCTCAGATCCGCATCGTCCACATGATCGTCCACCCTACCGGAGCAGCTTCCTGACGCCATCGTCCACGGCCGCCGATCCGCATCAGCGACACCATCCTCAACCCTACCACCAGAGTAGCTTTACCTACGCCCTTGTCCATGACCGCAGATCCGCATCATCGACACCATCCTCAACCCTACAACCGGAGCAGCTTCACTAACGCCCTCGTCCACGGTCCTAGATCTCCTTACTGGACCCCGACAACCACCGCAGCGTCATCACCCTTGACATTTCTAACTTGGTTCCCACCGTCTGGCAAGATGCCAAGCAACTGCCGCGACCTAGGTACTTGTCACCTTTAAACCCGTCCAGCATCACCTACCAGATGTACTTCAAATATACTAACAGGTCGCTATTACATGTTATAGAGCTGGCAAGAGCCACAAGGACGATGTTTCTTCTGGATCTAACACCTTGGCCAACCAAACTCTTGGACTGAAGCATTGGTATGATCTTGTAAGTGCGTCTCTCTCTTGTATTGTTGTGTGCCTGCCAGCGTGCTTTGCTAGGATTTTCTACCAGTAATCCCTTTGTGTAGCCAATAATTACCACTACTGGCTGCTAAATTAGAGATATAGACGTCATACATTACACAATGTCGTAGGTGGCGTGAAGGAATGCCAGTGCACTAAATTAGGCTCCATTAGAGTGCCTGCAAGTCCAGTACACAGAGTCATGGTTAGTTTATGCGACGCACACAATTGTTAATTGGTGGTTTAATTATGTGGAAGGGATATGCAATGTATTATCATGTAGAGATGTCTCAAATTAGCTGTGTCAACTTGCAGATGGGGCGCAACAATGAAAAAGTACAAGATTTCTTAGTACAAAATGTATGGTGCATTTTCATGGAACATCGCAAAAAAATGAGGGGCAGCGGTGAGCCTATACAGCGTGGTATGGTAAGTCACTCCATTGCAATCATCGTGATGTTATTTGTTTGGCATTGCTGTTGGCCAGGGTTCTTAGGGCCAGTTATTTTGAGTTATCCTATGAAAATAAGCTCCTGTGAATATAACCTCGAGATAATAAGCCAACCAGTTCTTTCCATTGCCTGCTTTTCAGCTTGTCTGTTGTATGATTAGTGAAAAGTCTATTGCATTATATTTTGTCATTTTGCTGCCCATATGAAAATAAATTTGATTTGCAAACATCACGAATTGAACCCATCGCAGTAATTAATATGATAGGAAAACAGACCATCATTATTTGTTCAAAATGCAAATACAAAGATACATTCTATTTGGCACAATCTACGTTGGTTAATGTCTTCCAAACAGAGGATAATTGCCTAAATTTATATGATTAATCATTATCTATCAAAATTCCATGGTCCAAGTGGCTGGTTTTTATCATATAGCAGCACCACGTGAAAGCGTCATATAGCAGCAGCAGTAGCTCATAGCAATTCATCATATAGCAGCAGCATCTCATAGCAATTCATGATATAGCAGCAGCAGCTCATAGCAATTCATCATATAGCAGCAGCAGCAGCTCATAGCAATTCATCATATAGCAGCAGCAGCAGCAGCAGCTCATAGCAATTCATCATATAACAGCAGCAGCAGCTCATAGCAATTCATCATATAGCAGCAGCAGCAGCTCATAGCAATTCATCATATAGCAGCAGCAGCAGCAGCTCACAACAATTCATTATATAGCAGTAGCAGCTAATAGCAATTCATCATATAGCAGATCAGAATGAAAATTTGGCAAAAAATCATAGGAGATCCTCACCTTGTTGGATGAGCGCATCCCGCAACAGCACCTCATGGCCACAGCCTAGGAGGAGGGGAGGGGGACGAAGGGCCATCTACCGGAGTGGGGCATCGGCCGTAGTTGGGCGGTGGCCGCCGGAGTGGAGCGTTGGATGGACCATAGCGGAGCAGCTGCTGGGGACCAGCAGATTGAGGGCAGCGCCAGAGGGAGGAGCTGCTGGGGAAATGGAGCCCTACCCGCAGGCCATCGAGCCTCGCTGGAGAGAGCATCGTCGACGAGCAAGGCAGATGGGACCGGTGGTGGCAGCTCGTAGAAGGAACTCTAGCGCTGCAGGCAGGGGATCGAGGCAGAGGGAAAGGGGAGAGGAGATGCGAGCGGGCAGGGGAACGAACGCTTGCGTGTTAATTTTTACTTGGGGGCCGGGTATGACGCGGGCCTCAGCAGTGGCATTTTCAGTGTAATATGGGCAAACAACAGAGTCATTTAGCTATACCCATTGTTTTTAAGGCATCCCTAAGGCGTCAGGGCGCCCTGCGAGCTTGAAGCGTCTAGCTTGCCTTATGTACCTGCGTAAGGCGTCCGCCTTAAGCTTTAGAGCATCCGAGGCGTCTGCTTAGGTGTCCAGGTTGTTGCCTTAGTCCATTTTGGACTCCTTAGCTTGCCAGGTAGGCATGGGAGCCGTTTTAGGCTGGAAATAGAGTTTTTGCGAGAAACAGAAAGGTTGTTGGCGCCAACAGTTAAGAGGGGGGGAGAGAGAGAGAAACAGCCCCCAATCCACACACTCCTCCCCCTCCTTCTCTCCAGTGGCTCCTCTCCAGCAAATCTGCTTCCTCCTCTGTAGCAGATCCCTTCTGGCAGCTCCTCCCCCTCCTCCTCTCCAACGGCTCCTCCTCCTCTCCAGCAGCTCCTCATTCTCCTCCTCTCCAGCAGCTCCTCCTCCTAGAGAAAGTGCAAAGAGGATGGATGCTATATTGGCTCTACAACCAGCAGCAACTACAAGGTGTGTATGCCAGTATGCCTAGTTGCCTACCAACCAAATTCTACTCCATTCTGCTGCTTAGAACTCTCTAAGGCGTCCGCCTTGCCATATGCCTTATTGCTTAGGCAGTGAGGTGCCCCCCAACGCCTTGCCTCGCCTTACTGCCTTAAAAACATTGGCTATACCCCTTCAATTTTAAGTCAGCTTATACGGGAAGTGTTGGGGATGTTTACCAGCATGGAGACCCGGCAGGGTGTTAACCCGGCCATAACGCGAGCTTAGCGGGTCAACTCACCGCGGGGCTGAAAACTCTGTGTGGGCCGGCTTAACGAGGCCTGGCAAGGATAGGCCGGCTTAAGCAGTGGGCCGGCTCACGAGAAGATAGATGGCAAGAAGACCGTCTTGGAGGGCAAGTAGGAAAGAGTAGGAGACGAGTCAAAGAACGACCCGGACTCTCGTGTAATCTAGGGTTCCACCTGTGTATATAAAGGGGAATGCCTATACGAAAAAGACTAAGTTGCAATCTCCTCGAGAGCTAGGTTAGCAAATCCGCATCCCTGTAATCGAGGTCTACAACAATACAATCAAGCAGGACGTAGGCTTCTACCTCCATCGTGAGGGGCCGAACCTGGGTAACCCGGCGTCTTCTCGTTCCCGATCAACCCCGTTAAGCTTCCACACTAGTGCGATGGCCTCATCTCTAAGTCCTTTCACAAGGGCATCTGCCGTGTTAAAACGATAACAGTTGGCGCCCACCGTGGGGCTCACGCACGGTGGAGTTGAGTTCTTAGCGGGATCTCTCCCAGGGTTCGGGAAGTACGTGATTGGCATAATGACCAAGAGCCGCCGCGGGAAGTTCTACATCGACGATTCATACTGGGGCCCCGACGCCGACTCGATCGAGTACGGGTACCGGGTTCCCTTCGGCAAGATCCATACCTTCATCGGCATGGACGGCGAGCCGTCCGCCGGGTTGGAGAGCGTCTGTAACACCCCAAAAAATTTCTCGCTGGATTTTCAAATCTTTTTATTAAAAGTAAATACTTTGAATTATTTTGGCCCTGTTTTTCTTTTTCTCTTTCTTCTGTTCTGAAAATCATTTTAATTTTTATTGGGTTTCAAAAATATTTAATGGTTTCTGATTTAATGGTTTATTATTTGAGTAAATATTTTATAGGTCCAAAAATATTTTTCTCTTGAAAAACTTTTGAGTAATTCCATTATTCCAATGAAATGATCCAATTCATTTCCCTCTCTAGCACATAGGAATTCTTCCAAATAATTTTTGTGTCACCTCTAAATTATCCCTCAAGTCATTCTCACATTCTAGGACAGTGTCCAATACTTTCCCACTTCAGAAACATATTTCTTCCATTTTAAATAAATTCCAAAGTTGCAATTTATAATTATCCTAGTTTCTTTGGTTTACAAAGGAACCCTATTTTCTATGATTCTTCTGCAACCACAAAAATTATCCTAGCAACTAGACAGTACCCACAACCCATTTCACCAAAAACTTTGGGTTCCACAGTTCAAAATTTTCAAATTCCATTCAATTCAAATTTGGACCAAAAACAAACTCTCTGATACAAACTCAATTTTTATAGCTCCAAAAATTCTAAAACTTTGCCAGACACTCTCTTATGCATCAACACCTCACCACAAAAATTCCTCAAAATTCCTAAAATGCCTAGACCTCTCTGTCATTCCATCATATAGGAAGTGTGCGTACTGTTCATCTCTGTCAAAATTCAGTTAACTGAATTGTTCAGAGATGAGAGGGGAACGATGCCGTGTACTCCACTTCTTCCTTCTCCACCACGGCGTCGCCGTTGCTCATCAATACCCCGAACCCCAGGCCCACTCCTCAGCCTCTCCCCGGCTCCTGGCAAGGACGGTGGGCGGTGCACCGGCCGCACCCAATCGCCGCCGTGTTCTGGATAAGCCCGAGGCCACCAGCTCTTCTCCTCCCTTCTCCCCGATGAGCCCGTGAGGCCAGCGCCACTTGTTGCTCTCCTACTCCGCCAGCCGCAGCAGCACCGGCCAGCAGCTCTACCTATCAGCCACCCGAGGCCGTGGACGAGCTTCTGTCCCGCCTGAGAACACCGCGGTGGCCGGCACCCTCGAGCCTATCTCCGGCGCATACGGCGGTCAACACTTCTCCAGTAGCATGCACCGACTTCATCAACTCCGCACCGACCGCGCCCGCCATCCCTAACCTACCTCGCCGGCGGAATTAACTCCGGCGTCATCCGCCCGTACTGGACCTCCTCGGATCACCTATAAATAGGAGCTCCTGAGCTCCATTCACTTCACGCATCACTTCACCATCCTCCCAATTGATCCTACGCCACTCCTCCGACCTCGAGGAGGTCGTCTTCCTCCTCTCCGACCACCGATCCGCCGCCACCTCCGCTGATTAGCGCATCACCACCACTCCATCTCCACCGCTCAAAACTTGCCCGTAGTCATATTGTGCAACCAATCATCGATTCCGCACCTCAATTCCACCACAGAAGCTCTCTCCGGCGAGAGCCAACTCCACCCGAACCACCGTCCGCCGGCGTCGACCACGCCGTCGTTCTGGTGATCACCGGCGACCACCACCGCCACCCACTGATGTGGACGGACTCACTGATCATGTTCCAATCATCGCCAGCCACTGGATCCTCGGCGATCGTCGCTGGTGATCGCCGCCACCCCAATATCTTTGCGTGCGAGCACGTTCAAATTCAAACCTGATGGGTGGGGCCCACCCGTCAGCATTTTATTATTTTCTTTGTTTAAAACGAAAGCATATTCTTTGTTTTACGCTTTCCGTGCTGGAAAACGTATTCTGGCCGAACCGTTTTCTGTTTAAACAGCGCAGGGACCTGGATTTTTGCAGAAATGCCCCTGGATTTAAAAGTTTAATAACTTTTAAACCACAACTCTGATTGAGTTGATTCTTTTATTGAAATTCTTATGTTTCTCTCTAGTTTTTTAGTATTTATTTAAAAATATTTTGAGACAACTTTTTGGCACTGTTGTAAATTTTTTAATTTGAAATTTGAATTTTTGCTTTCCAGAAAAAGAAGAGGGAAACTTTGTATGCAATTTCGAGGGTTCACTTTCTGAACCTGGGATATGGTGAATTGCATTGCATGGTTGCATTGGTTTGAGTTTGCACCATATGTGTGGAAATAATGCATGCATGCATGGTCATATCACTTCTTGCACTTGACTTGCACTTCACTCTAGCTCAAAGAATCCTTCTAACATGATTGAAGGCTATGAGAAAATTCAGGAGCGTGTCTCCTGTTCTGGACGTGCCGGTGGGCACGGCCGCGTTATGACACGACGGTGTCACCGTGGCATGTAAGGCATGCCAGTCATAATAATAAAACCTCCTGAGTCGACCTAGATTGAGTCTTGTTCCGTCACACCTAGCTAAACACCGTGCTGCCACGGGTCTTCCCGCGAGGGAAGTACGGTTTAGTAAGTTGCTAACCCTTGTCTGTGTACACACCACATAGAGGGCCATGATGAGGGTTTCCACGGTCATGGACTAATGCCCGTCATCAGGTCAGGGGGCATGGGTGTATCCGGCTGGGCCGAGAGGGGTGCACCCCTTGTAATCCGCGCATATGAGTAGTGATCCCATGCTATTCGAGATTGTAGTATCCCCGACTTAGAGTTTTTCTTGAACGATGCTTTGGGAGATTCCTGGCATCCGGAAAGTTAATCTGGTGTGTGTTGGTCAGGCGTGTTTTCATCCTAAAGACTGTAATGGGAATTAGCCAGCGTCACGGTGCTGACTAAAGAAATCTCATACACGTGGGTAAAGAGTACACCCTCTGCAGAGTTATATCTATTCGAATAGCCGTGTCCGCGGTCAAGGACGTTAGCTGGGAAGGGTCAAGTGTCTGTCCCGGTGTCGGTCTTCGGAGGAAATAATTAATTGAGCATGGATTATTTTGCAGGATAATCATTGTCACCCTAATTTCATCATGTATAATTTTGGTTATCATAGATGCTATTGACATGAGTATTATTATTACTATGCATATTATTGTGGACTAACCCGTTTCTCTTATTTTATTTCCTGAGTGTCTCAGGGGCTGGCTGGACTGCCCCGGACACTCGATTTTATTTTCAAGACCTCTTGTGGCATCGCTTGAGTTCTCGGGCGGTCCAGTCTCGCCTGATTCTCTTTTAGACACCCGTTTGTCATTTCTTTTCAAGACCTCTCGTGGCGTCGCTTGAGTTCTCGGCCGGTCCTGTCTTGCCCGATTCTGTTTTAGACACGCATTTGGCATTTCTTTTCAAGACCTCTCATGGCGTCGCTTGAGTTCTCGGGCGGTCCTGTCTCGCCCAATTCTCTTTTGGACACCCGTTTGGCATTTCTTTTCGAGACCTCTCGTGGCGTCGCTTGAGTTCTCGGGCGGTCCTGTCTCGCCCAATTCTCTTTTAGACACCCGTTTGGCATTTCTCTTGGATACTCGGGCGGTCTTGTCTCGCCCGATTCTCCACTTTATATTTTCTTTTGGATTCTCGGGCGGTCCTGTCTCGCCCGATTATCCACTTTTAACTTTCTTTGTTTGTCACTAATATTTATTTACTCATACCACTGCACATGCTAATATTTATCATGCCATAATTTAATTTCAGCCAACATATGCATCTCATTTAATCCAGCATGAGCATATGCATTCGGTATATCTTTTGTTCATAATGTTTGCGAGTACATTCAAACATACTCACTGGCTTGTCCCTGGCTATTTCATTGGCCAGACCTGGAGGAGGACAAGCTTGTGGAAGGAGATTGCGCTAGCGAGCTCGACGCTTAGAGGTGTCCCAGTCAGTTAACCTGTGATCTGTGAGTCGACCACATGTATCATCCGCTGTGTTTCCGCTACACCAATAAAATATTCAAGCCTCACACTGACGCTTGACTTTATTTTATTGTATCAGTGTTGTTCTACCACTACACCACTGTGTTATTCCACCACCGTAGTATTTTGGCAAGCTTGTAATAATTGTTGAGCCCTCTGACTCAACCCTTTGTAATATTATATTTGTACTGGTTATCTATATCATGGAAGTCTACCAGTTGTTCTTGGGGCTGGTATGACTTGAGGCCCTTCTGTGATTTATCCCGGAAATGGGCCTGACAAACCTTGGTATCAGAGCCAAGCTGACTGTAGGAAGCCCTAGGCGCGAACGCTAGTAATAGAGTCTGTACTAACATTTTTAGCATGCATCTCATGCATTTATAATTAAATCTGGCATGTATAATTAAATCTGCATGTGTGTTATAACCTGCACTTACATTTTTGGGGGGATATTATTTTCAGGCTCTTAAAAATTTATTTCCTTCCTTTATATTTTCTTTTCACATCGGTGTTACACAAATACCCCAGAAAGAAAATGCATCATCCCTGGACACGTTCCATGCCCAGTCCGCTAGAGGACAACTTTGCACAGATGGGAAATAATTTCACACAAGGACAAACAAGTCAGCAGAGCAACGATTCAGCATTTTCACAAGTATGCCGTCTGTATGAGCAAAGTCAGCAGTAGCACCAGGAAATGATGCAGCACTTAATAAATATGGGGAATCACCAAGGACAGCATCAGCACAGATCAAAATTATCTGAGCTCCAGAGGACCAATCCAACTGTATTTTCTCACACAGACAAACCTCTGGAGGCAGACGATTGGCTGCGTGATATGGAAAGAAAATTGGTCATTGCTCAGTGTACGGACCAGGAAAAAGTGCTATATGCTCCGCACTATTTTACTGGGACAGCAGCATCATGGTGGGAAAATATATGCCACACTCATCCCAATGGAGCAGATATGACATGGGAACAGTTCAAGGAAAACTTCCGGGGCGCACATATCCCCAACAGTATTATGAAATTAAAGAAAAGGTTAACCACGGCAGCTATTCTGATCGTGCCAGATGTGCACAAAAATTTTGAAATATATTGTGACGCTTCCAGGAAGGGACTTGGATGTGTATTAATGCAGGAAGGAAAGGTCGTAGCGTATGCCTCAAGACAGCTACGACGACACGAAGAAAATTACCCTACCCATGATTTGGAGTTAGCAGCTGTGATACACGCACTCAAGGAATGGCGACATTACCTTCTTGGTAACCGATGCGAGATATACACGGACCACAAAAGTCTTAAGTATATCTTCACCCAGCCAGAATTAAACTTGAGACAGCATCGATGGCTTGGGTTAATTAAGGATTATGATGTGGGAATTCATTACCACCCGGGGAAGGCAAATGTTGTGGCAGATGCTCTGAGAAGAAATCCATGCACCGACAATGACAGTGTGCAATTCTCACAGCATAGATTCAACCAGGAATTCGCCAAGCTTAATATGGTTCTAGTCACGGAAGGAACCATTGCCCGTTTAGAAATAAAATCAACATTGGGGGATCAGATCAAAGAAGCTCAGAAAGGACACCCCAGCATCGAAGGAATTAAAAGGAAGGTAAATTTAGGCAAGGCATCTGAATTTACCATAGATAGTCAGGGAATCCTATGGTATGGAAAAAGGTTATGCGTAACCAACAAGGAAGAGCTAAAGCAACAAATTTTGGCAGAAGCCCACACAACTCCGTACTCCATTCACCCAGGAGGAACCAAGATGTACAAGGATCTACAGGAAAAAAATTGGTGGCACGGGATGAAAAGGGATATCGCCGTATATGTCGCACGGTGTGACTCCTGTCAGCATATAAAAGTAGAACATCAGAGGCCAACAGGATTATTACAGCCACTCAGAGTGCCTGAATGGAAATGGGATGTGATAGGAATGGATTTTATTGTTGGATTACCGAGGTCATGACATGGAAATGATGCTATCTGGGTTATCACAGATTTATTAACCAAGGTGGCACATTTCATTCCGGTAAAAACCACATACTCCACACAAAGGCTTGCTAGGTTATACCTCTCCCGAATTGTTTGCTTACATGGAGTACCCAAGACCATACTCTCTGACAGAGGCACTCAGTTTGTCTCTAGGTTTTGGGATCACCTGCAGCAGGCCTTAGGGACTCAGCTGGTTTTTAGTACAGCATATCACCCACAGACAGGAGGACAGACTGAACGGGTAAATCAAATATTGGAAGACATGCTGAGAGCATGTGTGCTTACTTATGGAGTCAGCTGGGAAGACAGTTTACCATATGCGGAATTTTCATATAACAACATATCAAGCCAGTTTAAAAATGTCACCCTTCGAAGCCCTATACGGACAAAGATGCCATACCCCACTCAATTGGTCCGAGACCGGAGATAACCGAATCTTCGGCCTGGAAATTCTCAAAGAGGCGGAAACAAAAGTGAAACTTATTCAAGACAGACTGAGAGCAGCTCAGAGCCGTCAGAAGAGTTACTACGACCAAAAACACCGCCAGATCAGTTTTGAGCCCGATGAATACGTGTACCTCAGAGTATCTCCAATGAGGGGACTACAGAGATTTAAGGTCAAAGGAAAGTTGGCACCGAGGTTTATTGGACCGTTCAGGATAATTGCAAGGAGAGGGAAGACTCATACATATTTTAAAGGGCTGTTTAGATAGATAATTAGTGTGGGGCCTGGTTGCCTACCAGCTGGACTTACCCGCAGAATTATCGGATGTTCATGATGTGTTTCACGTGTCACAACTGAGGAGATTTGTCAGTAACCCGGACAAGCAAGTACAACATCAAGACCTGGATCTTCAACCAGACCTCACATATAGAGAACGACCTATAAATTTTTTGGAGGAGTCTGAACGGAGGACCCGGCAGAATGTGATAAAATTTTACAAAGTTCAGTGGAGTAATCACACCGAGGAAGAAGCAACATGGGAAAGAGAAGATCATCTGAGGACTGAATATCCGTACCTGTTTGAGGGACAACTGAAATCTCGGGGACGAGATTTTTCTTAAGTGGGGTAGGTGTTGTAACACCCCAAAAAAATTCTCTCTGGATTTTCAAATCTTTTTATTAAAAGAAAATACTTTGAATTATTTTACCATATTTTTCTTTTTTTCTTTCTTCTGTTCTGAAAATCATTTTAATTTTTATTGGGTTTCAAAAATCTTTAATGGTTTCTGATTTAATGGTTTATTATTTGAGTAAATATTTTATAGGTCCAAAAATATTTTTCTCTTGAAAAACTTTTGAGTAATTCCATTATTCCAATGAAATGATCCAATTCATTTCCCTCTCTAGCACATAGGAATTCTTCCAAATAATTTTTCTGTCACCTCTAAATTATCCCTCAAGTCATTCTCACATTCTAGGACAGTGTCCAATACTTTCCCACTTCACAAAAATATTTCTTCCATTTTAAATAAATTCCAAAGTTGGAATTTATAATTATCCTAGTTTCTTTGGTTTACAAAGGAACCCTATTTTCTATGATTCTTCTGCAACCACAAAATTATCCTAGCAACTAGACAGTACCCACAACCCATTTCACCAAAAACTTTGGGTTCCACAGTTCAAAATTTTCAAATTCCATTCAATTCAAATTTGGACCAGAAACAAACTCTCTGATACAAACTCAATTTTTATAGCTCCAAAAATTCTGAAACTTTGCCAGACACTCTCTTATACATCAACACCTCACCACAAAAATTCCTCAAAATTCCTAAAATGCCTAGACCTCTCTGTCATTCCATCATATAGGTGGTGTGCGTACTGTTCAGCTCTGTCAAAATTCAGTTAACTGAATTGTTCAGAGAGGAGAGGGGAACGATGCCGTGTACTCCACCTCTTCCTTTTCCACCAGGGCATCTCCGTTGCTCATCAATACCCCAAACCCTAGGCCCACTCCTCAGCCTCTCCCCGGCTCCTGGAAAGGAGGGTGGGCAGTGCACCGGCTGCACCCAATCGCCCCCGTGTTCTGCATAAGCCCGAGGCCACCAGCTCTTCTCCTCCATTCTCCCCGGTGAGCTCACCCGTGAGGCCAGCGCCACCTGTTGCTCTCCTACTCCGCCAGCCGCAGCAGCACCGACCAGCAGCTCCACCTGTCAGCCACCCGAGGCCGTGGATGAGCTTCTGTCGTGCCTGAGAACACCGCGGTGGCCGGCACCCTCGAGCCTATCTCCGGCGCATACGGCGGTCAACACTTCTCCAGTAGCATACACCGACTTCATCAACTCTGCACCGACCGCGCCCGCCATCCCTAACCTACCTCGCCGGTGGAATTAACTCCGGCGTCATCCGCCCGTATTGGACCTCCATTCACTTCACGCATCACTTCACCATCCTCCCAATCGATCCTACGCCACTCCTCCAACCTCGAGGAGGTCGTCTTCCTCCTCTCCGACCACCGACCCGCCGCCACCTCCGCTGATCAGCGCATCACCACCACTCCATCTCCACCGCTCAAAACTTGCCCGTAGTCATATTGTGCACCCAATCATCGATTCCGCACCTCAATTCCACCACAGAAGCTCTCTCCGGCGAGAGCCAACTCCACCCGAACCACCGTCCGCCGGCGTCGACCTCGCCGTCGTTCTGGTGATCGCCGGCGACCACCACCGCCACCCACCGACGCGGACGGACTCACTGATCACGTTCCGATCATCGCCACCCACTGGAACCCCGGCGATCATCGCCGGTGGTCGCCGCCTCCCCACTGTCTTCGCACGCGAGCACGTTCAAATTCAAACCTGACGGGTGGGGCCCACCCGTCAGCATTTTATTATTTTCTCTGTTTAAAACGAAAGCGTATTCTCTGTTTTACGCTCTCCGTGCTGGAAAACGTATTCTGGCCGAACCGTTTTCTGTTTAAACAGCGCAGGGACCTGGATTTTTGCAGAAAGGCCCGTGGATTTAAAAGTTTAATAACTTTTAAACCACAACTCTGATTGAGTTGATTCTTTTTTTGAAATTCTTATGTTTCTCTCTAGTTTTTTTAGTATTTATTTAAAAATAATTTGAGACAACTTTTTGGCACTGTTGTAAAAATTTTAATTTGAAATTTGAATTTTTGCTTTCCAGAAAAAGAAGAGGGAAACTTTGTCGGCAATTTTGAGGGTTCACTTTCTGACTACTTTGATCAAGGCAAGCATTTTGAACCTGGGATATGGTGAATTGCATTGCATGGTTGCATTGGTTTGAGTTTGCACCATATGTGTGGAAATAATGCATGCATGCATGGTCATATCACTTCTTGCAGTTGACTTGCACTTCACTCTAGCTCAAAGAATCGTTCTAACATGATTGAAGGCTGTGAGAAAATTCAGGAGCGTGTCTCCTGTCCTGGACGTGCCGGTGGGCACGGCCGCGTTATGACACAACGGTGTCACCGTGGCATGTTTGGCATGCCAGTCATAATAATAAAACCTCCTGAGTCGACCTAGATCGAGTCTTGTTCCGTCACACCTAGCTAAACACCGTGCTACCGCGGGTCTTCCCGTGAGGGAAGTACGGTTTAGTAAGTTGCTAACCCCTGTCTGTGTACACACCACATAGAGGGCCATGATGAGGGTTTCCACGGCCATGGACTAATGCCCGTCATCAGGTCAGGGGGCATGGGTGTATCCAGCTGGGCCGAGAGGGGGGCACCCCTTGTAATCTGCGCATATGAGTAGTGATCCCATGCTATTCGAGATTGTAGTCTCCCCGACTTAGAGTTTTTCTTGAACGATGCTTTGGGTGATTCCTGGCATCCGGAAAGTTAATCTGGTGTGTGCTGGTCAGGCGTGTTTTCAACCTAAAGACCGTAATGGGAATTAGCCAGCGTCATGGTGCTGACTAAAGAAATCTCATACATGTGGGTAAAGAGTACACCCTCTGCAGAGTTATATCTATTCGAATAGCCGTGTCCGCGGTCAAGGACGTTAGCTGGGAAGGGTCAAGTGTCGGTCCAGGTTTCGGTCTTCGGAGGAAATAATTAATTGAGCATGAATTATTTTGCAGGATAATCATTGTCACCCTAATGCCATCATGTATAATTTTGGTTATCATAGATGCTATTGACATGAGTATTATTATTACTATGCATATTATTGTGGACTAACCCGTTTCTCTTATTTTATTTCCTGGGTGTCTCAGGGGCTGGTTGGACTACCCCGGACACTCGATTTTATTTTCAAGACCTCTCGTGGCGTCGCTTGAGTTCTCGGGCGGTCCTGTCTCGCCCGATTCTCTTTTAGACACCCGTTTGGCATTTCTTTTCAAGACCTCTCGTGGCGTCGCTTGAGTTCTCGGGCGGTCCTGTCTTGCCCGATTCTCTTTTAGACACCCGTTTGGCATTTCTTTTCAAGACCTCTCATGGTGTCGCTTGAATTCTCGGGCAGTCCTGTCTCGCCCGATTCTCTTTTAGACACCCGTTTGGCATTTCTTTTCAAGACCTCTCGTGGCGTCCCTTGAGTTCTCGGGCGGTCCTGTCTCGCCCGATTCTCTTTTAGACACCCGTTTGGCATTTCTCTTGGATACTCGGGCGGTCTTGTCTCGCCCGATTCTCCACTTTATATTTTCTTTTGGATTCTCGGGCGGTCCTGTCTTGCCCGATTATCCACTTTTAACTTTCTTTGTTTGTCACTAATATTTATTTACTCATACCACTGCACATGCTAATATTTATCATGCCATAATTTAATTTCAGCCAACATATGCATCTCATTTAATCCAGCATGAGCATATGCATTCGGTATATCTTTTGTTCATAATGTTTGCGAGTACATTCAAACGTACTCACTGGCTTGTCCCTGGCTATTTCATTGGCCAGACTTGGAGGAGGACGAGCTTGTGGAAGGAGATTGTGCTAGCGAGCTCCATGCTTAGAGGTGTCCCAGTCAGTCAATCTGTGATCTTGGAGTCGACCACATGTATCATCCGCTGTGTTTCCGCTACACCAATAAAATAGTCAAGCCTCACACTAACGTTTTACTTTATTTTATTGTATCAGTGTTGTTCTACCACTACACCACTGTGTTATTCCACCACCGTAGTATTTTGGCAAGCTTGTAATAATTGTTGAGCCCTCTGACTCAACCCTGTGTAATATTATATTTGTACTGGTTATCTATATCAAGGAAGTCTACCAGTTGTTCTTGGGGCTGGTATGACTTGAGGCCCTTCTGTGATTTATCCCAGAAATGGGCCTGACAGCGTCGCCGGAGTTGAGTTGGCACGCCGCGCTGGCCAGCGCCAGGCGAGACCCGGCCCGCGTCAAGCCGGCCCAAACCATGCCTTCGTCGGTTTCACCCTAGGGGTGGCCTTATCGGAGAACTCCCTGTCCCAGGATGACACGCTCGTTCAATCTGACGACGAGTCCTCGACAGGGGAAACCGAGTCAATTCTTCCGCCGCATGATGGAGGGCTCGGGCACACGGACGACGTCTTTCCGGAGAGCCCTGACCCCCCTCGCTTCACGGCGGTGTACATGGCGCGAAGGGAAGATCCGGTGCGAGACCCGGCCAATCCAACGGTAGGGCAGAATAACATCCTTGCCGGCTCAGGAGGAGCCGGCGCGTCGGCCACCGGATCTCAGAAAACCGGGGCTTAGGCGCTCACGGACTTGATGACTACGCTGGTAGCCCTGTTGGCCGAGCCGGTCACCACGGAGAACGCGGCGGCGCGCAATACGGAGATCACGAAGTGTCGTGAGAAGATGGCAAAGATCCAAGAGGACATCAATGCGGAGAACGCTCGCATGATGCAGGAACAGGCCCGGATTGCCGATGAGAGGCAGTGCCTGGAAGAGGAGGCACATTACCTGAACTGCCGGCAGGCCGAGTCGGAGCTTGTTCACAGGAGGCGTCATCAGAGCCGGCTTTCGGCTAATCTTGAGCCGACCCAGCTTTTCACCACACCGCCGGCTCCGACGAACCCGGGGGATGGAGTCATCCCCGCAGGAGAGCCGCCTTTGCAACAGCAGGTCCAACAGCGGGAGCCTGCACAGCATCGCACGCCGGAGCAGCAGCAGCAGCCACCGTCTCACCGGTTCCAGACCCTAATTGGACATTACTCTAACCCGGTGGATAACGTGCTGGCAGCGACCCACAACTTGGCAGCTATTCCGATCGAGGGGGACGGCCCGACTCAGACCGAGGCCAGGAATGCCATTGCAATGCTCAAGACAGCCAAAGTGCAGCAAGCCAACTACTCGCATAGCCAGCATCAGCTTCACTCGACCCCTCTTCAGAGCCGCACCAGGAGTCAGCGCCCTGAGTCGCCAACGGTCTCCAACAGCACACACCGTAGGAGAGCTGCCCAGCCGCTGGCGGAGCAGCACCAGCCCAGGATCCCGCAAGACGTTACAGACGCTGCTCGGATTCTGCGAGCTTGGGAAGAAGCAAACGCGCGTGCAGGACACAACCCGCCGGCGAGAGTTAACCCGCCGCTGGATGTCAACCCGCCGCCGAATGTTAACTCGCCCTTCGCAACCCAGACAGATGGCTGACTTGGGAGCTCCTCTAGCCACATGATTGGAACTCCCTGTTTGGTACCAGCGCTGCGAGAAGCGCGCATCCCCCCTGATTTCAAAGGGCCTCGCAAGGTCCCTAATTATACAGTGAATCTGGAGCCCACCGAGTGGATCGAGAGTTATGAGCTGGCAATGGACTTGTTAGGTGCAAGTGAGTCAGTATGCGCACGTTACCTCCCTCTGATATTGGAAGGCCCTGCACGCACCTGGATGAAAAACCTACCGGCGAATTCTGTCAACACATGGCAGGAACTGAAGGAGCGCTTCATCAAGAATTTCCTGGGGACCTGTAAAAGACCAACCACAATTGTTGATCTCGAGCGTTGTGTCCAGCGCGAGGATGAGTCGGCGCATCATTGGGCTTGCCGGGTTGCGGAAGACATTCACAGTTCAGACAGCATCTCGGCGGCTCAGGCAGTGCTCGTTCTGGAGCGAACGTGCAAGTTCCAGCCCCTGGTCCAGAAGCTTGGGCGACTCAAGCGAAAAGTCCAGGACATGGGAGACCTCATGGATGTCTTAACCCGGTATGCGGAGTCAGATAACACCAAGGATCTGCTGTCAGATGAGGAGAAGTCTGACAAAGGGAAGAAGGCTGGTGGCAAGGGTCAGCAGCAGAACAATAGTAATGGTCAGAGCAACAATGGTGGTAAACGCAAGGGTCATGACGGCAGTTCCGATCTGGTGGCAAACACAAACACAGAGAATAAAGGCCAGCGGCAGAATGACGGTTCAAGGAGGTAGTATGGAAATCGCCCTCTCACTTATGAGGAAGCTCTCAAGGCTCCTTGTATGAAGCACAGTTACAATGGTAAGCCGTCCAGTCACTCCTGGGAAAATTGCTATCTCATGCAAGAGTTTGCCAAGTGGGTCTTCCAGAATCATCATAATGGAGGAGGCAACGGCGGACAACCCGCCAACTAGGGACCCGGCTGCTCGGGTACCGGCTTACATGGGCCCTTCACAGGACCCGGCTTCCAAGGGAACAGTGGTCAAGGCGGTGGGTTCCAGGGGGCTGGCAACACTGGAGGCGGCAATCAGTGAAACAACCAAGGAAATCAGCATCAGGCTGGTGCGGCAGGGTTTCAGAGTAACCCAAAACAGCTAAATAGCGGACAGTATCACGTTTTCACCACTAGCACCTGCAAACGGGATCGGAAGGTACAGCGACGAGCCGCCCACGTGGTTGAGCCGGCGGCTCCTTACTACCTCAACTGGTCTGAACAGCCGGTTACCTGGAGTAGGGCAGATCATCCTGTCCTTGTCGATCACCCTGGCCACCTGGCTCTGGTGGTTGCACCACAAGTCGGCGGTTACACCCTGACTAAGGTGCTCATGGACGGAGGCAGCGGCATCAACATTCTATACTATGACACGTTCAGGCGGATGAATCTGTCCGATAAGCAGTTAACTCCATCCTCTACAGTCTTTCACGGCATTGTTCCTTTCAAGTTGGCCTATCCCATGGGAAGAATTTCCCTTGAGGTGGCCTTTGGCTCAGAGGATAACTGGCGTTCTGAGTTCCTGTCATTTGAGGTGGTTAAGCTTAAGAGCCCATACCACGCCTTGTTTGGCCGGCCGGCTTACACGCAGTTCATGGCGTGGACATGTTACGTCTACCTGAAGATGAAGATGCCAGGACCGAGGGGAACTATCACAGTGGAAGGAAACCGCAAGATTGCACTCGAGTGCGAGGAAGGAGATGCAGCTTATGCTGAGACGGCTTGTGCTGCTGAGGAGTTGCGGTATTATAAGGACAATGTTGACCCATCTGACAGGACATCCCTAAAGAAGCCCACCACGGAGTCTGACCCTCTGCTCAAGTTTAAGTCGGCCAGAGACACAAAGCAAGTTGATTTCACCCCAGGCAATTCTTCTGAGCAGTTCACCATTGGTGCAAATATGGATCCCAAATAGGAAAGCGCGCTCATCGAGTTCATCCGTGAGAACCGGGACATTTTTGCATGGAAACCTTCTGACATGCCAGGTGTACCGAGAGAACTCGCTGAGCACTCCCTTAATGTGGATCCCAAGTTTAAGCCAGTTCGCCAGTATCTCCGTCGCTTTAATGAGGAAAGGCGGAAAGCTATTGGTTAAGAAGTGGCCCGGCTCCTAGCTGCCGGGTTCATCGTCGAAGTCTTCCATCCTGAATGGCTAGCTAACCCGGTGCTTGTTCTGAAAAAAATTGGGACTTGGTGGATGTGTGTTGATTACACAGACCTGAATAAGGCTTGTCCTAGTGACCCCTTTGCCTTGCCCCGTATTAACCAGATCATCGATGCTATGGGTGGTTGTGAGAGTCTATGCTTCCTGGATGCTTACTCAGGCTATCATCAGATTAAAATGAAGCTGGAAGACCAGGAAAAGACGGCTTTCATCACACCCTTTGGGGCCTTCTGCTATACGACCATGCCGTTTGGTCTGAAGTGTGCACAAGCAACTTACCAGCGTTGTGTCCAGAGCTGCTTTCACAAACAAATCGGGCGGAACGTTCATGCTTATGTTGATGACATTGTGGTCAAATCCCGGAAGAAAGAAACTCTGTTGGAGGATCTCAAGGAAACGTTTGACAACCTCCGCGTCTACCAGATGAAACTTAACCCGGAGAAGTGTGTTTTTGGTGTCCCTGCAGGAAAACTTCTGGGATTTCTTGTTTCCGAGCGTGGCATTGAAGCTAACCTGGAAAAGATTAAGGCAATCCCAACTCTGGCTAAGCCGGCCAGACTGAATGATGTGCAGAGGCTGGCTGGGCGGGTTGCAGCGTTAAGTCGGTTCATAAGCCGGCTTGGAGAAAAGGCCATTCTGTTATACCAGTTGCTTAAGAAATTAGATGACTTCATCTGGAGTCATGCTGCAGATCAGGCTTTTGAGGCCCTCAAGAAGCAGTTGTCTGAGCCGCCAGTCCTTGCTGCCCCTCGTGAGAAGGAGCCAATGTTGCTATATATTGCTGCTAATAACAAGGCTGTAAGCGTGACAGTCGTGGTGGAGCGCAAGGAAGATGGCAAGGAATATCCGGTCCAGCACCCTGTGTATTATATCAGTGAGGTGTTAACCGAGTCCAAGGAGCGGTATCCACATTGGCAAAAATTGGTCTACGGAGTATTTATGGCTAGCCGCAAGCTGAAGCATTACTTCCACGAGCATCCGATCACTGTGGTCAGCTCAGCACCTCTTGGGGATATAATCCAGAACCGGGAGGCGACAGGCTGGGTTGCTAAGTGGGCTATCGAGCTCGGTCCGCATCATCTCAAATGCGTGCCTCGCACAGCAATCAAATCTCAGGCGTTGGTGGACTTTATTAATGATTGGACAGAGTTGCAGGCTCCCGAAGAGAAGCCCGACACAACACACTGGTCCATACACTTTGACGGCTCAAGGCAGCTTGAAGGCTCGGGGGCTGGAGTTGTGATTACTTCCCCATGAGGAGACAAGTTCTGTTATGTTTTGAGACTTATGTTCCCCTGTACTAACAATGCAGCAGAATTTGAGGCCTTCCTTCATGGGCTCCGGATGGCTAAGAAGATGAACTTGAGCTGGGTTAGGTGATTGGGCGATTCAGACTTGGTGGCCCAACACGTTTCTGGTACATGGGATTCCAAGGATCCCCTTATGGCGGCTTATCGGCACGTGGTCACGAATATTGCTGACACTTCAAAGGTTATCAAGTTGATCACATTGATCGCAGGCAGAATGAGGCGGCAGACGCACTCTCTCGCTTGGGCTCGCAGCGCAAGCCGGTGCCACCCAATGTGTTCCTGGACGTTTTGCACAACCCGTCTGTCAAGTTACCAACAGAAGAGGATTTGGCTGTTCCTGACCCAGAGGCGGCTCTAGTGGCTGCTATCCACGCAATCCCTGATTGGACGGTCCCCTACTTGGATTATCTAAGCCGGGGTGAACTGCCAACAGAGGAACTCCTTGCTCGACAGATCATTAGACGATCCAAGTCTATGACCATTGTCAATGGCGAGTTGCACCGACGAAGCGTCACTGGTGTTTTTCAGCGTTGTGTTTCACCTGAAGAAGGCCGCGCAATTCTCAATGAAATTCACTCTGGCGATTGTGGACACCATGCCGGCTCAAGATCACTGGTTGCGAAGGCCTTCCGGCACGGTTTTTACAGGCTCACGGCTCATGCTGACGCGGAGGAAATTGTCCGTAAATGTGATGGTTGCCAGAAATATGCTCGCCAGGCCCATGTGCCGGCTCAAGAGTTGAGGATGATTCCGATTACTTGGCCGTTCGCGGTCTGGGGGCTTGACATGGTAGGGCCATTCAAACGTTCTAAGAACAAGCATACGCACCTACTAGTGGATGTGGACAAGTTTACCAAGTGGGTGGAAGCAGAGCCGGTCAGCAACTGCGACGCGGCTACAGCTGTCAAGTTTCTGAAAAAGCTGATATTCCGATTTGGCTACCCGCACAGTATCTTTACAGACAATGGAACTAATCTGTCCAAGGGAGTTATGGAACAGTTCTGTCAACAGGAACACATCCGGGTTGATCTAGCATCGGTTGCGCATCCTCAGTCCAACGGACAGGCAGAAAGGGCCAATCAGGAAATATTGCATGGTATCAAACCCCAGCTCATCGTGCCTTTGCAGCGCACGCCGGGTTGCTGGGAAGAAGAACTACCTTCAGTACTTTGGAGCATACGGACTAATCCCAACAGGTCAACAGGCTATACGCCGTTTTTCCTCGTCTATGGTGCAGAAGCTGTGCTTCCGAGCGATATTTGGCATGACTCCCCTCGAGTGGCGGCTTATGTGGAATCACATATTGAGTTAGCTCGCCAAGACGCTCTTGATGCTTTGGCGGAAGAGCGTGACCTTGTCGCATCCAGATCAGCAATCTATCAGCAAGACCTACGTCGCTACCACAGCCGTAGAGTTCGCAGCCGCACTTTTTAGGAAGGTGACTTAGTGCTCCGTCTGATACAAGACCAGACAGGCATGCATAAGCTTTCACCACCTTGGGAAGGGCCCTTTGTGGTCAGCAAGAATCTCAACAACGGGTCATATTACCTGATTGACATACGTGAGACAGATAAATCACATACCTGTGAGGAGGAAACAGGCCGGCCCTGGAACATTGCCCAGCTCCGGCCATATTACACCTAAGTCCCCGACTAGGTCACATCTTTGTACATACCTTTTTTCCTGTATATACCTGTTTTCGATCAAATAAAACAACGTCCAGCAGCGCTGTGTAAAGATGCTGTTTTGCCTCAAAATTTGTGTGCTGGATCTTTATTTGTTGATCATGGTTACTTGGGGGCTTCCAACTCAATTGAGTTTAGCTTACAAAACCCTTTTAACCCGGCGAGATGCCACAAAGTTGGTTAAACCTGCCTGTTAGCAAGATGCTACTCCCTAAAAAACGACCCGGCGTACGTCTGATGAGTCAATCACATAGGTGACCCTGAATTCATCAGAGTTAAAACGACTGATTGGTTGTGTGAGAGCCGGCTTTCAGAAAGCAAGGACAAACCAACAGGCCAAAGTGCCAGCTTCATGAAAGCATATTCTGGCTTGTGCTTTATAAGCCGGTCGTTTCAAGCATATTCCGACTTACGATTATTCTACATACATACATCCATGCATATCATCTCTGCATACATACATGCATCCATGCATATCATTTGTTTAGTTCCATTTAAATACTTGATTTATTGCAAACAGTAACAAAGATTACTCGTTCAATATGGTTTCATCAGTAACCATTACATGCAATTGTTATTGTTTTGGCAGAATCACTCTATTGCAAAACCGGCTCTCAAGGCCAAAAGGAGGATTCGTAGAAGCGCAAAGTATTTGTACAGGCAAACAAAGCTCAGTACACGATGGCACTGGCATCAGCATCAAGTGTTTCATACTACCATATTACAAGCCGCCCATCAACTGCGGCCACGACATAATTTTATACAAAGTTCGGCCTACAAAGGATAAGCCGGCGTTTATGTCCCGGCTCAGAGCTGGCACCAGCGCCCGATGAAGCGCCATGAGCCGGCTCTTCGTAGCCTTCGTCATCCTTCGCTTCTTGGCTTGAGTCGCCGGTCGACCACTGAATGGAGCGCAACGCCTCAAATAGAGCATCATCAGATATCAGGGAGGAAGGGTCGACTTCAGGGGCAAAAGATGGCTTACGCGTGCGGGTTAAGGCCACCGGCTCATGGTTAGGCGGCTCTATCCTCTCATTTTCCTTTGAGTACGGTGCCTGGTACCGGATCAGGTCTGCCTCTTCTGCGATGTCGGTGGCGGCAATCCGGGTTTCTTTGATACAGCACTGGAAGTCCCTCTTGGTAAATGGCGAGCCATCCACATTGAACTTTGGATACCCGCCCGCCACCTGAGCCGGATCGAGCTCTAGCACATAGGCCTTGGCTCGTGCAAGCGCCGTCAGGGCCCCAGTACGGCAAGCCACCCTTTTCCAATCTTCGAACCACCTGGGCACGACTAATAGTTCTCTCAAAGTATCTGCAATCAGCTGTGGTGGCGCCTTAGTGTTCTTTGCGGCCATTATACACCGACAACCACCTATGTACAGCTGCTCTACAAGGGTGTAGACCGCCTTTAATTTCACCAGTGGTTGCTGCACCAGTGTTTGGTTCTTGCGGCCTTCAAAAGGACAAGTACACACGATCAGTTAAGCCGGTTAAGTATGATAAGCCGGTCCAATTGACTTTCTCATACGTTTTACTTACCAAAGATGGCCCGGCACATGGCAGTAATTTGACCCTTAAGAGTCGTCAGCTCTTGAGTTACCAGCTCAAGCTTGGCTTCCGCCTCTTCCGCTCGCGTAGCTTGGGCGGCTCTTGCAGTTTCCGTCTCTTTCAAAGTGGTCCTCACAATGACCAAGGACTTATTGGCTTCAGCGGTGGCTTCTTCAGCTTCTTTGCGAAATTTTCTCTCCTTCTGTGCTTCCTTTCGGAAGGCGGAAGCCTGGGCCTCCGCTTGATCCAGCATTTCCTGCAGTGCAGTCTGTTATACATCATATATGCATGACCCGAGCTGCCCTAAAGGACAACCCGGCACATGGGGGCAACATGCTTTCGAGCTTAAAACAAATAGCAAAGCAAGTTCCATGCAGCTGCAGGCACTCTACATGGCACTTGGGGGCTAATGCATAAATTGGTCTATCCTACTAAGTGGTGAAGACCCGCCCGTCATGAATGACAAGCCGGCTTTTGGGGTCGCCGGTTGCAGTTCTGTTTACAAGTCAAAATTTTGAAGTCCCGGGTCCTCATTTCATAATGACCCGGCCCTTGGGGGCTACATATATACATGGTTCATAAGAAGGTGTAAGTTACCTCATATTTCCTCTTCAGCGAGGTTATCATAGCTATCTCTGTGTCCCGGCTTTCAGATAGCCGGGTCAACACAGCCTGGTGCAAAGCGCTGGCGTCCTGGTCTTCAAAAGTAGAGAAATCAAGAGCCGTTTTCCCCTTGTCTTTTGGGGCCGGCTAAGGCTTGGCCGGAACCTTGGTAAGAGCAGTGGAGGATTCTGGTGCGGCAGTTTGCTGCTCGCTCATCACTACTACTTCTTCTTGAGCCGGCACCTCGGGTTGTTGTGCGGGTTGATCTTCAATTACATTTTCCCTCTCCTGAGCTATAGGAGAGGTTGTGCGAGCCGGGCTTGTTGTGTCCTGGGGCGGCGGGTTGTTATGGAATGCCGGCTCATCTTGGATGACCAAGATGGCCTCTTCTTGCGGCTCAGTTGGAATGACCGGGTCAGATGACCCGGCGGCTGTTTTCTTCTTGATGGCCTTGGCACTGAAAAGAGCAAGGATTTAATTTAGTTAAGGGTTATAAGATGAAGAGCTGTGCAAATAAGGGATAATCAGTATGATTACCCCGGGTTGATGTTGAAGGCCGGTGCCTGAGTGGCGCTTGATTCATCCGAGGAGGGGGACGTCTAGTATGCCGAGTCATTTAAATGTAAGGGTTCTTTGAAGCAACCATCTAGAGGAAATAAAGGAGTTGAACTGAGAAGCACCTCTGCCCATGCTCTACGGGATGGCGGCTCATACGGAAGCCCGCCACTCAACTCACCCTCGCTGCTCCGGGTCTTCCATTTGGAGGAGCTGGCTTGCTGAGTTTTCTTCAAAACAAATTTGGGATCCAGATGAGCATCTTGGTGTGAAAAGGGGACTTTACGGACAGCAACCCGGGGTTTCCTTCGGACTTTGCGGATTGCAGCCCGGGTTTTCTTTCGAATTGGTATTGGGGAATCAGAATCTGAGGAGATCAAAGTTACCTCTAGCTCGGTGTGGTGACTAGTTTCAGCTTCCTCCTGAGATGAGCAGGCATCAGCAATCTGATTAAAAAGGTGGCCTAGAGAGTCAAGTTCTACCTCATTGTCTTCGTCATTATCCGACTCCTCTTCATCGTCCTCTCGAGGAGGGGTAGGATCTATAGGCTCGACCCGCCACCAGTCGTCGTTTTCCTGCACCGGGGCAGATTGGCAAAATGAAAACAAGGACAATGTAGTATTGATACTGTTTAAGGGCAGAGACGACTTACTGGAGGAGCCGGCTTGTTGGCGCTAAATGGGGCAAGCCCCACAGTCTTGTTGTCTTCCATCGTCTCGCCAAGCAGTTTCTTGGCTAGTTTTATAACCTCCTTCTCCTTGAGGTTGACCCGGCTGAACTGGAGTGGGTCTTCACGGTGGGCGGTGTAGGTGTGCATCAGCCGGGTCCTAGAGCTTAGCGGTTGAATCCTCCATTCGACCCAAGTCCGGGTCAAATCGACACCGGTGAGGCCGTGAGCGAGTAAGGCGTTCATCTTTGGATATAATGGCTCTAAATTCTCCCTCTCTTCTTGGGGAGCAAGACCCGGGAAGGTTGCATTAGTAAGCTGGGTTGCCCGGTAACCCGGCAAAGGGTTCTGACCTATGGGAGAGGTGTCTTTGCAATAGAACCAAGTCCTCTGCCACCCCTTCGGATGACTGGACGGCTTGGCATTGGGGAAGATGATGTTCTTTCGGCGTTGGATAGAAATCCCGCCGAGTTCAATGCTTGGGCCGTCCTTGTGCTCGGTTTGGCGGTTTAGATAAACTAGCTCTCGGAACAAAGTAAGAGATGGCTCAAGCTGCAAATAGACTTCGCAGAACACTTGGAATTGGCACAGATTGAAAATGGAGTTGGGGGCCAAGTCTTGGGGCCTGATGTTGAACAAGTGTAGCACGTCCCTGAAAAACTTTGGGCCAGGAGGGCGAAAACCCCTTGAGACATGATCAGCAAATATGACTACTTCATTTTCGCCGGGTTGCGGGTGGCTTTCTTCTTCAGGAGCTCGCCATGAGATTATGTCCTTAGCTGGCAGCAACCCGGTGTCTGCCAGAGCTTGCAGACTCAGTTCCGACATACTTGACTTGGCCTAGTTGACGATCTTGGGCTTGGGAGGCATGTTCTGAAAAAGAAGGAAAAATATCATAAGATGGAAGTATAAAGCATTTGATGATATATGAATGATACAAACGAGCCGGCGAGTAAGAGATTCGGCCGGGTTATGCAAGATGATGCAGGTAAATTGCCAGGTCAAGATTATTAGCACAGACGAGTCAGAACTGCAGGTCACAAATTTTTACAACTATTGCGGAACAGCTTGGGCTACGAGTCCGTAAAACAGATTTATACAAAGTAAGAGGATTCTACGGATCTATAAAATGGATAAAAATGAAGAAATAAAAGGTTAAACGTGTTCTTCATATTGAGATGAACCGCAGTAGGTTTAGCTACGATAGCGCGATGGATCTACTAAATATGGAAAATGCTGCGGGATGGCTGCGGAAACTAAAACCACAAGGGACCAAGGGCATTTGAGATCTACTATGGTTGCGATGAAGAACACGAAGAACAGTGCAGAGCTATGGCAATGGCGCCCGCGACTTACAGATCTGGACTGGAAGAAAACCGCAGACGATGAAGTGCGGCGGCATGGCCGGTGACGGGGAAGGACTCCGGCGACGAAGAAGAGGCGCGGTGAAGGGCTGGCTCCGACGGCGACGGGCTTGAGCGGGCGTGTTGCAGAAGAGGAAGGGACGAGAGGCAGTAAAAGAGAAATGAGGAAGACGACGGTCTACTTATAGGTGCCACTGGACTCCCAAACGGCAAGCGCGAAATCCAAGGTGACACAGTAAACAGTGGCGAAAAGAGCTCCTCATTTTTCGCGCCTGACTTGACGATTCTAACCCACTCAAGGATATGGTGTGATGTCATCCCAGATCTTGCGGAAGTAGATTGTGACGTCATGAGGGAAAAAGAGCTGACAATACCAAGTCTGAACCTGAAGGGAAGACCCGCCGATCCATTTAATCCAGCAAATTGAGCCGGCCTAGGACGGTGTTCTAAAAGACCGGCTTGGGAAGCACTTGGAGAGTATATTACTGATGTTTTTCTTTTTCAGGTTGAAGTTTAACGTGAATAAATTCAAGTCAAACTGAGGGCTAATGTTGGGGATGTTTACCAGCATGGAGACCCGGCAGGGTGTTAACCCGGCCATAACGCAAGCTTAGCGGGTCAACTCACCGCGGGGCTGAAAACTCTGTGTGGGCCGGCTTAACGAGGCCTGGCAAGGATAGGCCGGCTTAAGCATTGGGCCGGCTCACGAGAAGATAGATGGCAAGAAGACCGTCTTGGAGGGCAAGTAGGAAAGAGTAGGAGACGAGTCAAAGAATGACCCGGACTCTCGTGTAATCTAGGGTTCCACCTGTGTATATAAAGGGGAATGCCTATACGAAAAAGACTAAGTTGCAATCTCCTCGAGAGCTAGGTTAGAGAATCCGCATCCCTGTAATCGAGGTCTACAACAATACAATCAAGCAGGACGTAGGCTTTTACCTCCATTGTGAGGGGCCGAACCTGGGTAACCCGGCGTCTTCTCGTTCCCGATCAACCCCGTTAAGCTTCCACACTAGTGCGATGGCCTCATCTCTATGTCCTTTCACAAGGGCATCTAACGTGTTAAACCACTACAGGAAGCAACCCCCCCCCCCCAAGCTTTTTCTCATTGTGAAGGAATGGGTGGTGGAAATAAGTTCAGGCCTAGCCCATAACTCAAAAATGAGTTCTTTAGAGCTTTTATGGCTTATTTTGACAATAAGCTCTCAAAAGGTGGAAAATAACTGGTCCTTAACCTGCAATTCAATTGTGCGTGCAATGATGAATCACTCCTGCCTGCTATAGAGCAGATTTAGGCATCATACATGGCATAACCTAATACATGTGCATCTCATTATAGAATCTGAAATATGCAATGTTTACGCTAGTTCGTACATTGCACATGACGTTTAAATGCCTCCTAAATCTGGTCAGTCAAGTGATGGTCTTTAAGCCTCCTTCTATGCTTGTTTTCTTGATATGTAATTCAGTGTTGTGCAAGATTTGCTCACACATGTGTTCAATTGCTTTTTTGTATCAGCCAGCCATACTAGAACTGTTTGCTTTGATTACTTGCTGCTCATGACCTAACGGAGCTTGTCAATGATTTAAACACTAATGGCTGCTATAGTGGGGGCTTGTATAACTCATAGGTGACATAAAGGCTTGCCTGTACACTAAACTAGCCTCCCCAAGAGTATGTGGAGGTCCAGTTCATGAAGGTACGCCTAGTTTATACATAGCGCACACATAGTAAATGCTCATTTGAGTGTGTGCTAGAGATGTGGCATGTTTCATTACGTGGTGTCGTTTTGTTATAAACTCATGCTTTGGTGTTGCCCAGAGTGTCGTGGTATTCTCGCTGGGGGTGCGTGATTCACGGCAGATGCCATGAGATGGCTTATGAGGTGGGGCTACGATAGGACGCCGGTGGGTTCCGGAGGCGAGGTTGGCACGAGCGAGTGCGGGACACAAGACGTACCCAGGTTCGGGGCCCTCTGGAGAGGTAACACCCCTACTCCTGCCGTGTGAGTTGATAAGCACAGAGGTTACAGAGTCGCTCCTGGAGCTGTTTGGACGGAGGAGGGAGAAGGGGCTAAGCCACCATTCCGCCTCTCCTGTGCGAGTGTTCGTGATCTGGGGAGAGCTAGCTAGGGTGAGAACTGATCTTACCGCACTAACTCGAACTCTCAGCCACTAAAACCCGACCCCTCTGCACGGAGGCCTCCCTGGGGGTCTTATAGGCCGACCCCCAAGGTTACAACGGTAACGCACCAGAGGCGCGGGCCCCTGGTGTCATTGACCAGGATCCGGTGGCTGGGTCGCCGGTTCGCCAGATGCCGGGATGCCGGGTCGCCGGGTGCCGGGTCGCCAGGTGCGCCGCACCTGCCTGGCGCGGGCATCGTGACGGGTCTGGTCTCGTCAGTCTGGGTTCGAGGCACTGTGGCGCGTCTTGTCCATCGTCAGAGGGAGGTCGGCGCCGTCGTTTCT
The DNA here is from genome assembly GCA_039707655.1 of Elymus sibiricus. Classification (NCBI taxonomy): domain Eukaryota; kingdom Viridiplantae; phylum Streptophyta; class Magnoliopsida; order Poales; family Poaceae; genus Elymus; species Elymus sibiricus. Next base: position 301,040,886 of record CM077664.1, on the reverse strand, counting down.
ACAGGACCGCGCCTCACTGACACCGCCCGCCAGGCCGGGTTGCCACGCCGATCCGGCTCGCGCTGGGGAGCCGGCATGCCTGGCAAGCCGGCCAGAGGGACTTGTCTTGCTCTGATGATTTTCCGAAAGGGATTCGGGCTCCGTTGCCTACCCGGGGGTCATCCCCCCGACACAGAGACTGGAAAGTATGCATATTTATCTTCCATGTAAGGAGACCTGTAACTAGTTTCTGTCACCTTGCAGAGGGGGTGCAACAAAGCAAAGATTTAGGATTTCCAAGTACAAGATGTTAGGAAGGAGCCTTTCAAGAGAAGGAGGAGCAGCACTGAGCCTGTACAATCAGTTATGGTAAGTCACTGTATTACAATTACCAGGACATCCTATTTGTCTGACATTGTACTTGAATAGGGTTCTTCACCTGTAACCCAGTCATTGGGCCATTGATTAATACTCCCTCCTCTCACTATTATAAGATAAGATGTTCTAACTTTTTCCTAAATTAGATGTATGTAAACACATTTTAATGTGTCTGTTGACTCATTTCAGTACGGATGTAGTCTACATTTAAATATCTAAAACATCTTATATTAGCGAACAGAGTGAGAATCTCCTTCCTGGTATGGTAGAGTTCTCGATGTCATAAATGTCATAACCAAATGCATGTTCACATCATTAGCCTCCCTATCATTACTAGGATCTTGAGTACATACTAGTCGAGATACTTCATAGGGGACAAACAATGTTACATTACTTGTTCCATTATATAGAAGATACATCAGTTGATTCAACTGTAGCTAGGCCAAGGATGTTATTGAGGCGTGCATGTATGCATGCTGCCAACACAATAGTTCAATTACTTGTTTGCTTCAGGCAAAATTGCTCTTTTCAATTGCTTTATTTGTCCTCAGTTAATTAGATGCCCAAACAATGATGCCTCTTGTAGGGTACTTGTATAACTATTAGATGACATAATTAAATGCCATACCATTTCATTACTCTGGCGAAGTGTGCCTGAAGCTTTGAAGTCCATTAACCAACTATTACTGCATGAGGCTCACAATCTAGTTTATACGAGGCTAATGATTGCATAGTTTTGCTTACTGTAGTAGGTTTGTATGAATCCCTCTGCAGTTCATTATGCTCCCTAAGAATCTTTTGAAACATGGCACACAATGTTCCAACTAGTTAATACGAGCTAGCTACACAATGGCTAACCGCTTGCTTACTTATACGCAAGATATATCTAATGTTCAATAGCTGCGTGTGGTTTAAATTTGTAACCTGTCAGTGTTTTGGATTTGGCCCCAACATCATGCTCCTTTGGTGAGCTAAGAGAGATTTATGTATGCGGCCTGCCCAGACTGCCATCTTTATACTTTTTAAAATATGACCTGCTTATGCTTCATGATGTGTGCATTATTGTTAGTCCTGTTTTGCCATGTACAAGATAGTCTGTCTTGCTCGCTTCACTGTTGTAACTATTTTTGCTGTAGTCATGTGTACTTACAGAAACATTTCAGGATAAACTGACATCAACACAAAGCTCTCAGAGCAGTGCGGCATGGCTGTTACCAAATGATTATGGATTGGAATTGGAATGTGCTGATGTTCTAGAGCGTCAACTAGAGGCGGCAAGACAGCGTGCATATGAGTCTCAAGATTTAATCAACATGTTGAGATTGGAGGTGCAGACAAAAGATGCAATAGTCAAAAAAATGAAATAAGAGACTGAGGAAACCACAAAGAAAGTGGAGATTTTGCAAACTGAAATTTGTGCTATCTGAATCCGGCCAATTCTATATTTTGAAGAGATTATAGTTCAAATGGTAAGTTGTGTTGATGCGCGTCCATGATGTATGAGCTGTATGTGCCCTGTGTATGTAATTTGCTGTTTGTTTATGCTTTCTAATCATTGTTGGCGAACTATAATGCCCAGTGGATGTAATCTGATGTAATTCTTTATTGTATAGTGTAGGATTATTCTTCGTTTCTATGTCTTAAATCTCTTTATTGTATAGTGTAGGTTTTTTTTATGGGATTGTAGGTTAGGATAGTTCTATGTTGTTATATATGCTATTGTAGAAACGGCGTCCAACAGGCCCAATCTACGTGGGCCCATAATTGCTCGGATGTTCCAATCTACGAGGCCTGTTACAATCATGGGCCGTCGCGTGGCAGAAATGGATTTGGGGCTCGAATGTGGGCCCATCGTAGCATGGGCTCTTACCAGGCCATTAGTAGGCCGAACGCTAGATAGGCCCGCTATAATGGAAACGAGCCCACGGGCCACTAGCAGGCCGAAATGATCGTCTGTTGAGTCTTGGCCCATTTCCTTAACGGGCCGTTAACAGGCCAAAAGCCAATCAGGCCATATGTTGGCCCATATACAGAACGGGCCTTTAACAGGCCGAAAGTCATGTCGGGCTGTAATTGGGTCATGGAGAACATGGGCCGCTAAGAGGCCGAAAGTCAGGTCGGAATGTAAATGGCCCAACTACGGTGTGGGCCATTACCAGGCCGAAAGATACACCAGGCTGGAAGCTGGCCCAAATCGCTAATGGACTGCTAAAAGGCCGAAATACGTACCGCCAGGAATTTGGCCCATGCCTATAATGGGCCTCTAATGGGCCGAAAGATGTACAGCCTGGAAATTGGCCCATCTCTATAATGGGCCTCTAACAGGCCGAAAGAACCTCGGCCGGCAAATGAGCCCAAAGACATATCGGGCTGTTAACGGGCTGGAACAGATGATGGGCCGTAATGGTGTCAAATCGTTAACGGGCATTGACGGGCCGAATTAGCAGATCTCGTATGGGCCATTTTTAAATGGGCCAGACGAAAGTAGGCCGTAAATGGGCCGGCCCGCTTATTTTGACTGGGCCGGCCTTTTTAACCTAAATGGGCCACTATTGAGCCATGCCACGTGTCGACGTATCATAGGCGTCTCCCGTCCAATTAATGGATGATATCTGTCGCAACGCCCAGCTGACACGTGGATCCGCCGGTGAATGAGAAATTAGCACGTGGAAAGTTGCCATTGGTCAAGGCTGCTAACGGGTTATCGGATCCAAACCCGCACCCGATAGCTTAACGACGACCTGTTACGGTGGATGCCACGTGTCGGTCACCCTTGACGAAAACACTTCCATGACACGACATTTATCATCATGGAAGTGGACACTTCCGTGATGATAATTTGAGTATTGTCATGGAACACTTCTACGACAGCACAGGTATGACTATCTTGATTCTGTCATAAAATTGTCATGGATGTACATGCATGACAGAAAACTTGACCTACTGTGACAAAGACGTATCATCACGGAAATGTTTTTTTTGTAGTGTAAGCAAGATGACATGATGTAGACAAGGTAAACTCAAGCAATATGATTAAACCCCATCTTTTTATCCTTAATGGCAACAATACAAATATGTGTCATGTCCCTTTCTGTCACTAGGATTGAGCATCGCAAGATTGAACCCATCACAAAGCACCTCTCCCATTGCATGATAAACCAATCTAGTTGGCCAAACCAAATTGATAGATGGGAGAGAAATACAAAGCTATAATAATCATGCATAAAAGAGTTCAGAGATGACTCAAATATTTCTCATGAATAATCTGATCATAAACTCACAATTCATCGGATCCCAACAAACACACCGCAAAAGAAGATTACATCGGATAGAACTCCAAGAACATCGAGGAGAACATGGTATTGAAGATCAAAGAGAGAGAAGAAGCCAACTAGCTACTAGGTATGGACCTGTAGGTCTGTGGTAAACTACTCACACATCATTGGAGGGGCAGCAAGGTTGATGAAGAAGCCCTCCGTGATCGATTCCCCCTCCGGCAGAGTACCGAAAAAGGCCTCCAAATGGGATCGCGGAAGAACAAAGGCTTGCGGCGGCGGAAAGGTTTTCTCTTCTGTCTCCCTGGTATATTGGGAATATTTGGGAATTTATAGCGCTGGAATTAGGTTAGGAGGGGCAACGAGGGACCCACAAGCCTGGGGGGTCCGCCCTACCCCCCAGGGCGCGCCCTCCGAGATTGTGGCTCCCTCGTGGCTCCTCTGGTCTTCTCCCGAAGCTTCATGGGTCTCTTCTGGTCCAGAAAAATTAATCCAAAGTTTTTTTCTCGTTTGGACTCTTTTTGATAATGATTTTCTGAAAAGACAAAAAACAGCAACTCGCAATGGGCACTGGGTTAATAGGTTAGTCCCAAAAAATGATATATAAAGGCATATAATTGCATATAAAACATCCAAGATTGATACTATAATAGCATGGAACAATCAAAGATTATAGATACGTTGGAGATGTATCAAGCATCCCCAAGCTTAATTCCTGCTCGTCCTCGAGTAGGTAAATGATAAAAATAGAATCTTTGATGTGGAATGCTACCTAACATGTTTCATCATGTAATCTCTCTTACGGTATGAATAATAAGATCCGAGTGATTCAAAGCAATAGTCTATAATTTGATATAAAGACATCAATACTCAGGCATACTAATAAACAATCATGTCTTTCAAAATAAAAATGCAAAAGAAAGTTATCCCTACAAAATCATATAATCCTGTCATGCTCCATTTTCTTAACACAAAATATTTATCATGCACTACCCCGATGACAAGCCAAGCAATTGGTTCATACTTTTTAACGCGCTTCAGCTTTTTCAACCCCCACGCAATACATGAGCGCAAGCCATGGATATAGCACTATGGGTGGAATAGAATGTGGTGGTAGAGATTAATAAGGGGAAGTCAAAAATAAGAAGATAGTCTCACATCGACGAGGATAATCAACGGGCTATGGAGATGCCCATCAATTGATGTTAATGCGAGGAGTAGGGATTGCCATGCAACGGATGCACTAAGAGCTATAAGTGTATGAAAGCTCAACATGAAAACTAAGTGGGTGTGCATCCAACTTGCTTGCTCATGAAGACCTCGGGCATTTGAGGAAGCCCATCATCGGAATATACAAGCCAAGTTCTATAATGAAAAGTTCCCACTAGTATATGAAAGTGACAAAATAGGAGACTCTCTGTATGAAAAACATGGTGCTACTTTGAAGCACAAGTATAGAAAAGGATAGTAACACTGCCCCTTCTCTCTTTTTCTCTCATTTTTTTCTTTTTTCCTCTTTTTTCTTTTCTCTTTTTTTCCTTTTTTCATGGACTCTTTTTGGCCTCTTTTTTTATTTTTTTATTTTTCCTCACTGGGACAATGCTCTAATAATGATGATGATCATACTTCTATTTACTTACAACTCAAAAGAAAATTACAACTCGAAACTAGAACAAAAATATGACTCTATATGAATGCCTCTGGCGGTGTACCAGGATGTGCAATGATACTAGCATAACATGTATAAAAAGTGATGAACGGTGGCTGAGCCACAAATACTATGTCAGCTATATGATCATGCAAAGCAATATGACAATGACAATGTGTGTCATAAAAACGGAACGGTGGAAGTTGCATGGCAATATATCTCGGAATGGCTATGGAAATGCCATGATAGGTAGGTATGGTGGCTGTTTTGAGGAAGATATAAGGAGGCTTATGTGTGATAGAGCGTATCATATCACAGGGTTTGGATGCACCGGCGAAGTTTGCACCAACTCTCGATGTGAGAAAGGGCAATGCACGGCACCAAAGAGGCTAGCAAATTGCGGAAAGGTGAGAGTGCGTATAATCCATGGACTCACATTAGTCATAAAGAACTCACATACTTATTGTGAAAGTTTATTAGCCCTCGAAGCAAAGTACTACGCATGCCCCTAGGGCAATAGATTGGTAGGAAAATACCATCGCTCGTCCCTGACCGCCACTCATAAGGTAGACAATCAAGAATAAATCATGCTCCAACTTCTTAGCATAACGACAGATCATACGTGCATGCTTCGAGAATCACAAACCTTAACACCAATATTCTTACTAAACCACAAATATCTACTAGCACCTCCCACATATTACCATCTTAATATCGCAAAACTATTGCAAGGAATCAAACTTATCATATTCAGTGATCTACATGAAAGTTTTTATTATATCCCTCTTGAATACCTATCATATTAAGACCAAATTCATAACCCATGCGTATTACCATTGCTATTCATTAGACTCTCAAAAAGATATAAGTGAAGCATGAGAGTGCAACTATTTCTTTAAAATATAACCACCGTCGTGCTCTAAAAGATATAAGTGATGCACTAGAGCAACTGCCTAGCTCAAAAGATATAAGTGAAGCACATAGAGTATTCTAACAAATCACGAATAATGTGTGTCCCTCTCAAAAAGGTGTGTTCATCAAAGATGATTGTGAAAAACTAAAAATCAAACGAAAGCAAACAAACTATTTCACAAGATGCTTCAAGTAAAACACATATCATGTGATGAATAAAAATATAGCTCCAAGTGAGTTACCGATAGATTGTACGGGCATCCCCAAGCTTGGATGCTTGAGTCTTCCTTGAATATTACCTTGGGGTGCCTTGGGCATCCCCAAGATTAGGCTCTTGCCGCTCCTTATTCCTTTATCCATCGTAGTCTCACCCAAAACTTGAAAACTTCAGCACACAAAACTCAACAAAAACCTCGTGAGATCCGTTAGTATAACAAATAAATCTTAAACTTTAGGTGCTGTTGTAAATTGATTCATATTTAATATTGGCATAATGCTACTGTACTCCAACTTCTCCATGACTCATACCCCCCGATACAATCCATAGATTCATCAAAATAAGCAAACTATGGAACAAAAACAGAATCTGTCTAAAACAGAACAGTCTGTAAATCTCTGAATTAACGTCATACTTCTGTAACTCCAAAAATTCTGAAAAATTAGGACAACGGGCAATTCATATATCAATATTGTGTAAAAAATTCAGAAGGTTCTGACGCTCCAGCAAAAAATCAAAATTCCAGCACTGGACGCAAAAGTTTCTCTTTTCAGACAGCATCAATTATACTATCTTCCAAATCATCCCAAAAGCATTACTTGGCACAAACACTAATTAAAAGATAAAAACACAATCATAACAGAGGCTATAATTGTGCAAACACACAAAAACAGAAGGTAAAACAAAAAAATATTTTATTCATTGGGTTGCCTCCCAACAAGTGCTATTGTTTTATGCCCCTAGCTAGGCATAATGCATAGTTTCAAGTGTTTTCATCCTTGGTTTCCAAATCCTCAATTACACACCCACTCTTTCTAGGAGAATTAGCATAGGAATTTCTTATCATCATGCTCCTAGGCACAAAATTTAGAATTTTGCTTTTATAGATTGGTTCCTTCATTATATCAATGAAATTGGGGTGCACACTAATCATTTTAAGATCCCCATTCCCTTTGCTAGAAGTAGCACCCTTATTCTTAGGAACATAATTAAACTTACAATTTTTATTGGGAGGATTCCTATCAATGGTTTTAGCGGAGGAAAAAGCGGACCCAAATTATTGATAATCTCCTCCAACTTATCAATTCTTGCGGGACTTTGTTTTATCCTTTCGTTAATTATTGGTTCTTTTTCCTTTAAAGTTTTCAAGGTAATACCCACCTTAGAACCAAATTGAGTAATGTGATTATGGACCTTTTTGTCTAAATTTTCAAAATGTACAATAGTAGGCATTTTATTTTCAATAGCTTCTAACCTTTGCATAACATGTTCCAAAGTCAATGTTGTTTCATTAATAATGATAGGTGGTGATCCCACTAAATTCCCCATAGCATTGAAAGCATCCATAGAGGGACACATCAAGAAATTCCCTCCGGTAATAGTGTCAGGTACAAATCTATGCCAAGTAGTGATTCCCACATAAAAATTGCGAAGAAGAACGGTACTGGATTGCTTACGAGTTGATCTATTTTGAGCATCGCAAATCCTATACCAAGCATCTTTTAAATTCTCTCCTCCCCTTTGTCTAAAATTAAGCACTTCATTTTCAGGGGTAATAGTAACAAGTGAAGAACTAGCCATAGCGGTAGAGCAAGCAACTAGCAAACAAGCAAACAAGCAAATAAAAATAATTTTGTGTTTTTGTAAAAAAAATAGAAGTGGGGGAGATGAAAACGAGAGGCAAATGCAAATAAAAAGGCAAATAAAATAAATGCAAGTGGATGATAGTTTGTGCGAAGGTACTTGATAAATTTTGGTGATGTCTCCCCGGCAACGGCGCCAGAAATTCTTCCTGCTACTTGTAGACTGCGTTGGTATTTCCCCGAAGAGGAGAGGATGATGCAGTATAGTAGAGATAAGTATTTCCCTCAGTAAAGAACCAAGGTTATAAATCCAGTAGGAGAACCACGCAAAATCCCTTTAGCAGCACCTGCACACACAAAAGCAAACACTTGCACCCAACGCAAATAAGAGGGTTGTCAATCCTCTTAGCGGTTATTTGCAAGGATTAATTCTGATAGTGATAGATAGATAAACTAAAATACTAAATAAAATAAAAGTAAATAAATTGCAGCAAGGTATTTTTGGTTTTAAATATATGATAAAATTAGACCCGGGGGCCATAGTTTTCACTAGAGGCTTCTCTCTCGAACATATAGCATACGGTGGGTAAACAAATTACTGTTGGGCAATTGATAGAAAAGAAAATAATTATGATGGATTCATGGCAATGATCATATATATAGGCATCACGTCCGAGACAAGTAGACCGACTCCTGCCTGCATCTACTACTATTACTCCACCCATCGACCGCTATCCAGCATGCATCTAGGGTATTAAGTATGAAACAGAGTAATGCCTTAAGCAAGATGACATGATGTAGACAAAGTAAACTCAAGCAATATGATTAAACTCCATATTTTTATCCTTAATGGCAACAATACAAATACGTGTCATGTCCCTTTCTGTCACTGGGATTGAGCACCGCAAGATTGAACCCATCACAAAGCGCCTCTCCCATTGCAAGATAAACCAATCTAGTTGGCCAAACCAAATCGATAGATCGGAGAGAAATACAAAGCTATAATAATCATGCATAAAAGAGTTCAGAGATGACTCAAATATTTCTCATGAATAATCTGATCATAAACTCACAATTCATCGGATCCCAACAAACACACCGCAAAAGAAGATTACATCGGATAGAACTCCAAGAACATCGAGGAGAACATGGTATTGAAGATCAAAGAGAGAGAAGAATCTATCTAGCTACTAGCTATGGACCCGTAGGTCTATGGTAAACTACTCACACATCATCGGAGGGGCAGCAAAGTTGATGAAGAAGCCCTCCGTGATCGATTCCCCCTCCGGCAGAGTACCGGAAAAGGCCTCCAGATGGGATCGCGGAAGAACTGAGGCTTGCGGCGGCAGAAAGGTTTTCTCTTTTGTCTCCTGGTATATTGGGAATAATTGGGAATATATAGTGCTGGAATTAGGTCAGGAGGGGCTACGAGGGGCCCACAAGCCTGGGCGGTGCGTCCTACCCCCCAGGGCATGCCCTCCGAGCTTGTGGCTCCCTCGTGGCTCCTCTGGTCTTCTCCCGAAGCTTCGTGGGTCTCTTCTGGTCCGGAAAAAATTAATCCAAAGTTTTTTTTCGTTTGGATTCTTTTTGATAATGATTTTCTGAAAAGACAAAAACAAGCAAAAAACAGCAACTGGCACTAGGCACTAGGTTAATAGGTTAGTACCAAAAAATGATATATAAAGGCACATAATTGCATAGAAAACATCCAAGATTGATACTATAATAGCATGGAACAATCAAAAATTATAGATACGTTGGAGATGTATCAACGGTCTCTTACTGCAGTTACGATTCTGCATACTTGTCCTAGTAAGCTCACAAGTAATGATTGATTCACTAGCTTTATGCTTGCCTTGTCATATTTGTTGTCAATATTTTTTTAGGGTGGACCACCCTGTTTCAAAATCCTGGAACCGCAGACATGAGTGAATAGTATTTCTCTGTGTGATCTCTTCCATTATGTGTGGGCAACGAACACTGCATTGTATAGAAAGAAAAGTGTTATATCCACCTTTTACATAGACTACGATCTTTTACATGGAATACAATCTGCCTACATGCTTTGTGTCGCACTACCAGTACTCCACCCTTGAAGCTAAACATTATGCCACTCATAATTCTGAAGTTTATTTGTTTAAATATGAATTTGATATGATGCTAATGTTCCTACTTCAGGTTTGAAATGTGTGTCCGCCCCTTATAGAGACATAAGAGGTTTGTATTTCTATATGTGGTCTGGTCAGCACGGTTGGGGGATGAACTTTGTATATGCAGGGGTTTGTAGGGAGACACTATTGGAGTAGAATCCGCAATGCATTCCAAAGATAATCTGACTACTTTTTATGTTTTCGTGAATCTCAGATACCGAACATCATCATAATGATTATGAGCTTGGGCGCATGAGAAGAATAAAGCAGAACAATGCCATGGCTATCAAACTTGGCGTTAAGGGACTGAGATCCAGTCTGGATGCAATGGAATGCGCACGCTCTCCACCTACAGATTCGTGTTCAGAATATGATCCTAACAATGATTCTGAGCTAGAGGGAGACCTAAGTCAATGTAGCTCCCTAGTGGAGGAGTCAGAGGCAGATGCCCTATCTTATTCACCCATCAAGGTGCTTGCTCTAACTTGGCAAGGTTATATTGGTCGCACATATCTTGCAAATGATGCTTTGCATTGCTTCTACTTTGTTACACTGCCATTTGCTTAGTTTACACATCATATATGTGAATATGCCATGCCTATCCATTTTCAGTACATATTCCATTTGTCATCATACCATATTTCTCCATTCAAATGTTGTTCTTGTGTATCAGGCGTTCAAAAGGAAGAGGGCGATTGCTGATCGCAATGGAGCACGAACAAAGTATTTGGAAAAGGTAGTGACACCTGATAAATCAAATAGCCCATTAGGTGTAGTGGCAATATCACCAGACCCACAAAACACAGCCCCAACTCTAGCAGACTCTACCCCTACCCCACTGGCCATCTCAGATGCCCCAACTCAGCAGACCCCATATGCAGCAAAAAGTATGACGATTCCAGTTAACATAGCACCAGCTCTACGACGCAAAACCCCCATTCCAGCAAAGAGTACACCAACTCCAGTTGTCAAATCCCTTTTTGAACTGGAGAGAGCCCCAATTGCAGCAAATAGGACCCCTGTTCCACTTCTTCCCAGTTTATAAGACGAACCTTTTATTGTTGTCAGGAACTTTGTGCGCATCTTTCCTTCATGGAAAGATTATACTACAGACAAACAACAATTTCCAATCTTCCTCCGCAACTTACGTGTAAGTAATCTACTAATGTTATTCATGGTAATTAGTGCCTATGTTTCTGCTGACAGAACTCAAAAGATTTCATTCGTTTAAATAGGCGAGGAGCAAACTGGATAGTCAAGACAAGCAAAGCTTGGTTGCACTTTTCAAGCACGCTTTGAGGAAGTATCATTGCTACCTGAGACAAGCACACTTCGATGGCAAGCCTCTAAACGAAATTTCTGTAAAGTCTTCGGTGCTTCATTTACTAGACAGTGACTGGAATAAGCTTGTTACACACTAGTCTCGTCTACAGCATAAGGTACTGTCTATGATATCACATCACAATTTGAACTACATTTCTGCATGTGCCTTACCGTCTCACTTGTATGAAAACTGTTTGCAGGAGAATATCCATTCTCAAGGGACCACAGGATCTCGCAACTATACTGCACACTGCATTGCTCTTGTAAGTACCTCTTGCACTGTATCACCATACTTACTTTCATAGCTGGTTGATTATGTAGCATCACTGCACATGTTAGCCTCCTTATCCTCCATTTGGTGGACATTATAAGATCCGTATTGACTCTTACATAAATTTAGAATCAACCCAATGCTTTTGAAGAAGTTTAGCTCTGCAGTCCTCTTGTAAGGACCGAACGTCTTGTATCACTGTACTTACATTAACAGCTACTCCATCCGTCCCATAATATAAGAGCGTTTTGTACACTACACTAGTGTACAAAACACTTATATTATGGGACGGAGTGAGTAGTTCATTGTGTTGCATTACTCTTCATCTTGTCTCCCTCGCCCACCATTTCCTAAAAATTATCAGATCTATACTTAATCTTACCAAAAAGTTGAATACACAGACAAGGCAAGTGGAGAAATGTAACCCATTGCTCGTGTCAATACATTTTGTCCTGTAACGCTGTACTTACATGGATAGGTAGTTGATTATGTAGCATCACTGTGCATCTTATCTTCATTATCCTCTATCCCTTCCAGTATTATCATATCAATAATTACTCTCTACAAAATGTAGAGTACAGGCAATGCTTATCAACAAGTTTCTGTGCTGAAATTCTTGAGTTATCCCTCCCTTGACATGGAGAAGGGCATTATAGAGCCGGTATTAACTGTTAATGTAAGTCCGTCCTTCTAAAGCATTTCTCCTCAACTACTGTTTAATTTGCTCATACTCCCTATCATCAACTGATGTTTAGTTTGCTGTTTCTATCAAAATGCATGTTCGCAACAACTGCAAGTTTCAAGTTTTAGTCGTGAAACCAAATTCCTTATTCATACCATGCACATTATTCAATACAGATCCATTGATTTTCTTTAGCCCTGCATGTATGCTTATGTTGTTGATCTGTAATCCAGTGTGTCGGGAATATACCCCATGGTATGACCCGGCCGGGACTTGGCGACTCACTGGAGACCCGGCCGAGACTTGGCGACTCACCGGTGACCTGGTCGGGACTTGGTGACTCACTGGTGACCCGGCCGAGCTTGGCGACTCACTGGTGACCTGGTTGGTGGGTCAGACGAATGACAAGGACCAAGGCCTAGAAGGCGGCTCACTGAGAAGACCTGCTCAGGGTACGGTATCCGGTGGGCCGGCTTGAGAGGAAAGGCACAAGGAATATTTCCCTTACAAGGGAAGCAAGACTAGGATTCCACTTGTAATAGAGTAGTCCTAATCCTACTAGGACTCTTCATGTAAGCCGCCCCTTCAACTTATATAAGGAGGGGCAAGGCACCCCAAGAGGGACGAGTTCAGAAAAACAAGTCTTAGACAAGATCAAAGTAGATGCTCTCGAGATAGAGGTAGCGAAACAGCACCCTTGTAATTGTGACTACGATCATCAATATCAATCAAGAAGGACGTAGGCTATTACCTCCATCAAGAGGGGCCGAACCTGGGTAAAAACTCGTGTCTTCTCGTTTCCGATCAACCCCGTTCAAGCTACCACCTAGTTGCGATGGCCTCACCACTAAGTCCTTTCACGAGGACATCTGCCGTGACAAAACCACGACAGTTGGTGCCCACCGTGGGGCCCCGCACGGTGGTGTTGTGTTCTTGGAGGGAACTCTCTAGGGATTGAGGAGCTCGTGATCATCAAGAGAAGAAGAGCCGTTGATGGAAGATTGAGTTTTAAAAGTTAGGGTTCCGTGCGCGCTACCGTACACGACCCGTAAGGCAGATAGATTTTTTGGTGCGCTATCGTCAAGTCATACGTTTTCAAGCTATCCGAGACGAGCATGATTTTTCAACGCGGCTGCAGAGTCGCCACTGTTAAAACGCAAGCCACTGCCATCAAGTTGCAACCGGAGGAAGCAAGTCCCGAGAAGATTCAATGGTGCAATACACACCGAATTTACAAATTCAGCGGACGTCAACTAGTACTCCCTCAAACATAAAACCATCTACAGTCCATGGGATGGCCGAAGCAAACTCAATCATCAATCGCCAAAAGTAGCTACGAATGCTGGCTAGTCAATACATCGGATCACGACCCGGACGTGGTGATTTAAGACCATTATGGCTCGGAGGAGAAGCCAAACCCGCCGGTCCGAGTCCCAGGAGGAGTCCTGCCCCTCCACACCTTCGCGACACGCGCAGTTCAGTACAGAGCTAGCAGTCGGCGGCTCCACCTCAGCCAGGGGCCTTCTCCACTGCTCGCCTCAGCCGCTGCCTTCGAGCCGGCCCTGCCATCACCTCCGAGTCAGTCCGCCATCGTTTCTGCCTCAGCCGCCTCCTCTGCCAAGCTGGTTCCGACCGCTTCACCAAGTCGCCTTCGCCGAGTCATCACAGCCTCACGCCGCCCCGGCGGTGGCCCGCCACGTCGCTTCGTCGTGGTCGACCTCGAGCCGCCCTGTTTTGCCTCAAGTCGAGCCGCCGGACTCCTCTGGCGCGACGCCGCCGCAACTGTGAGCGCTACCTCCTGCGCCACCTCCGTCGTGGCCGGATCCACGCCGCCTCCACCACGGTTGGACTCGAGCCTCCGCCGTCGAGCCACCCCGGTGCAGGCGCCAACTCCCCCAAGTTGCCGTCTCCAAGCTCGCCTCCGTCTCTGCCGGCTGCCGAGAAGCCGCCCGCCTCTGCTGCTGCACGTTGAGTCGGCTTCGCGGCCGCCTCCGCCTCGAGCACCTCTGAATCGCCCTGACCTCACGCTGCTTGACCCGCCTCGGCCGTCGCGCTTCAAGCCGTCGCCGTCGCCTCGAGCCGCGCGGCCGCCTCTGCTCCCGCGGCCTCGGTTAACCGCCGCTGTGGCTCACCTCGCCAACCGTGGCCTCACCTCGCGCCAGCCTCGCCTTCCCCGTTGAGCCGCCGCCGTGACCCGCCTTGCCGCGGGCCCCCTCACCAGCAGCCGCGTCAAGCCGCCGCCGCCGTGACCCGCCTCGCCGCGGGCTCCTTCACCAGCAGCCGCATCGAGCCGCCGGCCCCGCGCGTGCTTCACCACAGCTGCATGCGCCCGCCCTCACGACAGCCTCAAATCGCCGTCGTCGCCTTGCCGAGTCGCCGGCGCACTTCCGCCTCGCACAAATCCGAGTCGCCGCCTCCACCATGGCCTTGCCACCACGGCCTCACCTCGCGCAGATTCTGCCCTGGCCCCCGCACTTGGCTCCGCAGCGCCGCCTCCTGCGTCGAGCCGCCGCTCGCCTTCGCCGCCTCGAGCCGACTCCGTCGCCGAGCGCCGTTTCCTCCGTAGCCGCTAGCCGCCTCGCCGGGATTTGCTTCTTCTGCCGCGTCTCTGCCCAACCGCCGTTGCCGCCTCGCCTTCCCCGCCGAGCCGCCCGACTCCGCTGACCCTCACCTGAAGTGAGCCGCCTCGCCCCCGCGGCCTCAAGCCGCCGCCCGCTCCCCGACACGCCCCTGCCGGTGTTGACGCATCTCGCCGAAGTAAGGAAAAGGGGGAAAGGTTGACTCAGTAAAGGTCTAGGCACCTTTGGTAAAAAAAAAACTACGGCAACATCTGAGACCGCTGATTGTGAGAGTATACTGTTTGCACTGGACGGGCCGTACCATTACCAGGTTATCTATGGATGCTACATACGATTCATCTGTCGTCCGAATAAATCAGGTGAAATCCATCCAGTCAATTTTTATTCATACATTTTTATTCTTTCGAGAACAATTACTCTCGCTTGTGATATTTTTTCTGCAGGATAATTATTCACTGCAAGGGCGATCGTCGTGTCACGGATACAGAGCTCGCGCCAACGTTATCATGCGCCAGCATCCACCCGTGTCGCAGTGCTCGACGAACGTGTGCGCAAGCCGCCACCTCCGCATTTTCGGTCTACATCAACACGCGGCCGATTCATCTGCTCACGCCGCGGCCGATTCATCCGTCCGCGCCCGCGGCCAACTCGCCCGTCCGCGCCGACTAACTAGCCGCGGCTGACTCGCGCATCCGCACTTACAACGCCACGGGCGACCCCCATGTCTGCGCCGGGTTACCGGTCGACTCCCATATCTACATCAACACACCGGATCCGTGCCCGTCTGCACGAACTGCTCAAACGAACGCCACTGCTCTCTTGGACCGGTCTACTTCAAACAATATGAAGTGAATAAAAACATATTATCAGTCTTCGCCTGCACCGGATGGCTCATTGGACAGACGCACAAGTTATTGCCGCTGCAGTTTGGTTACCTTCAATACGCCGCCGGAACAAGCCATCGGCCGGATTATCAACATGACTTATACGGGATCATCTATGACCCGCCCCGGTCGACCTCAACCTTTCGCGGAGTTACATCGCGTTATCAACGCCAAGGACATACAACAAGCGTCGCGCAGAGCATCAACTCGCCACACGCGTCTGGTTTCAATAAATTTCAGCTATTAGATGTCAACTATATGCCGGTTTATGTTGCGGCCAAGTATGAAGAATCTCAAGCCAACTCCTCGCGTCGACTCAAGACTCGGGGGCTACACAGACATGACTCGTCAGATTTGGCCGGTTCACAAATTCAAGAACCCCGGGTCATTGCGAGGAGGACAACCCGGTCCCGGGGGCTGTTGCCTTCTGGCGAAAAGTCGGGATTACCAAAGAAGACTAGTCGCCATGAGGCGCAGTCTCAACATGGGTATCCCGCTCAATTATGGTCACTTGGGGGCTTCCAACTCACCGAGTTCAGCTTTCTCACCTTCTTGACCCGGCAAATGACGCCACATTATATCATTGGTCACTTGGGGGCTTCCAACTCACCGAGTTCAGCTTTCTCACCCTCTTGACCCGGCAATAAATGCCACATTATCTTGGTTAAACCTGCATGTCTGCTTGATGCTACTCCGCTTAGGTGACCCGGTGTACTCTTGAGAAGTCAATCATTTTTATGACCCTGAACTTGTCTTGGTTAAAACATCGGTTATGTCACGTGAGAGCCGGCTTACAGAGAGCGAGGATAAACCATGGGCTATCATGCCAACTTCATTGAAGCAAGACACGAGCCTCGAAAGCCGGTCTATATTGTCATGCCTCGAAAGCCGACGTTTTTTATACTCTGTTATATACACATACATCATCATACATTGCATCATCATACAATGCATCATATATGCATGAACATATTTGTTTATGTTGCAGGAGCCAATTTTTAAACCGGGTTACATTGTAACTCTGCAGGAACAAACAAATTTTTAATAGCCTAAATGGCTGGATCTTCATCATGGTTTCTCATAACCAGTATTAAAAGATTGAGATATCAATTCTTCTAAAATCCCGGGGTACAAATCCAGCCGGGTCACATATAATACCTGGTCATTTAATTGACCGGGTTTTGGGTTATTGAACACGTGCTTTATAGAAGACTACAACACTTATTGATTTCTTCATATTTGCCGGGTTGCATTGCAATCACGGCCAAGGATTTCTTTCATGACAAAGGCATAATCAGTTCACAGAGTGGATATGGTTTTATTCTACAATGGAAGGAATAGCCCCGAGTCGCTGCAGGCACACGACCCGGCACTTGGGGGCTACATTATTCAAATCAAGGTTATATCAAGTATTGAAAGTCCCATGTCACTGCAAGCATGCACCACGGCACTTGGGGGCTAATGCATGGTCATTTTGACCAGTCTCATTGAAGACCCGGCCCATCACATAATGATAAGCGGGCCCTTGGGAGCTACCAATTGCTCCTGTCAGAATTTCGAAGTACACAAGCCTTAATGGTGACCTGAATCTTGGGGGCTACATCGTATGATGTTATTTTCAAAGGAGTACATATAAGTCCCAAGTAGCTGCAAGCAAACGACCCGGCACTTGGGGGCTACAACACTCAGTTGTTTCAACAGATTATAAGGTCCAACTTGAAGACCCGGCCCATCATATACTGATGAGCCGGCCCTTGGGGGCTACACATGTGAAGTGCAAAGCTTTCAGTTCATGATTGAAGATTCAGATGGACAACCCGGATTTCTCCAAAGTTGCAACGTTTATATTGAAGCAAGTCCTAAGCTATCACTACGTTCCCCTCTTAAGACTTGGGGGCTACAATTGATATATATTTTGGAATTGAAAGAAAAATTCAGATTGACCCGGGCTGAGAAGACCCGGCTTGGAAGGATACATCCTGCAAGGATTTGGCCTTAAGAACCCAGAAAGATCAATTACATGACCCGGTGTCAGCAACAATCATGACCCGGCATTATCAATCATAACCCGGCAACTTCGACGATCGCAACTTGACAAGCTCTAACATCCTCAAGCTGGAGTATTCAAAGCTGACTCAGCATCAGAAGGATATTTTAAAGTCCAATATTTTTGTCAAGCCAAGAGCATTGGAGGCCGACTTAAAAGGGGGAAGGAAATGACAAGGACTTAAGGATAAACAGATGCCGGTTCAGAAGAACCTTCGACCCGACACACAACCTGTCAAATTTGTTTTTTTGTTTTTTTTTTGCAGGATAAGTCTAAAATGGATAAATCCAAATTAAACTGGGGGCTAATGTCGGGAATATACCCTGTGGTATGACCCGGCCGGGACTTGGCGACTCACTGGAGACCCGGCCGAGACTTGGCGACTCACCGGTGACCTGGCCGGGGCTTGGCGACTCACTGGTGACCCGGCCGAGCTTGGCGACTCACTGGTGACCTGGTTGGCGGGTCAGACGAATGACAAGGACCAAGGCCTAGAAGGCAGCTCACTGAGAAGACCTGCTCAGGGTACGGTATCCGGTGGGCCGGCTTGAGAGGAAAGGCACAAGGAATATTTCCCTTACAAGGGAAGCAAGACTAGGATTCCACTTGTAATAGAGTAGTCCTAATCCTACTAGGACTCTTCATGTAAGCCGCCCCTTCAACTTATATAAGGAGGGCAAGGCACCCCAAGAGGGACGAGTTCAGAAAAACAAGTCTTAGACAAGATCAAAGTAGATGCTCTCGAGATAGAGGTAGCGAAACAGCACCCTTGTAATTGTGACTATGATCATCAATATCAATCAAGCAGGACGTAGGCTATTACCTCCATCAAGAGGGGCCGAACCTGGGTAAAAACTCGTGTCTTCTCGTTTCCGATCAACCCCGTTCAAGCTACCACCTAGTTGGAATGGCCTCACCACTAAGTCCTTTCACGAGGACATCTGCCGTGACAAAACCACGACAGTTGGCGCCCACCGTGGGGCCCCGCACGGTGGTGTTGTGTTCTTGGAGGGAACTCTCTAGGGATCGAGGAGCTCGCGATCGTCAAGAGAAGAAGAGCTGTTGATGGAAGATTGAGTTTTAAAAGTTAGGGTTCCGTGCGCGCTGTCGTACACGACCCGTAAGGCAGATAGATTTTTTGGTGCGCTGTCGTCAAGTCATACGTTTTCAAGCTATCCGAGATGAGCATGATTTTTCAACGCGGCTGCAGAGTCACCACTGTTAAAACGCAAGCCACTGCCATCAAGTTGCAACCGGAGGAAGCAAGTCCCAAGAAGATTCAACGGTGCAATACACACCGAATTTACAAATTCAGCGGACGTCAACTAGTACTCCCTCAAACATAAAACCATCTACAGTCCATGGGAAGGCCGAAGCAAACTCAATCATCAATCGCCAAAAGTAGCTACGAACGCTGGCTAGTCAATACATCGGATCACGACCCGGACGTGGTGATTTAAGACCATTATGGCTCGGAGGAGAGGCCAAACCCGCCGGTCCGAGTCCTAAGAGGAGTCCTGCCCCTCCACACCTTCGCGACACGCGCAGTTCGGTACAGAGCTAGCAGTCGGCGGCTCCACCTCAGCCAGGGGCCTTCTTCACTGCTCGCCTCAGCCGCTGCCTTCGAGCCGGCCCTGCCATCGCCTCCGAGTCAGTCCGCCATCGTTTCTGCCTCAGCCGCCTCCTCTGCCAAGCTGGTTCCGACCGCTTCACCAAGTCGCCTCCGCCGAGTCATCACAGCCTCACGCCGCCCCGGCGGTTGCCCGCCGCGTCGCTTTGTCGTGGTCGACCTCGAGCCGCCCTGTTTCGCCTCAAGTCGAGCCGCCGGACTCCTCTGGCGCGACGCCACCGCTACTGTGAGCGCCGCCTCCTGCGCCACCTCCGTCGTGGCCGGATCCATGCCGCCTCCACCACGGTTGGACTCGAGCCTCCGTCGTCGAGCCACCCCGGTGCAGGCGCCGACTCCCCCAAGTCGTCGTCTCCAAGCTCGCCTCCGCCTCTGCCGGCTGCCGAGAAGCCGCCTGCCTCTGCTGCTGCACGTTGAGTCGGCTTCGCGGACGCCTCCGCCTCGAGCACCTCTGAATCGCCCTGGCCTCGCGCTGCTTGACCCGCCTCGGCCGTCGCGCTTCAAGCCATCGCCGTCGCCTCGAGCCGCGCGGCCACCTCTGCTCCCGCAGCCTCGGTTAACCGCTGCCGTGGCTCACCTCGCCAACCGCGGCCTCACCTCACGCCAGCCTCGCCTTCCCCGCCGAGCCGCCGCCGTGACCTGCCTCGCCGCGGGCCCCCTCACCAGCAGCCGCGTCAAGCCGCCGCCGCCGTGACTCGCCTCGCCGCGGGCTCCTTCACCAGCAGCCGCTTTGAGCCGCCGGCCCCGCGCATGCTTCGCCACCACTGCACGCGCCCGCCCTCACGACAGCCTCAAATCGCCGTCGCCGCCTTGCCGAGTCGCCGGCGCACTTCCGCCTCGCACAAATCCGAGTCGCCGCCTCCACCATGGCCTTGCCTCCACGGCCTCACCTCGCGCAGATTCTGCCCTGGCCCCCGCACTTGGCTTCGCAGCGCTGCCTCCTGCGTCGAGCCGCCGCTCGCCTTCGCCGCCTCGAGCCGACTCCGTCGCTGAGCGCTGTTTCCTCCGTAGCCGCTAGCCGCCTCGCCGGGCTTTGCTTCTTCTACCGCGTCTCTGCCCAACCGCCACTGCTGCCTCGCCTTCCCCGCCGAGCCGCCCGCCTCCGCTGACCCTCACCTGAAATGAGCCGCCTCGCCCCCGCAGCCTCAAGCCGCCGCCCGCTCTTCGACACGCCCCTGCCGGTGTTGACGCATCTCGCCGAAGTAAGGAAAAGGGGGAAAGGTTGACTCAGTAAAGGTCTAGGCACCTTTGGTAAAAAATAAAACTGCGGCAACATCTGAGACCGCTGATTGTGAGAGTATACTGTTTGCACTGGATGGGTCGTACCATTACCAGGTTATCTATGGATGCTACATACGATTCATCTGTCGTCCGAATAAATCAGGTGAAATCCATCCAGTCAATTTTTATTCATACATTTTTATTCTTTCGAGAACAATTACTCTCGCTTGTGATTTTTTTTTGCAGGATAATTATTCACTGCAAGGGCGATCGTCGTGTCACGGATACAGAGCTCGCGCCAACGTTATCATGCGCCAGCATCCACCCGTGTCGCAGTGCTCGACGAACGTGTGCTCAAGCCACCACCTCCGCGTTTTCGGTCTACATCAACACGCGGCCGATTCATCTGCTCACGCCGCGGCCGATTCATCCGTCTGCGCCCGCGGCCAACTCGCCCGTCCGCGCCGACTTACTAGCCGCGGCTGACTCGCGCATCCGCGCTTACAATGCCACGGGCGACCCCCGTGTCCGCGCCGGGTTACCGGCCGACTCCCATATCTACATCAACACACCGGATCCATGCCCGTCTGCACGAACTGCGCAAACGAACGCCTCTGCTCTCTTGGACCGGTCTACTTCAAACAATATGAAGTGAATAAAAACATATTATCAGCCTTCGCCTGCATCAGATGGCTCATTGGACAGACGCACAAGTTATTGCCGCTGCAGTTTGGTTACCTTCAATACGCCGCCGGAACAAGCCATCGGCTGGATTATCAACATGACTTATACGGGATCATCTATGACCCGCCCCGGTCGACCTCAACCTTTCGCGGAGTTACATCGCGTTATCAACGCCAAGGACATACAACAAGCGTCGCACAGAGCATCAACTCGCCACACGCGTCTGGTTTCAATAAATTTTAGCTATCAGCTGTCAACTATATGCCGGTTTATGTTGCGGCCAAGTATGAAGAATCTCAAGCCAAATCCTCGCGTCGACTCAAGACTCGGGGGCTACACAGACATGACTCGTCAGATTTGGCCGGTTCACAAATTCAAGAACCCCGGGTCATTGCGAGGAGGACAACCCGGTCCCGGGGGCTGTTGCCTTCTGGCGAAAAATCAGGATTACCAAAGAAGACTAGTCGCCATGAGGCGCAGTCTCAACATGGGTATCCCGCTCAATTATGGTCACTTGGGGGCTTCCAACTCACCGAGTTTAGCTTTCTTACCTTCTTGACCCGGCAAATGACGCCACATTATATCATTGGTCACTTGGGGGCTTCCAACTCACCGAGTTCAGCTTTCTCACCCTCTTGACCCGGCAATAAACGCCACAGTATCTTGGTTAAACCTGCCTGTCTGCTTGATGCTACTCCGCTTAGGTGACCCGGTGTACTCTTGAGAAGTCAATCATTTTTATGACCCTGAACTTGTCTTGGTTAAAACATCGGTTATGTCACGTGAGAGCCGGCTTACAGAGAGCGAGGATAAACCATGGGCTATCATGCCAGCTTCATTGAAGCAAGACACGAGCCTCGAAAGCCGGTCTATATTGTCGTGCCTCGAAAGCCGACGTTTTTTATACTCTGTTATATACACATACATCATCATACATTGCATCATCATACAATGCATCATATATGCATGAACATATTTGTTTATGTTGCAGGAGCCGGTTTTTAAACCGGGTTACATTGTAACTCTGCAGGAACAAACAAATTTTTAATAGCCTAAATGGCTGGATCTTCATCATGGTTTATCATAACCAGTATTAAAAGATTGAGATATCAATTCTTCTAAAATCCCGGGGTACAAATCTAGCCGGGTCACATATAATACCTGGTCATTTAATTGACCGGGTTTTTGGTTATTCAACACGTGCTTTATAGAAGACTACAACACTTATTGATTTCTTCATATTTGCCGGGTTGCATTGCAATCACGGCCAGGGATTTCTTTCATCACAAAGGCATAATCAGTTCACAGAGTGGATATGGTTTTATTCTAGAATGGAAGGAATAGCCCCGAGTCGCTGCAGGCACACGACCCGGCACTTGGGGGCTACATTATTCAAATCAAGGTTATATCAAGTATTGAAAGTCCCATGTCACTGCAAGCATGCACCACGGCACTTGGGGGCTAATGCATGGTCATTTTGACCAGTCTCATTGAAGACCCGGCCCATCACATAATGATAAGCCAGCCCTTGGGAGCTACCAATTGCTCCTGTCAGAATTTCAAAGTACACAAGCCTTAATGGTGACCTGAATCTTGGGGGCTACATCGTATGATGTTATTTTCAAAGGAGTACATATAAGTCCCAAGTCGCTACAAGCAAACGACCCGGCACTTGGGGGCTACAACACTCAGTTGTTTCAACAGATTATAAGGTCCAACTTGAAGACCCGGCCCATCATATACTGATGAGCCGGCCCTTGGGGGCTACACATGTGAAGTGCAAAGCTTTCAGTTCATGATTGAAGATTCAGATGGACAACCCGGATTTCTCCAAAGTTGCAACGTTTATATTGAAGCAAGTCCTAAGCTATCACTATGTTCCCCTCTTAAGACTTGGGGGCTACAGTTGATATATATTTTGGAATTGAAAGAAAAATTCAGATTGACCCGGGCTGAGAAGACCCGGCTTGGAAGGATACATCCTGCAAGGATTTGGCCTTAAGAACCCAGGAAGATCAATTACATGACCCGGTGTCAGCAACAATCATGACCCGGCATTATCAATCATAACCCGGCAACTTCGACGATCGCAACTTGACAAGCTCTAACATCCTCAAGCCGGAGTATTCAAAGCTGACTCAGCATCAGAAGGATATTTTAAAGTCCAATATTTTTTTCAAGCCAAGAGCATTGGAGGCTGACTCAAATGGGAGAAGGAAATGACAAGGACTTAAGGATAAACAGATGCCGGTTCAGAAGAACCTTCGACCCGACGCACAACCTGTCAAATTTGTTCTTTTGTTTATTTTGCAGGATAAGTTTAAAATGGATAAATCCAAATTAAACTGGGGGCTAATGTCGGGAATATACCCTGTGGTATGACCCGGCCGGGACTTGGCGACTCACTGGAGACCCGACCGAGACTTGGCGACTCACCGGTGACCTGGCCGGGACTTGACGACTCACTGGTGACCCGGCCGAGCTTGGCGACTCACTGGTGACCTGGTTGGCGGGTCAGACGAATGACAAGGACCAAGACCTAGAAGGCGGCTCACTGAGAAGACCTGCTCAGGGTACGGTATCCGGTGGGCCGGCTTGAGAGGAAAGGCACAAGGAATATTTCCCTTACAAGGGAAGCAAGACTAGGATTCCACTTGTAATAGAGTAGTCCTAATCCTACTAGGACTCTTCATGTAAGCCTCCCCTTCAACTTATATAAGGAGGGGCAAGGCACCCCAAGAGGGACGAGTTCAGAAAAACAAGTCTTAGACAAGATCAAAGTAGATGCTCTCGAGATAGAGGTAGCGAAACAACACCCTTGTAATTGTGACTATGATCATCAATATCAATCAAGCAGGACGTAGGCTATTACCTCCATCAAGAGGGGCCGAACCTGGGTAAAAACTCGTGTCTTCTCGTTTCCGGTCAACCCCGTTCAAGCTACCACCTAGTTGCGATGGCCTCACCACTAAGTCCTTTCACGAGGACATCTGCCGTGACAAAACCACGACACAGTGTGTGGTGAAGCTGCCCACATTTGCACCTTGTCATTTCCTGCTTTGTCTTAACTGATCTGGCTGATGATATGAACATGGCATGCACGTTAACGAAAAGAGATACAATGATTTTCTTTTGCCCTGCATCTATGCTTGTGTTGTTGATCTGTAATCCAGTAGTGTGGTGTAGCTCACCGCATTATGAACAATGCCAAATTATGCTCTTGACATTTTGATCGTCTCTTTATTTTGTAATATGAAACTGGATGGAATTGACAGCGCAGTTACCATCTTTGTTTATATACGTGCAAAACCTGTCATCTGTCTTGTTGTTTCAGGGTGATATGCCTGATGGCACGCACAAGTCTGCTGAAGACTCTGAGACAAACCCAACATATATTGCAGCAAAGAAGGCAAAACATCTTGAAGATAGTGTGACAACCCCAAAGTCATGTCTTGATGTAGTGTTCAAGTTACTTGAGACTAGCAATCACACAAGCTCACAGAAGTCGCTGCCTGAATCAGTTCGACTTCTTCAGTCTCAGCTGCAAGCAGAAAGGCATAGTGCAACTCAACTTTGACTTGAAGTCCAATCTCTAAGGAAGATCACAGAGAACTCCAATGATAACCTCATTGCTAAACAGCTAGAGCTGGAAGATATGACCGACATGCTAGGCCGTTCTCACTGCCTTGCTCAGCTGCTTGCGCAGCAGCTCCCGCGCAAGGCTAATGTTTCTTGAACTGTGTTCAAATGGTATTGGTTCAGTATTATTTTGTTGCGCTGCAATGGCAGGGCCTTGGATGCCCAGGTTTTGTAATCTGCTTCTTGGTTGCGCTTTATGATCACTGGTGGCGAACTTTGATGCCCAGTGGATGTAATATGCCCTAATTCCTTTATTGTATAGTGTAGGTTTATTCTAAGTTACTATGTTCTAATTTCTTTATTGTATAGTGTAGGTTTGTTCTTAATTCGTACTTACCGTATATGTCATCATTCGCTATCAGAAAAAGGGTGAAAATCTGATTCAGGCGAACGGGCCGAAACATGCGCCTCTAACGGGCCTGCATTTCAGTGGGCCATTAATGGGTTCCACGCAACAGGCTTTACTCCGGCCTGCGCGGACATGCCGTAATGGCCCTTCATGGACACGGTATGCCCAGGCCCATAACTCACATGGGCCTCTAGTGGGCCCAAACTTTAGTTGGGCCCATGTAGCTTCGGGCCATTAACAAGCTGAATATTCTGCTGGCCTGTTATGGCCCAGAAGACAGCATGGGCCTTTAGCAGGCCGAAAAGCTTGTTGGGCCTCAATTTTCATGAGTCGACCACGGGCCTTTAGCAGGCTGAAATATACCTCAGATCATTATTGGCCCAGTTACATGACGGGCCGCTACCAGGCCGAAGCATATCTCGGGCCTTGGTTGGCCCAATCATATCATGGGCCTTTAGTAGGCCGAAAGCTTAGTAGAGAACCAACGGGCCGAATTGTATGACAGTCCTTTAACAGGCCCAAAGTCAGGTTGGGCTGGAATTTTGCCACTGAGATCACGGGCCGTTAAGGGGCCGAATGTCGCGTCGGACCATATATGGCCCATGTGTAGCACGTGTCATTAACAGGCCGAAAGGCACACCGGGCTGAAATGGGCCCATTTCTACATCGGGCCTTTAACAGGCCGAAAACTCACTGAGCCGTAATGGGGCCCAAAGACTGAGCGAATAATTAATGGGCCCGATCTGGCGGTGGGCCGTAAATGAGCCATGTTTAAGCAGGCCGCTATTGGGCTGGCCCACTAGTACCTGAGTAAATCTTATGGGCCTTTGACTGGGTCGGCCTTTTAAACCTAAATGGGCCACTGTTGGGCCGTGCCACGTGTAACATTTCCATAGGCCCGTCTCGTCCATTGGAGGAATGACATCTGTCATGACGCCCAGCTGACACGTGGTTCCTTCGACCAATGAGAATTTTACACGTGGAAAATCCTCATTGGTCAGGGCTGTTAACGGGTTATCGGATCCAAAACCGGACCTAATAGCTTAACGGCGACCCGTTACGGTGGAAGCCACGTGTCGGTTACCCTTGACGAAAACACTTCCATGACGCAACATTTATCGTCATGGAAGTGGACACTTCCGTGATGATAATTTCAGTATTGTCATGGAACACTTTTACGACAGCACATGTATGACTATCTTGATTCTGTCATAAAATTATCATGGATGTACATGCATAACAGAAAACTTGACCTACTGTGACAAAGACGTATCATCACGGAAGTGTTTTTTTTATAGTGTACGAAGCTCGCCGCAACACAATGGCAGCCATGTGAGGGTCTTGAGCATGCACAACAACAGGGGCGAGACACCTTCACGAGGGGAAACAGATGGCCGTCCTGCAGTGCCAAAGGCACCGCCGCCAAACCCTGAAGGACACCACCGAACAACCACCGTCAAACCCAGAGCAAGCAGCCACCACACCAATCAACCGAGCCGAACCCCAGACAATGCCTTCGAGAAGGGGTGCGACACGGGATGTGCCTCCATTGTTTGTTCCAGACGCACCCGAAACAGGGGTTTTTCCCGGAGTCCGGTCGAGGATGAAGCCACTATGACAACAACGCATCCAAGGAGGTTCGCGGCGCGCACAGGCGTCGCAACTGCCGGCTCCGGCAGGAGCAGAGCTTTCGCCCAAGTGAGCATATCCCCAACCGATCGTACCAGTAGATCAAGGTGGACCGCAGCCATGAACCACCACAAAGCAGAGGCCATGGCAACCCCGTTGCCGCCCATGGCCAGAACCGGTCCATGGCAGGCCAGATCCGGCCGAATCTGGCCTACCCAATCCACCTCGCCCCACCAGCCGCACACGGCGGTGCTCCCAGCAGCAAGCTAGCAACACGTTGGACTGCACGCAGCTGTGCACAGCAGCCACCGGGCCATAGGGACGCCGCAACACCTGCCCGGAGACAGATCGAAGCGCCCCAGGCCAGCACCTAATCGGTTCGGCCGGATCCGGCACCGATTACACCTCCAACAGCCAGGCGGAGGAGACATCTACCAGCATCTCGCCTGCAGGACCGAGCCACCACCATGGCAGCCCACACATAGCAACGTCGCATGCGATGCCCCCCCCCCCCCGCGGATCTGGAGAAGGGAGTGGCAGAGGACGAAGCGCGTTCAGGCGCACCCAGATCCGGCGGGGACCGGGCGCAGCAGGATGAGGCGGAGACTGCGTGGCTGCGCGCGTCCGATGAGCAGGACGACGACGCATGACACGGGCAGGATGTAGCTGTAGCGGCTGCCAATTGGATCTGGAGGGAGAGCTTCTTGCTCCCGTTTAGATCAGCAGGCCTTCACCGCCGCCGGCGACGGCAAGGTGTGGGTGGAGGATAGGGGGCCGGTGGCTAGGTTTTGGGGGCGCCCCCGTGTCGCCCCTCAGAGTGAGATCGGAGCGAGCTCGATCCTTAAGTCAACAGCCCGAGCACGTTCTTTGTAACACAGACCAGCATTGTGAGCCGACAATCGAGTGAACTGGACACTCCAGTGCCCGCTATAGCAACGCGAGCACACGTCGAGAGTAGCAGCCAGCTCTTCAGCGCACGCTTCAGTGAAGGAGAGAACCTGGACCGGACAGGGATGCACACGACGTACGAGGGCCGATGTGAGGTTGGTGTGGCGGCATCGAGGGCACTTGAGGGCAGCGCCTTTCTTCTCAGGCACGGCGAGGAGGCCGTTGAAAGGTTGGAGCTCCGACAAGGCGGTGGTGCCTGTTCCTTCTGTGCTTACTGCCAGCGAGGCGACGCCCTCCTCCTCCAAAGGAATGGGCAGATGGCGGAGCACTAGAGAGGAGAAGCATGGTGAGGCGGCGTCGGAGGAATGGTTAGGGTGCCAGGGATGAAGCACGACGAGGTGGCGATGTTGTTCTTCCTATGGCGGCTGTTGTGGAATGACTGGGAGGGTAAAATCGTGCTTAAAAGTATGATGGGTGGGCCTACACCAAGAAATAGAGGGGGAAAAGCTAATTTGTGCTATTTTATCCAACTAACAATCAAAAGTGTGCCATTTTATCAAATGAAATGAAAGGTGTGCCATTAGATCAGTGTCCGAGGAAAAGTGTGCCATTTTATCAAATTGCTCGCAACAAGCACACGAGTCCGCTCCTGCCCTATTGTGCATCGCTCCACCCCACCTGCAGTTCATCGCTACCTGCTGGACCCTGCCGTGAAGGTCGCTCTATCATGCCTCGCTCGCTGCTTTGACCGCTTGCTGTTGGCTCCGCTGACTGCTTCTTGATCTTCAAGTAAAACAATAGGTACAATGTTTTCGTCCGGTACACATCCCCCTTGCTGCCCACTAACTCTTGGCGGTGTCCCTTACATAGGCCCTGCCTCGCAGTGCTTGGTGCTTGTCTTCCGCTGACCATGGTGGTCGCTCTTCAGCGACTCCTCTCCTAACCTCCGCACATGATTATTGTCGTTTTACATCGACTCGTCTCACGACTTTCATCGTTGATTTCCGCTCTACATTGACTCCTCTCACGACTTTCATCGATAGTGTTGGTGCATCTGACTCCATCGACTATGCCTCACACACACGCCTTCCCTTGGCGTTTGGTGCATGTATGCATGCAACCTCGTCTCCTAAACCGGCCCCTATAGACGATACTTGTCATGCTACACCGCCCCCTCTCGCGGCTTCCATGGGTGGTGGTGGCCACTCCACCTTCGATGTTGCTATGTCAAATACTTCTGTTGTGTCCTTCGTTGAGCAAGAGATTGTGTCTTCGTGACCTGCTAATCGCCTCCGGTTCTTCCTTGTCAAGTGCATATACGTCGACCTCTTCGGTTGAGTCCCTGACAAAGCCGGAGATTATGCGACTTCCATGCCTGCTCGCTGTGTCCTCTGGTTCTCCACCGACAGGTTCAGTTGGTTCAGCTTCCGACTCTTACGGCATTGTGCGATCACTTTCTACACAGGCAGGTACATCTTCGTGGATTCTTGATATCGGATCATCTTTTCATATGTCTCATGATTCATCTACTATGTCCTCTATTCGACCTCTCAATTCTCACGTTCATGTTCTTATTGGTACCTCCCTTCCGATTCATGCCTGAGGCATTCCTAGAACTTCGTCTTTTCATATTCCCGATGTTGCTCATGTTCCTCGACTTACCATGCAACTCATTTCTGGTGGTTAGATTGTTGACTCTGGTTGTAGGTTCATTCTCGACTTCGACTCTTGTTCTGTTCTGGATCGTCAGGATGGTGCTCTCCTTGGTGCTGGCCCCCAGCGCCATGACTCCCAAGGCCTTTGGGAGCTTGACCGACTTCACCTTCCCTCTGCTAACACTATTGTCAGTCTCTCCACCTTTATTGCTTTTTCTACTAGCTCTTTTCAGAAGTGGCATCATCGTCTTGGTCACTTGTGTGGCTCTCGTCTCTCATCCTTAGTTCAATGTGGTCTTCTTAAATCCGCCTCCGGCAGAGTGTCTTTAGACTCTCAGGGTTGGCGGTTTGGTAAACAAGTCCAGTTAC